>ML677392.1:7989986-8151205 GCA_007922305.1 Dermatemys mawii | reverse complement strand
CCCCCAAAAGAAGGAAAAAATTCCGGCCGGAGTTTAAAACAAAGAGGCGGAAATAGCCGAGCGGCGCCGAGCGCGGCCGAGCGGGGGCGCCGCGCGCCGGGAGCATGCGCACTGCCCGCGCCCGCCTCCCCCGCGCGCGCGCCGAGGGGAGGGGGCTGCGCTCGTGCTGCCGCCCGCGGGGGGTCGGCTCCCAGCCCTGCGCGGGGGAGGGGAGGTGACGTGTGCGCGCTGCGAGCGTTGGAGGAGCCGCGTGCGCCCCCGCCGTACTACCCGCCCCCCCCCCCCCGGGGGGAATCCCCATGGGAACCTGCCCCGGGCCTCCGCCAGCGGGGGGGTGGGGGGGGCTCGGAACGCCCCGCCCACCACACGGGGTGCGGGGCTCCAGGAGCACCTAGCAACCCCCTGCGCCCCCCCCCCACTGCCAGGCGCCCCCCACCCTCTATTGAAGGCTCTAGATGCACACACCCCCACAGGGCTGGACAACCCCATCCCCACTGCCAGACACACACCCCAACCCCTCCACTAAAGGCTCTAGGAAAACCGTTCCCCTATCACCTACACAACCGCACACATGGCCGGACATCCACCTCCCACCAGGCCAGACTCTCCCCTCCACTCCACCCCGCCACACACACAACCAGATACCCCCGCACGTTCCAATAAAGGCTCCAAGACAATCTACCGACATCCCTCAATGTAATACAAAAAGCTCTGGGACAACCCACTAACACACACACCCCTCCCACACATACAGCTGGATACCCCCCATATTAGACAGCCAGACACCCCCAACCCTCCACCCGCGCACTAAAGAGTCCTTGACAACACATCCCAACAATCTCTTCACAGACAAGGCTAAACACCCCCTGGTGCCACCCAGGCATGCGTGAACACCACACCACAAGCAAAAGGCTCCAGAAATATCGGCTGGTGCCCACTCCGAAACACACAGCACCAATCCCCCACACACTGCTAAAGGCACCAGAAAAATGTCTATTGAAACCCCCCCACAGCACTGCCAAAAACCTCAAGCCTTCAAAATAATGAGTCACCCCAAAATCATGATTCGCTTAAAAATCCTGACCATTTAAAGAATTAATTTTTGGGTGCTTTTTACTTGCCTTCCAGTTTGAGTCTCAGGTTACACATCTTTTTAAGCTTTTTTTCTACAACTTTGAGAGCTAGAAACCTAACTTTTTAAATAAAAAAAGAAAAGAAAGCTGAGGCATTCAATCATATACCTCCATGAGCTGCGGTTTGAGAAATACACCAGTTACTGTGAAACTCACCAGAGCTGGCAACACTGAATTATATGCAAATTACCTAACGAGCTAATTTGCAGATACACCAGACACTGCAGTTTACGAAAGTAGGTGCATTTAGTGCTGGTGAAAAGCATTGGTTTGGTTTGACAAGTGTACGTGAAGTCCTCTGCATTTAGTGGACAAGCGGCCCGCATTGCCGTTAGAGCAATACTGATCTGAGCAAGGAGCTACCTCCAGGAGTAAAAGGGGGTAGTTCAGACTTCATAGGCCATACAGTTATTACATTCTATCAGGTCTTTCCGATCTGAAGAAGAGCTCTGTGTACCTTGAAAGCTTGTCTCTTCCTCATCCACCTTGTCTCTCTATCAAGTCCGTCAATTCATGCAAGCATGGTGGTGAGTTTGTGGTGTGGGACCTGTAACTGAGGCCCAAACTCATCCCAGACAGGGGATACTAATCATCATCCCTTAGAGGGAAAATTATAAACTCTACTGAGCTCGACTGGGGTCAAACTGGTGAACTATAGACGAAAGGCTCTGTAGCTCATTATTCTCTGAGGCATCCCATCCTTCAGTAAAGTGCTAATAATACACCTTCAAAAATTAGGCTTGTTGTCTTGAAACATAAATGTCTTAAATACAGTTCTAATACAGTATTAACGCAACAGCCAAATTCTCTTCTCAATAGATTATTTCTTCAATATAATACCATTTCCCATTAGAACTATTCCATGATCACATTTTCAGAGGAAGAGGGGGCATACGTATACAAAACCCATGTACAAGAACATTAAGATTGTAAAAACAAGTACTCCAACATCAAGACTTTCCGGAATTAAAATTACCAGTGCAAACCTGCATCTTCCCATATGTACGCTTTAGTTACATGCTCACATACATAGTTATTCAGCAGTAATTTAATTGGGGACTTTCAGAGCCAAAACACAAGTGGCTTCCACTTCAACTAGAAGAGCAATTGGTAGTCATGTAGGCTTTCCCGTGTGGTACAGTCTCTGGACGGGACACAGCACTTTGCCCACGTGTTACCCAACATTCTACTATTGTCTTAAACATGTATGTATCTACTCCTGAGGTCTAGTCCTGGTTCTAAGAGAAAAGTGTTATCTAGTGGCTAGATCAGTGGGTACATACCATAAGCCAAACCTACAGATTTGGCACATTTAGCTTCAAAGACAGTATGGCCATGTTCAGGAGACTTGTCTGGAAGAGACCTGAGTCCTATTCTCAGTTTTGCCTCAAATGACCTTATGCACTTCTTCTGTTACCATATTTAAAACATGAAAACTGATGATTGCCTGCCTCCTGGGGTTGGGTTCTGAGACACTGACCAGTAAAAAGGGTAGTGAACTGCACAGAAATATTAACACCACTTAACAAAAGGGAAACTAGAACCCATAGATTCCTGGCTTTTTCCAGTCCAATATGTCTTCTCTTAGGCCATATTATCTTTTTGGTGGGGAAAGGTCTCTGGGCAAGCATGGCAGAGCTAACAAATGTGCAGATGTTACAAGAGGAGATGCAACACTGACAGGTCCTTGTTGGAATCAAACCTGGGATCTCTGGAGCTTAGTGCATAAGCCTGTGCATGACCTAAAAGCCATGTGGCTATTAGCTAAGGCTGTAGAGCAGACTCATTAATCTCTTTCTCTATAAGTGGTCTCGGTGCAACTAGATGGGACAGAACATCACACCCAGGAAATGTCTGGGTTACAGGGACACTTAACTAGTCAAGCAAAGGCTGCAAGACAAATCCATCAGCATCTCCCCAGTACGTATGTCAAAGGCTCCAGGCCTTGCCTCGGCCTTAAGGTTCCATTACCTTCTATCAGTTCTTTTAAAAGTTTATATGGCGTTTTGTATTATTGAAGGGCCTAAACCTCCTATATCCCACCCTAGAGCTGGGGAAAGATAAGGTCTGAACTCTGCAGCTTCTAATTATAGATAGTTCTCCATCTCTAGTTACAGATACTTTGTAAGAGTCTGCTTCCTTGGGATGTCTACATCAGAGGGAGATGACAAGACCACGTCTGCTCAAGGAATTAATTTACTTTAAAAGTACCCTTGAGAGCAAGCGTGTGAAGTGACTGTCCTGACCCTTCAGTGAGAGCTGAGGCCATAGTTGCTTCTCACCATAACCTCTTTGCCCTAACATTAGTTCTGCTGCTGCTGCTACCCCTTGAACAGTGATTTAACCTGTAAATAACATTTCTGACAGGCAAGGTCAGCCTGTAACTGAATACAGTTCTACTTACATTGTGATTGAACAGGTACAAGCAGTCATAGGAACTGTAGCATTTGGAATGAATGCTGAGCTGAAACTTCCTGTTAGCATCTCAATCACCAATAGTATTGCACTATGGGAAAAGCAACAAGAAGAGAGAAGAGATCTGGATAGAACACCAAGAATTATATGTTTGACAAACTTTAATCTTCAAGATCCCTGCAAAACCAAAGTGTTATAATTATAAATGAAGCTGAGGTTATGAAACTTGCAGAAGATTACAAGGGGAATCAGTGTCAGTGCTCAGTACTGGAAACACTCCAGGCTGAATAACATTACAGAGCAAAAATCCTAGCTAAAAGGGAAGGAGAGAAATAGTTTTCATTTTTTGGTTGCAGATGTAAGCAGGGGAATGGTCCCGCTATTGCGGGGAACTTTTCCAGCTTCTGCACTACTCCGGTGAAGGGGCTAGCAAAATGATCTGAGTCCTCGCTCCCACTTCCTTTACCCAGAGGCCTCCCTGCTCTTGAGGACTCCCCTTCAACTCTTCTGTCTGGCAAAGTCCTCCTAACCCCAACAAGGCTGGGCCCAAGATTCCTGGGGGGCTCAACCCCCAACCTTGCTGTGGTGACCTAGGACAGGGGCTAGGCTGTCCCCACCCTGGGGTGCTCTCTCTGCACTGGGCGCTTCCCTGACCCACTGATCAGTGCATATGATTTAAAGCAAATACAAGTTATTTAATCAACAATTAATTTTAACAAAGAATAAGGAAAAATGGGAAAGGTTAAAGAAAACCACATTAACCGGCTCTGTGGCAGGGAACATCACAACCAGCGTCTCTGCAACGTCAGGGCGGTTCACAGTCTGTTCTTGTAGGTCCCAGGCCTCCTTCTCAGGCCTTGGCTGTGCTGCAGGGATGCTGCGGGTTGGACACTTGCTCTGGTGGTGGCCACACACCTCCAGGCTTTGGGTGGTGGGACCCTTCTTCCCAGCATCAGCCCCCGGTCAGGTTAAGATCCCCCCCCAGTCTGACCTGTAAGGACCCTTCGCTGGGGGTGTCTTTCTGTGCTGGACCCTTTGCCTAGGGTCCCCCCTTGGCTGGCCCCAGTTGCTCACCACACCTGATCTGTGGCTGCAGCTCTGCTCCCAACACAGGATCTGCTCTGTGGGCTGCTTCTGCGACTCTGCTCCCAGCTCTGACCTGTTCCCTGGGCTGTTTTTCTGGCCCCTGTAGATCTGGCCCAGCTCTGCTCCCCAGCTCAGCTTGGGCCCCTGCTCTCTCCTAAGCTCGGCCCTACTCTGTCTGACCCAGGCAATTCCCACTCACATGGAGGACGGGACTTCCTGGGCTCCTGACTCCCTCATTAGCCTGCTCAGGCTGACCTGGAGCACTGGCCTCTCCCCATTGCCCTGGGCACGGTCAGTCTCAGGATCCTGATTTCCCATCGACCTTTCCCCTTTTGGTAGTGGGACCTAGTCAACCAAAACACCCCCGACTTTGTTTTAGTAAGGGGACAACAGTCCCCTTACACAGAGAAATATGACAATGTATCCAAGCAATACATTTCTGGGCAGTGTCAAAACACAGCAAACCCTACAAAATTTCTGAGATAGCAGCTGAAGTACAGGATGGTCCAAGAATGATTTTTGGAGATGTCATTTACAAGCAACCAAAGCTTGAAGTGGACAAAGTCAGCCTAACTTGCAAGTATCTAAACTGCAGTCCCACAAACGTAACAAGAAGGGCTTACTTCTCAAGTACAGAAGCCAGAAAGGCTCAGCAAAAGGCTCTATTTGTACAAGCATAAGTGTCCAGAGTGGCTAATAAAAGAATTCACGGAAGACAAAACCACAGCTTTCCTGATCTGTTCTGAGGGAGCATTGCCTCCCAGCTCATGAGGTGAAAAATACCTCTCCAGAAGAGTAAGACTTAGCATCTGACCTTTGACATCTAGACTATGCCAGCATTCAGTATTGCCAACTCTTGCAATTTCATCATGAGTCTCACCACATTTTGTGTTGTACTTCCTTCCAGCCCCTGATCCCGGAGATTAACACTTAGGCAAGAGTCTCAGCTATCAGTTAAAAAGTTGGTGTAACTTTGAGAGCTGGAGAAAAAGCTTGAAAACGTGACTTGAGTCCTCTCAAAGTTTCAAAAATGGATGTTAAATACAGTGGGACCCCGCAATACCGTGACGATCAGGATCCAAAAAAACCCGATCATGATAATGGCGGGGTCACGGTATTGCGGGGTTCCACTGCATCAAAGCAGCAGCCGACGACGACATGGGGAGCCAGCTGTGCAGTGTGCTATAAGCAGATTCATGCTATAGTGGGGCACGGTATTCCAGGGTCCAACTGTAACTCCAAATTATGTGAGATGTACTCAGATTTAAACCCATCTCATAATTTTTTGGGCTAGACTCATGGATTTTCAAACATTCGGGCTGGCAATATTAGCATCTTAGCCTAACTGAAGTTTAAGGGAAATCGAAACAGAGCACAATTTCCTCATGGGAACTGGAGAAGCACATATGAATGAAGGAAGGGATAACACACAGGGCAACCTTATCTTTGGAAACACCAACAATGAAGGTCTAATGAGCCAGAGACAATAGTTTAGACATTGGGCACACTGATATATTAGGCTTTTAGAAGAACCTGCTTAAGAGTTAAACATTTCAGAGAAACAAAGCAATGTTCATAAGTATTGATACAGAGAAAATGTACTGGAATCTCTATGGAAATCTCCATCGAAATCTTTAATTCTCACAGCAGTTCTAAAGGAACATGTGAAAGAGGACATTGACCTATGAAACCCTCTTGGATGCTTCCCGAGAGCCAAGCTTGCATCAGAACTCTGATGAAAGAAACCCAAAGTTTTGTTGATGGGGTCCTTGGGCTTAATCACAGAACAATAAGATTAGAAGGGACTGCAATCTAACTAGTCTAACCCCCTGCCAACATGCAGGAGTTGTTGTATATAAATAGATGTGTCACACCAGAATGACAACTTGTTCAAAATTCTATAGAACAGGAAACAGATGGTCTCATGAACCTTTAAAGTCATAGATTCTGAGGCCACAGTGATCATCTAGTCTGGCCTCCTGTATAGCACAGACCACAGAACTTGCCCAAAATACTTCTTAAAACAGGTCTTTTAGAAAAACATCCAATCTTGATAAATTGTCAGTGATGGAGAATCTACCACCACCCGGGGTAAATTGTTCCAGTGGTTAATTACCCTGACTGTTAAAAACATATGCCCTATTCCCAGTCTGAATGTGTCTAGTTCCAACCTCCAGCCATTAGATGGTGTTATCATAGGCACCGACTTCCCCGCTTTCCCCTGGGTGCTCAACCCGCACTTTGCCCTCGGCCCTACCCCCACTCCACCCCTTCCATGAGACCCCACCCCCATTCCAACCCCTTTCCCAAAGTCCCTGACCCAACTCTGCCCCCTCCTTACCTATTCCAACTCCTTCCCCAAATCCCGACCCCAGCCCCACCTCTTCCGCCCCTCCTCCCCTGAGTATGCTGTGTTCCTGCTCCTCCCACTCCCTACAGGAGCATGCTAACACCGCCAAACACCAGGTGGGAATTGCTGGGAGGTAGGTGGGGGAGCAGGGATGCGGAGCACTCAGGGGAGGAGGAAGAGGAGGAAGTGGGGGGGTGGGGTGAAGGGAGCTTGGCTGCCACAGGGTGCAGAGCACTCACTAATTTTTCCCTAGGGGTGCTCCAGCCCCAGAGTACCCATGGAGTCAGCGCCTATTGGTGTTACACTTTTCTCTGCCAGACTGAAGAGCCCATTATCAAATGTTTGTTCCCCATGTTGGTACATATATATAGTTAATAATCAAGTTACCCCTTAATCTTCTCTTTGTGAAGCTACATAGATTGAACTCCTCAAGTCTATCACTAGAAGGCAGGTTTTCTAACCCTTTAATCATTCTCAAGACTCTTCTCTGAACCCTGTCCAATTTATCAACATCCTTCTTGGAAAACAGTGCTCTCAAGTACATCTTGAAGGTGACATGGCATCCTAGAGGCTCGCTAGTTGGGCAGAAGGAGAGGATTCAGTTCTAGCTCCCAACAAGTTCCCCAATGTACAAGCTTGCCTGTCAGGAGGGCAGAAGTTGTGCCCAAAGGTGAAGCAAGATACCCTTTTCATGACTCCTGTGCCGCTACTCTTGTTCCTCATCAGTTAAAGATCTGGCTGACCGTTTAGCATGACAGCACCAGCGAGGCTAAAGTGCAGTGCCTCACCAATCAATCAATCAACGAACATGAATTCAGTCTTCTCCACCTTCGTGGCTATTTTAACATCCCATGAATTTGAAGGCCTGTCTAGACTGGCAAAATCTGAGCTAAGAAAGCAAAAGGTGGTTCTGGACAAGATGAAACCTCTTCTTCTCCACCATGCAAGGCAGAGCAAGAGTGGGATGCTGACAAGAGGCTCCAGCACAGCTGAACCAGCACCCCAAAATTCTGCCATTCAACTGGTAGATGGTGCTGCTTCTCAGAGCAGCAAAAGCATGGAAGTGAGGGAGCCAGTCCTTTTCGCCTGTCAATTTCTGATTGTTCATTTGGATTCTCTGTGTGTCTTCTCCTTGCCTGGACACATAGCATACAGTCAGAACAATACCAACTTCATCCACTACATCTTAAACCTCCTATAGCATCCAAGGGATCGCCAGCCCATCACAGTGGGGATGCTGGATCAGACCAATGGTCCATTTAGCCCAGTATCCTGTCATCTGGCAGTGGACAATGCCAGGTGTTTCAGAGAGAATGAACAGAACAAAGCAATTATCAAGTGATCCAGCCCACATTTTTCACTATCAGCTTCTGGCACTCAATGGCTAGGGACACTCAGACCATGGGGTTGCATCCCTGGCTATTAGCCACTGATGGACATATGCAAATTCTTTTTCGAATCCAGTTATACTTTTGGCCTTCAGAATGTCCCCTGGCAACGTGTTTCACAAATTGACTGTGTGTTGTGTGAAGCATTACTTCCTTTTGTTCATTTTAAACCTCCTGCATATTAATTTCATTTGGTGACTCCTAGTTCTTGTGTTATGTGAACGACTAAATAATGTTTCCTTATTCATTTTCTCCACACCATTTATGATTTTATAGATCTATATAATATCCCCTCTTGGTCATCTCTTTTCCAAGCTGAAAAGTCCCAGTGTTTTTAATCTCTCCTCATGTGGAAGCTCTTCCATATCTTTAAACATTTTTGTTACCCTTCTCTGTACCTTTTCCAATTCTAGTATATCTTTTTTTAGATGGGGCAATCAGAACTGCATGCAGTTTTCAAGGTGGTGCTATACAATGGATTTATATAGTGGCATTATGATATTTACTGCCTTATTTTCTATCCCTTTCCTAACGGTTTCTAACATTGTTCACTTTTGGGACTACTGTTGCACATTGAGTGGATGTTCTTAGAGAATGTTTGCAATAACTTCAAGATCTCTTTCTCGAGTGGTAACATCTAATTTAGACTCCATCATTTTAATGTATACTTGGGATTATGTTTTCCAATGTGCATTACTTTGCATTTATCAACATTTATTTTCATGTGCCATTTTCTTGCCCAGTCACGCAGTTTTGTGAGATACCTTTGTAATTCTTCACAATCTGCTTTGTCCTTAACTGTCTTGAGTTATTTTGTATTGTCTGCAAATTTTGCCACCTCACTATTTATCTCTTTTTCCAGATCATTTATGAATACATTAAACAGCACTCATCCCAGTGGGACACCACTATTTACCTCTGTTCATTCTGAAAACTGACCACTTATTGTTACCCTTTGTTTCCTGTCTTTTAACCAGTTACTGATCCAGGAGAGGACCTTCTTTCTTATCCCATGACAGCTTACTTTGCTTAAGAGCCTTTGGGGAAGGACTTTGTCTAACTGTTTGTTGACCCTCTCAGAGAACTCTAAAAGATTGGTGAAACATGATTTCCCTTTGCAAAAGCCATTTTGACTCTTCTCCAACAAATTTTGTTCATCTATGTGTCTGCTAATTCTGTTTTTTACTATGGTTTCAACCAGTTTGCCTGGTGCTGAAGTTAGGCCTACCAACCTGTAATTAGCAGGATCACCTCTGGAGCCTTTTTTTAAAAATTGGTGTCATTAGCTATCCTGTAGTTATCTGGTACAGAATCTAATGTGAGTGATAGATTACATACCACAGTTAGTAATTCTGTAGTTTCATATTTGAGTTCCTTCAGAACTCTTGGATGAATATCATCTGGCCTTGTGACTTATTACCGTTTAATTTTGCAATGTTTTCCAAAACCTCCACTATTGACACCTCAGTCTGGGACAGTTCCTCGGATTGGTCACCTAAAAAGAATGGCTCAGGTGTGGGAATCTCCTTCACATCCTCTGCAGTGAAGATCAGTGCAAAGAATTCGTTTAGTTTCTCTGCAATGTCCTTATCATCCTTGAGTGCTCTTTTAGAACCTCAATCATCCAGTGGTTCAACTGACTGTTTGACAGGCTTCCTGCTTCTGGTGTACTTTAATAAGTTTTTGGTGTTAATTTGAGTCTTTTGCCAGTTGCTCTTCAAATTCTTTTTTAGACTCCCTAATTATACGTTTACACTTGACTTGCCAGACTCTATGCTCCTTTTTATTTTCCTCAGTAGAATTTAATATCCAACTTTTTAAAGGATGCCTTTTTGCTTCTAATTGCTTCTTTTACTTTGTTGTTTAGCTATGGTGGCACCTTTTTTTTTGTCCTCACCATGTTTTTTAATTCGGGGTACACATTTAATTTGAGTCTCTGTTATAGTGGCTTTAATAAGTTTCCAGGCAGCTCTCAGGCATTTCACTTTTGTGACTGGACCTTTTAATCTTCATTGAACTAGCTTCCTCATTTTTGTGTAGTTTCCCTGAGATTAAATGCTACTGTAGTGGGCTTCTTTGGTATTCCCCCCACCCCCAAGGATGTCAAATATATGGCTGCTATTACCGAGAAGACCAGCTATAGTCACCTCTTGGACAAAATCCTGTGCTCCTCTTAGGGCTAAATCAAGAACTACCTCTCCCCTTGTGGATTCCAAGACTAGCTGCTCCACGAAGCAGCCTCTTTGACTAGTCAGATGTTTCTATCTTTCCCCTCATTGCCCCTGCTACACAGCTGACAAGGCTTGATGTCTTAGCCTCTAGCTGAACAACTTTAGCCACTCTTCTGATCGGCAGTGTTTTTTCTTTCTTGAAGGATAACAAACACAAAACCCCAGGCAATTTAAACCTAAAAGACTGGTCTTTACACAGTACCTTCAGTCCTAACAACTCAGCTGAGCTCTTCATTCCACATTTTCATTTTCCTCAGATATACCTACAGCCCCCATCAAAAAACCTTCTGTTTTCGCTCGATTGCCAAACTCAAATAACCCATTGGTTTCTTTACACTTTGTAACAAAATCCATTAAGCTGCACTGAAGGGGGTGAACCTGTTTACAGAACATTGGGGGGAAATGCAATGTGAACACTATTTTAGCAAGTATCTGACAACATGTGAAATAATCATATTCCTGGAAATATTCCCACCAGTGACAGATCAAAATTACTGGGTTGCCTTATTAGCCACTGTTAGCTGGTATAGTGGATCGGTTAATTGAGCAAAGAGCCATGCAGGGCTCAGAAGTTTATGGTTCACTGGGGTAGTAAAAACTGCTGGATGCTGTATAAACTAGAATCCATGCTAATGGTAGAATCCCTTCTGGGAAATGACACTTAATTAACTTCTGTAAATATATCTTGTGTGTGGAACACTCGTTTCTCAGAGACGTTAGTCCTCCTACTTAGAAAATAGCCATCCTTAGCTTTCCATATTAGTCATCTGAACCTGTTGGCCCTTCTACCCACCAGTCCTGCTTCCTTGCTTGCCCTAGAATTGTGTTAGACCCTAAGGAAGGAGATAACTTCCTGCTTGGTATAATTCAGCTAGAGAAGCTGCACTGTCACAATTACTAATGATTCATCAACTGATGAATCAGACTATGCACGTATTTAACAGGGGGAATGATTTTTAACTGCAAGGTCATGGTACGCCTCCATGTGTGGAAAACACTCCAAGTCCCAACTTATTTCTAACCATCTTCATTGTCCTTTTACAGATCTTTTTGGAACTATGTTTCTAAGACGACTCCCAAGGCTGGACATGAAACTCCAGGTGAAGAAGTACCCTGGTCAAATATAGCATAACATTTTAGAGTTCTTTTTAATGCACCAAAGTATCCGATGTGACTTTACAAACAGATCTCTCCCACTGGGCTGACGTTTGTTCAGCTACCCACCACTGTTGCTCCTGAATCCTTTTCCTAACAGTTCGGAGCTCGGCATAAGAGTCTGAGGAGCCAAATTGACTATGTGGGTTGAACTCCACTGAAGCTACTGGATTTATACCCACTTATGCCAGCATTGTGTTTTGCCATTGTGTACGACCTTATATCTACGGAAATTTAATCTCTCAAGTTTATTTCACAACATGATCAGCCTGCAGCTATCCTCCTTCAGTCTTCCGCATGTTTTACTCCCCAGAACAATTGATTTAGGACTCCGCAGACTTCATCAGCTCCTTGTCCACTTTCTCCCTCAATGGTTTCTAGGGACCTACTGTTCTAGTCCCAGGACCAACCCATGGAGAGTCCAGGCATCAATCTCTCTGCCTTGAGAAACAGCCATTTATTACTGGCCAGAAACGTCCTGGTGTAAAGCTCTAGTGACTTCAAATGAGTTGCATTTGCTGATTCTAAGGCTAGATTTGGTCATATGACTCTCCTATTAATAACCAGTTATTTCACAACCAAGCTTTGTGTGTTACCCTGTTTATTGTGTTCATTATTTATTTTCCTTATGACTTTTTGAGGAACTCTGCCAAATGTTTTTCAAAACTCCAACTTAAGCATTCTCTGTATCTGTCTGTTTGGTTTTTTCAACGCATTCTAAAGAGGCCCAATATTTCCTGGCAGAATCTGTGCTGGTGTAACCTGTGCTGACAGCAGTCTCCTCTTGTCCACTGAGTACTAACAACACTGCACATCCCTACTGACGCCTTAGACACAAGCTCCTAACTCATCTCCATGCCATAGGCTGTGATGCTTTTTGCTCTCTGGAGGCATATTCCTATCAACCTTTGTCAGGGTACCATAGCCCCAACATACAATCACCCTTTAAGAGAACTTATCCCACTCTAGATGGAGAACACCAAGGATACTAATTAGGTCCCACCTTACAGAGAAAGCTGAAGGTAGAGTGCAGACAGGCATGCAGTACAACCGGGGTTATTAGGGTCAGGTGCATGACAAGACACAATACCGCATTCCTTAGTTTACTGTGTTGCTTCAAGAGATACCACTTACTTTAAGCTCCACTGTCTCAACATGTCCTGCGCATCAAAGGTCAGATCTGCTCTGATGCATGGATTTCAGTTCAAAGGACAGTTCTCACCAGTATCCCAAATCACTATGCTTTCCTGAATCAACATCTGTGCCAGGCAAAGACCAGTATTTGGACTTTAAAGGACTTCAAGCAGAGAAAGGTTCTGACATAACAGAGCCACATTCAGAGGCCTTAGGAGATCTCAGGTGCTCTGCTCTCTCTGGACAGCTTGGGTTAATACCTTCAGGACAAGGAAAGACCCTACCAAGCCCAAAGGATGGAATTCATGAACATGATTTCAGTCCAGTCTAGGAGAAGACAAACACAGAAACAATCTCCAGGTGCTCAGAAGAGCCAGAGCTTATGGTCAAGAGCCAAGGCCGTCAATACACAGGATGTTCAAAGTATCACCCTTCCCGGGAAATGTGGCCACAAAGCACCACAATCAACCCACATAAATTGCTGCAGCCCAGAAACATGCTGCTTCCAATGCAAGCAGCTCAAGCAACCCAATTTTTACAGCTAAGTGTCAGTGGAAACTAGGGAGTGAGGAGATGCCATGAGAAACTAAAGGGGAACAGGGAAAATCTGTCAGGAACAGGGAAAATCTATACTATTCTCCAGATCGGCGGGTAGTGTTCAATGTATTGGGGATTGATTTAGAATGTCTCGTCTAGACACGATAAATCAATCCCCAAACACGCTCCCCGTCGACTCTGGAACTCCAGCTCGGCAAGAGGAGGAGGTGGAGTCAACGCGGGAGTGGCAGCTATTTGTGTAGTTGAAGTTGCATAACTTAGGTCAACACCCCCAGTGTAGCCCAGCCCACAGAGTTCACAAAAATACCATCCAAACCAAAGCTGAAGTCCATGGGGCAGCAGGGGCTGGAACCAGGCTAAAAGGATTCAGTAACAGTACGGAGCCCCTTAGCTGAGTGTGGGCAGAAAGGGACTCACGGAATATCCCAGAGGTGGGTGCTGAGGCCCTGGCAAAAAGACGCTGTGCAGCTGGAGGCTCAAAGAGCCGACAAAATCTGAGAGCGGGGGCAGTTCTTACCAGTCTCACGCTGTGACCCAGCACCCGGGAGCAGGAACCCAGCCAGCATGATGTTCTCAGAGAATCAGCCTGTGTCTGTCAAGTACTATATCCATGTGCATATCAAGTGCTTTGAGACCACTGGATGAAGAACCCCAGGGCTTTGTGACAAGATCTCACTTCTTTGCCATGGGAATGCAGCCATTTCCTCACTTGGTTTCTCTCTCCAGCAGAACTAGACCACCCTCTCTGTAGTACCGATCACCCAAATAAACCCGAGACCCAAATCAAAATGAATTTGGTTTTTACTCTTAAATTAGAGAGGTTCTCTCGACCTTAGCTCCAATTTAAAGTCCCCTGTGGCTTGAATTAGGAACGGTGTGATTTAGAGTCTCTCTCCTCAGCTGGGAGACAGTCTAAGGAACATTTTGTTATCCCTTAAGTCATTCTGGACAACGAAGATCATTTTATGCATTGTAATGCCCTGGCTAAGAGACTAAGGGGGGATATGATAGAAGTATATAAAATTATGAGTGGCGTGGAGAAAATGAATAAGGAAAAGTTATTTACTTGTTCCCATAATAGAAGAACTAGGGGCCACTCATTGAAATTAGTGGGCAGCAGGTTTAAAACAAATAAAAGGAAGTTGTTCTTCACACAGCGCACAGTCAACCTGTGGAACTCCTTGCCTGAGGAGGCTGTGAAGGCTAGGACTATAACAGGGTTTAAAAGAGAACTGGATAAATTCATGGAGGTTAAGTCCATTAATGGCTATTAGCCAGGCTGGGTAAGGAATGGTGTCCCTAGCCTCTGTTTGTCAGAGGGGGGTGATGGATGGCAGGAGAGAGATCACTTGATCTTTACCTGTTAGGTTCACTCACTCCGGGGCACCTGGCATTGGCCACTGTCGGTAGACAGGATTCTGGGCTAGATAGACCTCTGGTCTGACACAGTACGGCCTTTCTTATGTTCTTATGGCTCCAAAGGGTTTGTCAGGCCAAAATCACTTGTTTGAAGTTCCCTACAGAGCCGTTCAAAGAGACATGTCCTTGTTTACTCACCCTCAACCAAGGTTTCTCTGGGTTTCCCAATACCATCTGTGACCTTTTCCCTCGTGTGGGGGAATTGAAATGCTTCTTAGCTTGAGCTGATTAAGGTGGCCCTGGGCTCCCCACTTTGACCAGCTCAATGGAGGGAAAGAGACATTACAATGCCTGCCCTCTAGGGAGGAGGCAGAGGTCACACAGAGGTAGAGGTTTTTTCCAATGCAGACAAGTCCCTTCCTAGGTATAAGCAGATGTGTCCCCATAGGGTAAAACCACCTCCATGACACGGTCTGGCCAGAGAGTTCCCAGCAGTAAGATTCTCCTGCAGAGCTCTGCACTGTCCCTGTCCCTGCCAGGCAGGGTTGTGATAGTCTGGCTTTTCCTGCCGGTAGCCAGAAGCAGCCTCTTCTGTGCTTCCCCTCCATGCTGGCTAGCTGCTCCCAGCTATCAGTGCCTCAGGAGGCAGCCATTCACCCAGCGCCCCTAAGATGGGGCTGGGTGCAAAGGGGGAGCAGGACATTGTTCCTAGAGGAAGGAAAGGAGAAGCAGATAAGGGCTGGAACAAGGAGGTGCAGAGACACTAGCTGGGTACTGAGGGCTTATGGAGGGAAAGCAGGGGCCAGGACTTAATTCTGAGCAGGAGGCAGAGGTATGGTTTTCCAGGGTATGGGGGGCACGGCAGTTACTCCCCAGGAGTGCCAGGGTAGAGGCAGGCAGGGGCAGTGGAGGGGTCTTGAGGGCAGCTGGATGGGTGTGAGGGGAAGTTAGGAAGTTCTGGAAGCAGAATTGCTCAGGGGTCATGGAGCAGAATGAGGAAGTGACCGGCTGCTACCGGCACAAGGAGCGAGTGGGGTGCAAAGAAGGGGAAGAGATGGGCAAATGCAAACAGGAGAGAAACAAAGCGGGGAAAAAACAAGGGAGACTAACTGAAGTCTGGATAGTGGGTACATAGTAAAGAGTGACGGAGCAGGGGCAGCTGCTGGAATTTGTTGGAGGATGGAGGGTGGGCTGAAGGAGTGGGGGGCTTAGAGACCAATGTGGAATGAATGGGTGGATTGTGGGCAACAAGTGAGCATAATGAGAGGAGGGGTGGGTGATAAGCCAAAAAGGGGAATGGGAAAGGTAAACACAAGGGAGAAAGGAGGAGACAAGAGGAAGAGGAGAGGGTGGGGGAAGGATAAAGAAGAGACCAAACTGGGCAAGAAAGAGAACTGAGAGAGAAAAAGTGGACAACTAATAAACACTGAACTGAAAATATTCTGGGAAAGACAAAGGAAATGGGTTTATCCCAGCGTATGCTGGAAGGAAAACTGTAACAGATGGAAAGGGAAGGAAAAGCTAAAGCAATTGAGGTTGGGTTTTGTTTGTTTGCTTTATAGAAAGTTCACCGCCTGTCTACGTAAGTTGTTTCCTCATCTATCATTTGGGTCCATACCCGCTACAAACATAGTCATATTGAAAACCCCTCTAGATAGCTTTCATATAGCTGAGGGACAAGGTTAATGGTTGGTTCCCCTCTACACCACAAGGTTTTATCTGCCAGAGATGATCAAGTGGCAAGCAGATCTGCTGACATGGCTCTATTTGTACGGCAGACCAGACCCCTGAGTTTACAGTGGGCCTTGGACCTTCTGATTTCTCCTTCCATTTGGTAGGATTTGCGGAGTGTAGAAGATCTCACGGTGACGTTTCTGTGCAAAGACATAAAGCACCATTTGGTTGTTGGGTTTTCATTATTTTTGCAACTTGGCAATGTTGTCTTTTCACTTGATATTTTATGCTGTAGATATAAATACTGTATATATTATGCATCACTTTATATTCCATTGGCATATCCCTTGATAGTTGCAGCAAAAAACTACATGAAGGTAGAGCTGAGGTTGAGAATACCTATTTATAAATTTGGGGTTACATACATAGCCTGGGTGGTATAATTATCCCAAAGTCAAGCACTACGGACCCAGGCAATTCTGAGGTAAGGTTACATTTAAGAGACATCCAGATACATTTAGGTATGGAGATGCCCATCTAGACATCCAAACAACCCTCCTCCTGCTCTGTAGCCAACCCTACAATAACCACCTGATTAAGGCATTTCTGTTCATGATCGCAGATTACACTGAATTGACTTGTAAAGATGTTACATTACTTTTCATTTTATTTCTGGAAGACAATTCCGAGAAACTACTCCACTTTTTTTAACTGCCTCCCATCAGCTTCCTCCAGCCTCCCCCATGGGCTAGCCGCAAGTCTGGGCCTAGAAGAAACATTTGCAGAAACACAGAGCAATGCAGCATTTGAAAGGAAATAAACAATTGCATTGGAGTTATGCCGCTCCCCCGTAATGGAGGCAGTAGAGGACTGTCAGCCGGAAAGCTCAGAACTGCCCTTCCAGAAATCCTCCTCTAACAGAGATTAGACAGAGCACAGCACCTGCCATTAGCATGAAATATAAGGTAGATGAGCAACCTAATTACAACTATCCACAACAATTAACACATGGGTTTCTATTAAACTATATACATGTTATTTTAAGCAGACACTCCCAAAAGGGAGCCAGTCTGATGCATCGCTTTTTGGCATGCAAACTAGTCACCCAATGATTAACAGTTTCTCCTAAGGATCAGTGAGTCAGCCAAATCACCCACACCGCACGAGTGCCAGCCACGCATCTGAAAATGAAAAGTGCACATCACTACCTTGCAAAATAGGCACTTCTGCATAATAACTCACAGTCCGCTGAGGTATCCAATTGTGACAGAGGCAAACTTTACCCTTCCTCTCAGCGGAGCCTGAGATTTTAAAGAGTGACTAGCCTTGAAGAGATCACCTGAGCACCCACCTTCAGAAAGTCAGGACACCTTTAAAGGTGTCAAGTTGGGACCCCCAAATTAGTCACTTGAAACATGCTGGCCTTTAATTATGTTTAAACATAAAGCAACAATCTGCTTTCATGCTGAAACCTTGGCTTAGCGCCCCCGAACAGCATTGCTTATGAGCTTGCTTTGAATGCAACTTTGTCACATTTCTCTGGAAGCCAAGGAAAAGGTTTGTGAGGGTTGACGAAAATTGAAAAGACTTTTGTTGGCGGACATTGAAAAGTATCCTGCTTTGAAACATTGATTTTTGTCTGCTATTTCTATGTCTCCCTGAAACTCTAAAATGGCCTTGTTATCACCAATTCAGACTTCCCACATAGTTAAGCCCCATGAAGAACTCACGTACTGACTATATTGGAAGAAAATAGGTTGAAGTTAAGCTAAATTAAAGGATTTGGGGGTATAGTTTGGGCCCAGTTGAACACCCACTGAGTTCCATAAGAGCTTTTTGCCATTACTTTGATGGGAGCAGGTTCAGCCACCATGGCAAAATATTCAAGCTTGAGTGCCTAAATTAAACATTTCAATCCATACTTAAGACATTACCTTGAAAGATAGTCAAGACTCTACCTCTAAAAATCATACGGTTTACTCAAATTACTCCTATGCAGTTGTGGGCTGGGGATTTTATCTGAATCTTCAATTCACATGATTGGCTCACACAGGAATTCTAAATTTTTAGATAGCTAATATAAGCCCTTGGAAGATTCAGAAGTGAGCATCCTTTAGAACCGGTACCTTGACAAAAATATACAATATGGCCCAAATCCATTGCAAAGAGGATTCCTGGCCATTTAATACTGCAAAGTAGAATTAAAGTGATACCTGAAGAGGAATCTCTAATGGTTAATGAACACCCATCTATTTGAATGCCAAAATGAACAATTTCCATTCTAAATATGCTTCTCTTTAGTGAGTTCAGTGCCATTAGCTCATTTGTAGACTAGCTATACACAAGAACATAAGAACGCCATACTGGGTCAGACCAAAGGTCCATCTAGCCCAGTATTCTGTCTTACAACAGTGGCCAATGCCAGGTGCCCCAGAGGGACTGAACAGAACAAGCAATCATCATGTGATCTATCCCCTGTCACCCATTCCCAGCTTCTGGCAAACAGAGACTAGGGACCCCATCCCTGCCTATCCTGGGTAATAGCCATTGATGGACCTATCCTCCATGAATTTATCTAGTTATTTTTTGAACCCTTTTATAGTGTTGGCTTTTACAACATCTTCTGGCAAAGAGTTCCACAGATTGACTGTGTGTTGTGTGAAGAAATACTTCCTTTTGTTTGTTTTACACCCGCACTTATTATTGAGAGAACCATTCGCAAGTTCTGTTTAGCCCTAGGTTTATTGGGTCCAATTTGAAAATTAATTCCAGTTCCTCAGTTTCTCGTTGGAGTCTGTTTTGGAAGTTTTTCTGTTTCAAAATTGACACCATCAAATCTTTAATGGAATGGCCAGGAAGATGGAAGTATTCTCCTATTGGTTTTTGAATGTTACGATTCCTGATGTCAGATTTGTGTCCATTTATTCTTTTGCGTAGAGACTGTCCAGTTTGGCCAATGTACAGAACTTGCAAATGGTTCTCTCATTACACTAACTGATTGCATTTCCCTAGTTAATTTACCTTCAATAGTTGTTATCTCCTGCCAGACAGAAATCCATTTCAAAAGGTATTTTTTTCTCCTGCTGATAATGGCCCATCCAAATTAAACAGCCTCTTAGAATTGGTATGATAATGTACAACCTTTTCTTTTTGCTTTCTGTGTGTATAAATTCATCTTACTTCTGTTCCATTCTATGCATCCGATGAAGTGGGCTATAGCCCATAAAAGCTTATGCTGAAATAAACGGGTTAGTCTCTAAGGTGCTACAAAGTCTTCCTCATCTTATTAGTCTCTCCTCATACTGAAGCTGTTCCATACCCCTAATCTTTGCCCTTTTCTGTACCTTTTCCAATTCCAACATATCTTTTTTGAGATGGGGCAACAGACCTGCACACAGTATTCCAGATGTGGCGTATCATGGATTTATATGGAGGCAATACGATATTATCTGTCTTATCTATCCCTTTCTTAATGATTCCCAGCATTCTGTTGGCTTTTTTGACTGCTGCTGCACATTGAGTGGACATTTTCAGAGAACTATCCACAGTGACTCCAAGACCTCTTTAATTTAATTTAGCTAATTTAGACCCCATCATTTTATATGTATAGTTGGGATTATGTTTTCTAATGTGCATTACTTTGCATTTATCAACACTGAATTTCATCTGCCATTTTGTTGCCTAGTCACCCAGTTTTGAGGCATCTTTTTGTAGCTCTTCACAATATGTCTGAGACTTAACTATCTTGAGCAGCATCACTTGTTGTTAAACAAGCCATGCTCATTCCATGGTATCTGAAATCCACCTGGAGAATCAGACAATTCATTGGGAATGTTTGCATTGAATCCTCACATATTATAAAATAATTTAGTGGATGTATTTATGGCAGTGACCAAATTTTATAAAGGCTAAACTATGCAAATGCCAAATCACTAAGGGCAGGTCTACACTATCCGCCGGATCAGCGGGTAGCAATCGATCTTTCGGTGGTCAAATTATCGCGTCTATTCTAGGCATGCTAAATCGAGCCCCGAGCGCTCTCCCGTCGACTCCGGAACTCCACTGTGGCTAAAGGCACAGGTGGCACTGACAGGGGAGAGGCAGTAGTCGACTCAGTGCCATGAAGACGCCACAGTAGGTCGACCTAAATACATCGACTTCAGCTACGCTATTCCCTTAGCTGAAGTTGCGTATCTTAGTTCGATCTCCCTCCTGCCAGTGTGGACCAGGGCTAAGTGGAGTAACAAGCTATTAATAGATATTTTTATTGTCAATAATATTACCAGCTCCCGTGACAGGGAGTGAACACTTTGACAATAACGGAACCCGTTACAAGAACCAAGCACCATGTGGTGCTTCTTTCTGACAACAAGAAATTCTGCTACTAACCATTTTAGTATCTTACAACTGCAGACACATTCAGACAGGAAAGCATTGGTTGGAGTCAGAGAATAGTTACAAGTGCAGGAATTCTTCCTGGTCCGCAGGGCCGGTGCAACCACTAGGCAAACTAGGCAGCTGCCTAGGGCGCCAAGTGGTTGGGGGCACCAAAAGCACGTTCAGGGGAGGTGGTGGAGTGGAGGTGAGCTGGGGCAGGAGGGCACGGGGAGGGGACCCGCAGCAAGTAATGGAGGGCGGGGGAGGGGAGCGCAGGGGAACTGCTCCCCGCCCCAGCTCACCTGCGTGCCGCCTCCTCCCCTGAGCATGCCCCCCTGCTCTGCTTCTCAAACAGCTGATTGGTGCCACAAGCCTGGGAGGTGGAAGAAATGGAGCGTGGCGGCATGCTCAGGGGAAGCAGCGGAGCGGAGGTGAACTGGGCTCCCTGGATGAAGTTGGGGAGGGCGGGAAGCTGCCGCCTGCAGGGCTCCCTGGTGATGCGGGGGGAGCTGCTGCCCGCAGGGCTCCCTGCGGGGAAGATGCAAGGTGGAACTTTCGCCTAGGGTGCGAAATATCCTTGCACCGGCCCTGCTGGTCCGCTCATCTTCCCCTTTCCTTATACAGGTGCTTAGGGAGAGACTGCTTAGCAGACAGAGGAAGGGAAGAAAGTTGCTGCTCCTTGTCCCTCTTCTGTGGGTAAACAGGATGACATTCCTCTGAGCTCCACTGGCACCTACAGAAGCATAAAAAGAAAACACCGGGACAATCTTTTTTTCCTGGAAGTCTCCTCCTCTGTCCCCACTTGTGGATTTATCAGACATTCTGAGCAAAGGCTGGTTGTGTTGTTTTATTTGCTTATGAAGGGAGAAGATATCGGTTTGATCCCTTGATCATACGAAAAGCCCACGGCAGGAGGCTCCACAAGGACCGAGGCCCATGGAAAGGCACAGGCCCATCTGTCCCTGGCTTTATCCTCCCCGTCCCTCCAACCCCACAGGACTGCAGTGGGTCAGTTTGCATTAACCCTGTCAGGAGAGACTCAGCCCCTCTCCTGCTCCAGTGTGATAACACCTGCCATATTGCCATGCAAATGGGGCTGGAGCTAATGGGTCAGCACATGGGGTTTCCACGGATGTCCTGGGCTCTTGCAGATCTCTGGGGCTGAAAACCCAGCCCGGTCTAGGTGCAGGAAGTGAGAGGAAGCACTCCACCCACCAGGTGTAACAATCTGGTGGGAAGCCGACGAGTGCAGAACCACTGGGTTCCCAGTCTCCTCCATGAGTGTAACCTATACAGTGGACGGTGTAGCCTGGCAAAGATGAATGCAGCGTGATACCTCAGAAGCCTCATCTGCTGATACAGCATTTTAAAACTAAAATGTGATGTACGCTCATAAATTCACCTTGGTCACTAGTGTGAAAGTTCAGAACTGTGGTGATTAAATGCAGTGTGGGATACAGACTAGTACAGTGAAAAGGGCTAATGCAGGGGTGGGAAAACTATGGCCCAGGGGCCACATCCAGCCCTTCACACATTTTAATCCAGCCCGTGAGCTCCTGCCGGGGAGTGGGGTCTGGGGCTTGCCCTGCTCCACATGAGCTGTGGCTCCACGCGGCTCCTGGAAGCAGCGACATGTCCCCTGCCCCGGCTCCTATATATAGGGTCAGGCAAGGGGCTCTGCAGCTCCCATTGGCCAGAAACTGTGGCCAATGGGAGCTGCAGGGGCAGCACCTGCAGAGAGGGCAGCGTGCAGAGCCACCTGGCTGTGCCTCCACGTAGGAGCCAGACGGGGGGACAAGCTGCTGCTTCTGGGAGCTGCTTGAGGTAAGCGCCGCCTGGAGCCTGCACCCCTGGGCCTCTCCCCAACCTCCTGCCCCTGCCTGGATCCCCCTCCCGCCCTCTGAACCCCTTGGTCCCAGCCTAGAGCATCCTCTTGCACCATTAGCCCCTCATCCCCATACCCCAAGCCGGAGCCCTCACACACACACATACACCTGCACACCCTGAGCTCCTCATTTCTGGCCCCACCCCAGAGCCTGCACCCCCAGCCGGAGCCCTCAGCCCCTCCTGAACCCCAGCCCCCGCCATACAATTTCCATACCCAAATGCGGCCCTCAGGCCAAACAGTTTGCCCACCCCTTGGCTAATGACTTGCCATCAAGTGAGTCTTTGATCCAAAGACAATCCCAGACCTCACTGAAGTCAGTGAACATAAGAACATAAGAAGGGCCGTACTGGGTCAGACCAAAGGTCCATCTAGCCCAGTATCCTGTCTGCCGACAGTGGCCAATGCCAGGTGCCCCAGAGTGAGTGAACCTAGCAGGTTAAGATCAAGTGATCTCTCTCCTGCCATCCATCACCCCCCTCTGACAAACAGAGGCTAGGGACACCATTCCTTACCCAGCCTGGCTAATACCCATTAATGGACTTAACCTCCATGAATTTATCCAGTTCTCTTTTAAACCCTGTTATATTCCTAGCCTTCACAGCCTCCTCAGGCAAGGAGTTCCACAGGTCAACTGTGGGCTGTGTGAAGAAGAACTTCCTTTTATTTGTTTTAAACCTGTTGCCCACTAATTTCAATGGGTGGCCCCTAGTTCTTCTATTATGGGAACAAGTAAATAACTTTTCCTTATTCACTTTCTCCACGCCACTCATAATTTTATATACCTCTCTCAAATCCCCCCTTAGTCTCCTCTTTTCCAAGCTAAAAAGTCCTAGCTTCTTTAACCTCTCCTCACATGGGACCCGTTCCAATCCCCTAATCATTTTAGTTGCCCTTCTCTGAACCTTTTCTAATGCCAGTACATCCTTTTTGAGATGAGAAGACCACATCTGTATGCAGTATTCAAGATATGGGAGCACCATGGATTTATATAAGGGCAATAAGATACTCTTCATCTTATTCTCTATCCCTTTTTTAATAATTCCTAACATCCTGTTTGCAGGATGTACCAAGTGGGTGTACCCAGTGGGTACACCAAGCACTGTTTTAGGCTCAAAAAAAGGAGCAATTAGGCCTCTTCCTATAGACAACAGCTACAGACAACAGAGGAACGACCTAGGATGCAGGGCAGGTCAGAGCTCAGCCATGTGGGTGATTGCAAATGCAAGGGCTAGGGTAGGGGTATTGCAGCCTGCAAGCTAGGATCCTGGGTTTGCAGCTTGTGTGAGAGGCAGAAAGCTGCCCAGCAGAAGCAGTGGTAAGCATGACTGTCACCAAGTACTCCCCGGTGGGCCAGGATGACACAGCCCCTACAGAAACAGGATGGGAGGAAAGGAAGCCGGAGATGGAGCAGTTCTTGAAGAAGGTGTTGGTAAAATAGGTACCAACGCATCTGCACCCATTTATCTTTAGTCCCAAGATCCAAGCAGAGTATCCTAAGTGCAATCAAAATCTTTGCGCTTGCTGGGAAGTCAACAGTCTTTATAGGTTGGCCCCACCTTGTGCTCAAAGGGAGTGTGGTACTTTTCCAACGTGTTGTTTCTTTTCCGATGCTGACTAGAAGTCAGCGGAAAATGACATTTCTCCCCTAACATACAGAATCATAGAATCACAGGACGGGAAGGGATCTCGAGAGGTCATCTAGTCCAGCCCCCTGCACTCAAGGCAGGACTAAGTATTATCTAGACAATCCCTGACAGGGGTTTGTCCAATCTGCTCTTAAAAATATTCACTGATGGAGATTCCACAACCTCCCTGGGCAATTTGTTCCAGTGCTTAACCACCCTGACAGTTAGGAAGTTCTTCCCAATGTCCAGCCTAAACCTCCCTTGCTGCAATTTAAGCCCATTGCTTCTTGTCCTCTCCTCAGTGGTTAAGGGTTTTATAGAAATATAAACATTTTCACCCTGAATCAAGACAAAGAGTCAAAAGTTTGATTTTTGCGCAGGAGGAAACGTTACGAAATATTCCATTTGAGGAGAACTAAATGGAATTTTTCAGCTGCTTCCAATTGCCAGACTCTGTGGGCAGCTGCTTGATTCCCCAGACCTCCAGCCCAGAGAGGGAGCTGCTCAGGGAATTGGGCAGCCAGAGGATCCCAGACTGATAGGAAACCAGGCAGACTGGCACTCTGGCCTGCCTAGCTTCTATTGGAAGATTCAAGGGAATCCACATGCTCCCTCAGACCACTTTGATTCCATCAAATCAGCATTTTCCAGTGGAACAGAGCTCCGTTGGCCAAGTGGTAGCAGATGCCTACAGCCTTGCACCCTGCTTTTCTGGTACAGGGGAAACCAGCAACATGGTGTCTGGGTATATCCTAAGTGTGATCTATTTTATTGACACGTATCTGCCCATCCTGGAACAGAGGCGGACTGACAACACGCGGCACAATTGTCCTTTCAGGAACCTCAGCCCAGGACCAATCCATGGCTCCCAGCCAGCAACTCTGCCTTAAGAACTGACTCCAATCAGAGAGAGTCCAAGACAGAGCAAACTCTGCTGTGGTCGTGCAGCTCCCTCTTCTTCCCCACAGCCTCTACACAGAACCTAACACATAGCAAAACTACCCCACTGTATCGCATGTCTTCTGAAGACTGAAGATTTGCTCGCACACTTTAAAAAAGTACTTGGGAAGACAAGTGTAACAGCGCCAAATGGTAACGCCTGCCATAATAGCCCTTTTATATCTCTAATAAATATGGTTCTACTGGAAGTATACTTTTTTAAATAGCTTCTTAAAAAGGGACTTATAACTGCAACTCGCTTTTCCATTAGAGTTACTTTTAAAGAGCCCAGGCTGAACTCCACATCCCAGCCTAACAGCCTGGCACATTTTATTCAACCAATAGCTATTTTCAGGACTTTAAAAGATGAATTAAAAACCATCTTTAAAGCTTCTCTCAAGAAGCAGGTGGAGATTTAATTTAAAATTTATGAAATTTCATTTAATTTAGTTTCATTTCATTTCAATTCATATAGTTTCATTTAAAAAACAAGCATTTATACCTGTGATTTAAGTGGTGCACGGAAGATTCAAATGTAAACACTCAAAACAACCCTTCTAGAAGCCTGGGGTAACCAGGCACAATGCTGCCAAGTTGAACCTCAGTTCAACCATGGAATTTGGTCCCATGCTGTTAATAAATTGCAATACAGAGTAAGAAAAAGGAAATAAATCCTGTACACAAGGTAATGATCAACATTTAGAAGCCAAGTTCATTTCTTATTTAGAAGACAAGGGTAAGTCACTATTAAAACTAGCTTTAAAAACCAACATTGTTTAACTTTCTGACTAGTAAATGCAGATCTATCACCTCTTAGGAGGAAAAATCTGTCTAGCCATGATGTTAGGATGTTTGCTCTAAAAGCCACAGAATTACCAATAGAGGAGACAACGGACTCCTCTCAATTCCCATATATCTTTCAAGGCCAAGGATGTCCAGAAGGAATATGAGCAGATGAGTTCATGTGCTTAAGAGCTTAGCTGAATCAAGGTCTAGATCAGCTCTAATGATCCAGGCACAAAGAAAAACACAGCCATTTCTCCTAATGGATAAGGAGCAGACTGGCGGGAAGTATGAAAAAGGCGGCACATATAAACTGGGTTAATTCCATGGTCGTCATCAGGACTACATCCAGGAATTACACGCCCCTCGGTTGCCCCACTCCATGTGGTGCCCGTCCATAAACTCCCTGTGGCTCTGCTCTATTCCCATCTTGCTCCCCTCTCTTGTTGAGTTTTCTGCTTCACTTGCTTTGACCTTTCGCTATTCCTGCGCCCCCATTACATCACCTTCTAGAACTCCCCTTGTAAAACATGCTACCTCCATCCTCCTTTCTCTCACCCCCATACCAAAGGCCATTTCTGTAGCAGGTGGGAGAGGGGGAAGGACAGACAGAGGCCAAAGGGGTGATTCACACAAAGCCCTAACATCAACTGTATCTGATGCAGGCTGTTGAACTAGCAGCAGGAAAACTACCAGCAGCAAAACTATGTCTGTATTAGATGAAGGACATATACTTTGGCAAGGGAAGTTCACACAAGTCAAGCTCTCAGCCAGTGACTTCCACTGCCCCCGCTTGGACATTAAGATAAGCAAATCCTTGGTGAGTTTAGTTCTGCACCTGTGGTATTTAACAGATCACATGGCCTTGACCTTCCAATGACTGAAGTTTTCATTTGGGCTACTGACCTGAAAGAGCACAATGAAAGACCGGATGGGTTCCTGCCCTCTGCTCAGTTTGTTCAAGACCACACAAACTAAAATATTGGTATAACAAATCACCCTTACGGGACATAAATCAAACACTGATAGCTTACCACTGAGCCAGCTAAAAGGAAAGCAAGCGCCAACATTCCTAAATACAGAGTGTCCGGCAGAGTTGTGGGTGGGTCAGTGAGACCCAGTTTGGAAAGTTTCATTCCAGGATCAAAAAACCTGGAAGGAAAAGCCTGGAAAGTGACACAGCCTAGGGAATCAGGAAGCCAAGCAAATGGGAAGTGATCACAGTGTGGTCAACTCTCACCATTTTATCACAAGTCTCACAACAGTGATGTTATATCTGTAGATCACAGAATCTAGTGATTAGCAGAGAAACTCAAGCTTTCAATTAAAAAAAGAAGGTAATTTTCTAACCTTACTCGTTATGGAGAAAAGCTTGAAAATGTGAACCAAGTGCACCCTAAAAGCTTAGACATCACATGGCAATTATGAAGTCAACCATATTTTATATGGTTCTTAAAATGTCATGATTTTTAAGCCAAGCTTGTGATTTTTAGGAGGGGGTGGGTGGAAGAAAGTTTTTTTTAAAATGCTTGGGGTTGGCAAGATGGTTATTTCCGGCCCACCAGTTTTTAAGAGTTCCACTGTAACTAAGATGGTTACGGTGCCTGGAAGGAGATCTTCTGCATCATGCTTCTTGCACAAGATGTTATTGTTACTTGTCTGTGAGGGGCAGGTTTTTTCCAGTTTACGTAAGGCAGTTTCTTAAGGCCATCATTTTTCCCACTTACATTTTAGTGTGGCTGGCTTCCAGGTCTACATCCCCTCCTGTTCAAAGCTTTAATTTTCAGAAGTGCTAACATAAAAAATAGTGTCAGAGAAAGCAGAGAAAGACCACAATTCCAACACGCTTGCAGCTGTTGACTTGCTCCTAGCTTTCTTTATTGCATTTGTGTTCACTGTTCTCAGAATATATAATTATCCAAGGCTGATAAATGTGGATCTTGGGAGGGCTGACCTAAGATATGCAACTTCAGCTACATGAACAACGTAGCTGAGGTTGATGTATCTTAGGTCGACTTATCTTGGCGTCCTTACAGCAGTGAGTCGACTGCTGCTGCTCCCCCGTTGACTCCGCTTCCGCCTCTCGCGGCGGTGGAGTTCTGGAGTTGACGGGGAGAGCGCTCGGGGATCGATTTATCGCTTCTACACTGGGCGCAATAAATCGATCCCTGATAGATCAATCACTACCCACCAATCCAGCAAGTAGTGTAGACATGGTCCTAGAGAGACAAGGTAGGTGAGGCAATATTTTTATTGGACCAATTTCTGTTGGTGAGAGAGAAGTTGATCCAATAAAGATATTGCCTCACTTACTTGTCTCTTCAATATCCTGGAACCAACACAGCTACAACAATACTGCATACAAATATACATCTTGTACGCATATGGTCTCCCTTGGAGAATGTCACATACATGAATCTTGATCCAAATGCTATACAGCTATGATTTTATGTGCCTAAGTCAGTTAGGAGCACAATTCTTTTTTTAACGTCAGGAAGACTTGCCCGCCTAAATTATTTAGGGCCTGTCTTCACTGCAGAGTTAACTTGGGCTCTTAATCAAGTGTTGCCCTACCTCCCCTCCTGTCCCCACACAGAACCCTACCACCTGAGTTTATTGGTGTTTCAAACCGACACCGCTCTTGGAAGAGGACTCTATTAGTGCAAATTAAAACCCTTTAAGTTTACAGTTGCAGTGTCCACACAGCACTTTGGTGTGCACTGCTGTTCACACTCTCTTGGTCCTAACTGGTGTGGAATGTCCTCAGTCATAAGGTATTCTTAATTTTCCTATAGATTTGATCAGAGTAAATAAAGAGACAGAGAGCAGGATGGAATCACTGTCTCTTTCAGGGAGATAGTGGGACCATTTATGTATTTGGGAGGAGCTAAACCATAGGACTGAGGAATTTTTAGGACATTTTAAAACTCTTTTCCCCTCCTAGCAGAAGAGGCCACTGCTAGTAAAATTACATTGACTCAGAGAGATCAGGCAGCCTCCTACATTTTCTTTAGCCAGAAATTAGTTTGGTCATGCATCAGATCTGAGCTGGGGGCCCAAACGAGTTATCCCAAATTAGTTCCAAGCCATTTTCACTAAAATATAATGGGACAAACAAGTGGTGTTAGGGTGGTGATTCCCGACTGGGTTTGCAGCTCACCAAAATGTGAAAAGCTTCCCCATGACTCATCCAGTCCCTACCAGAACAGCCAGTACAGTGGTTCTGAACCTGGGTTTGCAGGCCACAGAGCTAGGAGTCCATGAAGCCATGAAGCTACTAACTCCTTTTTCCAGTTGCTTCAAGAATTACTGCACTTGCCATAGAAATGTAATGCGCTCATCAGTGCGGGTCTCTGAAAAATCAAAATGTGGACAATAGTATAAAAAGCTTGAGAACATTTGATTTAGTAGATTCCGCCTCTCACTCAGACCTGCTTCTTACAAAATAAAGGACAATTCTCTGCAAGGTGCAATCCCTTAAGGTACATTTCACAACAGAAATTTCCAATTATTTTTTGTTCACTGTTATGTTCCAAACAGCCACTCCATTTTACAATATATTAGTGGTTCATACCATGGTACATATGTTATTCAATTATGTTGTTAGATAGTCTTGCGTTTTCTCGATTAACTCTTAGTAATATCCTCTGACTAGAGAGGATCTGGGCTGTAGAATTAGACCCGGATGGCACCCTTACTTAACAAAGCATTTAAATAATATGGGACTTTAGCAGCGTTTAAGTGCTTTCCCTCAATCAGGGCCTGGGTGATTAGTTTTCTAATGGTTGTTGTCTACATTCATCTTGATCTTGAACCTAAATAAAGCTGGGTAGGTTTATAGGGCCTTTCGCTTCCAAATTAGCATCACCTCACTCCTCAAAACGTCCTTAATTTGCAGACTGTGATGTAAATTAATCAGGGGCAGAAGTTGGGAAATGAGAACACTAGAAGCTTAGGCAGCTGAAGGGACGTGCTGCAGTTTTAAAGTTGAATACACATTGGTAACTTACATTCCAGAGGGGAAATAACATTCTTGGCTGGGCCAAAGTACGTTTTTTACAGCTGGGATCAGTTCTGTTTGGTGCCCATATGTGCTTGATTTTAGGCATGAAATCTGCAAATCAAAGCCGAGACACTTGCCATTTAGGTGAGTGAAAGACGCATGATGTTTGCAAGCTATGCGGAAGAAAATCAGAATACAAAGTTACAAAGAACTAGCGTTATACCATCTCCTCTACAGTTCCAAAACAAGAGATGTCAAAGCTCTGGAGGACACAGTGACAGAAACCTTATTACCTTATAACCCTTTTACATGTAACCCTTGCTCCTGGGCTAGCTGAATTATTGTGGCTCAGGCACTGGGAAGAGACATTTTGCTTAGGATAATCAAAAATGGATCGCTGAAATTAGACTTCTAAACCCCCTTGCACTGTGGGAAACTTGCATCTCAGGAGGCAGTGGAATTCACACTGCTTCTGGAGCGGGAAGTCTGTGGGCACATTTTGGGTTCCACCAACATTTTCCTTTTCTCTGAAAGTGTAGGGTTGGTCCTGCTTTGAGCAGGGGGTTGGGCTAGCTGACCTCCTGAGGTCCCTTCCAACCCTACTCTTCTATGAAAAATAAGCTTCCCCAGGCCTATGAAATGGCTATATCTGGGTTATCAATTTACATAAAAAGAAATTGGACCTTACTGATAATCTTTCGGTAGTAAATGAGTTTGTCTAAAAATGCAATCTCCTTGTGGGAATGTAGTGCTGGGATTTTCAGAGCATTAGTTTAACATCATCTTAATAAAGGTCTTCGACACAATTTTTGCTTTTTATTAGTATTGTGTCAGTATAACATATTGAAACACCAGCTTGATTAACTAACTATGCTGATTTTGCTATTGTAATTTGCATTTGATTTTACAAGCAATCAGTTCCACATCTACCATCTTTGCAGGCCTATACGGTTCGAGATTTATCTCAAATATCTTTCATATTAATTTCATAAACGCTCCCTGTAGGTCTGAATGATGCTAGAATTCATCTATTTGAGATTTTTGTAATTTACAGCTGCTACCACTCAATGAATCTGCAAATGAGATGCATTTCATTTTTTAGGAGCCAAGATTAGACCACTGAGTCTAGTATGAGGCATATTAACAGAATTGGACAGTTTTTAGAATGTGGGACTGATTTATATTCCTTTAAGGAGTTTTAAACTCCATCTGGATAACGTGCTGCCATTTTTCTGTCCCTGCTCCCATCTTTTAATTTGTGCTTGTGGCCATCTTTATCTGGAGGGAGAGTTGTCATAAAACGGGACATAAAAAGGAGAAAAAGAAAAGGATTCTTGAGAAGGAAATTAAAAACGGGTTTTTTTGTTTTTGTTTTTTTACTGACTTATAGCTACACTATGGACCTTAGAGTCACACATCTGTACCGCTGCAGCTGTGCCACTGTAAGGTCTCTCATGTAACCACTTTGCCTATTAGTGATAATCATTTGACTGTTAGCGGTAAATATGCCCAATGGCCTGGGATGGGATGTTAGGTGGGATGGGATCTGAGTTACTAGAGAGAATTCTTCCCTGGGTGTCTGGCTGGTGAGTCTTGCCCACATGCTCAGGATTCAGCTAATCACCATATTTGGGGTCAGGAGGGAATTTTCCTCCAGGGCAGATTGGCAGAGGTCCTAGGGGGTTTTCGCCTTCCTCTGCAGAGGGGTCATGGGGCACTTGTTGGAGGATTCTCTGCACCTTGAAGTCTTTAACCCATGATTTGAGGACTTCAATAGCTCAGAGGTCTACTACAGGAGTGGGTGAGTGGATGAGATTCTGTGGCCTGCGTTGTGCAGGAGGTCAGACTAGATGATCATAATGGTCCCTTCTGACCTTAAAGTCTATGAGTCTAGGACAGAAAACTTTCAGACGCTATAAATAAATATTCAGTGAGTTGAATTTCATTAAAAAGAGTCAGTTCAGAAACTTAGTACCTTGTGGGTTTTAGATTTTTGTCTAAATACACAATAGGGAGCTGACTTTGTAGTGTGATCAATACTGTTAAGAATTGCCACTTATTAAGTTTCGTGGTTGAAAGCTTCTCCTTAAGTAGAGGCTGAGAATGTTTTTGGTGAAACTTCTGCAGCTTTGCTCTCATTCAAAATATCTGCCGGATCCTATTTTCAGCAGGATTGGAGTCAGACACTACCCTTAGCAAAGATAGCCATTTTACCTCCTCTTTAAGTGTTCTTTGTCTCCTGAAAGCACAGGGGCTAATACTTGGACTAAGGGCAACTTAATTTCACCTCTATTAATAACAATGGGTGGCAAGGGCCTTCTTTGCTAAGAGCAGTCTATAGGTTCAGTCCAGTTGAGAGCAATCTCTGATAAAGGCCATTTTAAGAACACAGTTCGTTGTGAGTTTCTCCCAAGACTTTGAGTTAAACGTGCAGATGTGAGAAAAAAATTACCTTTAGTCACAAATTTCTTCCTTAAAAAGCACCTGTTGTACTTTGTCTACCCGACTCAGAACGTAGGAAGGGAAAAAATGGTTTGTGTGCAGGGGAATGTGGAGCGATGAAGCAGGGAGGAGGGATTTGTGTGTGGAGGGAAATGTGGAGGACAGAAGGGAAAGGGGGAAGTGAGTATGTACTCCAGGTTCTTTGTGCTGATCTGATATTACAAAGCAGCTGTCAGCCCAGTTTAACTGGCCCATATACGCCGGTTGCTTTGGGCTTCTCTAGCATAGGGTAAAACAGCAAGAGCTGAATCGAGCAATCCATTGGGGGAAAATGTAAGGATAACACTTCAGATCTTCAGAAATATCACACAGCAACAGCCGCTGTGGTTTCTTACATAATGTTTGTCACAGGCTGGACTGAGCCCTTTAAGAGGGAACTGTTTCAGCCCACTGGTGTCTCATTAACAGCCTCTGGATGGGGTCTACTCTACTCTCAGACCCGTGGCTGGCCCGTGCCAGCTGACTCAGGCTCAGGGGGCTCGGGCTAAGGGGCTGTTTAATTGCTGTGCAGGTGTTCGGCTTCAGGCCCAGGACCTGGAGGTGGGAAGGGCCCAGAGCTCAGGCTGCAGCCGGCTCCAAAACTGCAGCGAAACAGCCCCTTAGCCCAGGCCTCTGAGCCCAAGACAGCTGGCCCCGGGCCAGCCGCGGGTGTCTAATTGCAGTGTAGCTGTGCCCATGGAGGGACGCTCTAAAGAAAGAGGAAGCTGGGACAGAGGCCCTTGAGGGAACCGTTTGGGCCTAGAGGACGACGCGGACACTGAGCCTGTGAGATTCCAGGTAGAAAAGCCGGGGAATTCCTGAAGAGATAAAGAAGGGGGAAACCCGCCAGGTAGGGAGACCTAGGGTAGGCTGCTCTAAAAACAACCAGGGGTGCTTGAAAGGGCCCAGGGTGGACTGAGTGGAGATTCTGAGCAGAGCCTAAAAGCTATACCCAGCTTGGAACTCAAAGACAGACAGACCCTCCGTGAGAAGGGGCTGAGCCCAGTGTGAGCCTGGCTGGAAGACTCTTGTGTGTGTGTTGAGTTTTGTGTTAATAAACCAGACCCCAAGAAGGGATATTACTGGGACTCATGCCTTTGTGGAGTTCCTGAGAAACCCTGAGGGGAAACTGAGGCAAGCTGCCAAAGAGCCACCCTGGCTGAAGAAGCAGGCAGCAAATCCTGTCACAGTGTTCATAAAATGTAACTTTTAATTTAAAGAGAAGCTCCCAGATATAAAGGAATTAATACAAAATTGAGGTTGGCAGTATGTATCAATAATTTAGTATAAACTACATGACAGTAAACCCAGGAGAGTCAAAAAGAGTTAAGGTTAAAAAAAACCCCAAAAAACATGGTCAGACATGTCCAATTTAGGTACCCAAACAATTTCAACTCTGTCTTGTAGAAACATCAGGGAGAAAAAAAATCAAACCACGCTGTCTGGGAGTACAAACAGTAAAATGCATTAATCATAACTCTATGATCATTGTATGGCATCCCTATAGGGCACAATTAAGGTTGTTTGCTTGCCTTCAGTGTTCACTTCTATTCCATACCATCTTTGCAGTACTTTTAAGCTTAACATTAACCTTGAATGTCCTTTATAGTGCTGTATTTTGGAACAGAGTATCCCTATAATATATTCTATTACACTTTAAATTCCTGAAAAGTAAATGCCCAACCTTAATTCCCCATGTAATGCCATTTTCAGCGGGGGAGAATATGGTAGGCAACTTGCAAACAGTATCCCTGAGCACTCTAGAGAAACTAGTCTTTATATCAGATGGTGGTTGTAACATTTAAAAAACCAACTTGTTCCATGCATCCTTTGTCATCTGTCGGGGTGAGCAGTCTGCTCTGCGTGGGTGTGGGAGGTTTTTGTTGACTTTCTAGGTAGAGCCGTGGTGTGGTCTCAGCCATCAGATACCAGGGTTCTAATATACCGACTCACCGCTGTACCTAGCGACGGCTTCACTCCAGCCTAGCAAGCAAACATGAGCGGAACGACATAAAAGCTTGTCACACTCAGAGGCCTCATTGCCAATGTAGCCAGCTGTAGAAGCCCTGACACAACTTCAGCAGGCTAGAAATGAAATTTAAGGACTGATTCAATCGGTCATATAACAAAAAATATAGAACATGTTCATTTAGGGAGAACGACATGGCCAGTCTCTATGATCTTTATTGATGCTCTCGTTGACGTCTGTCATTTATAACCCTGACTGTATTTAAAAACCTGCGCGTGTCTAGCTGGGGCTACCACATGTGGAACACAATTTTCAGGAAACTCTGGGAGTTGTGAAACTCACGTTTCACAGCTGCTCACGTTTGTTACAGTCAGGCAATTCTAAAGGCTCCCTCTGCTGGTTAACTACAAACAATAGGAACACCAAGGGCTCTCTCAAATAAAGTTATTAATTTTCAGCATGCAGGACCCACGAAGTATTCTAGGGCAGCGGTTTTCAACCCTTTTTCATTTGTGGACTCCTAAAAAATGTTGAATGGCAGTGCGGCTCCCTTTGGAAATCAGATAGGGTTTGCCACAACCCGCCTGGACTGCCCGGGACTCTCCAGGAAATTACAGCTTAATCTTTAACTAGAGATCATGTCATGGGATGAAACCTCCAGGGATACCTCCAATCAAAATCGGCAACCCTATCCGCAGACCACAGGTTGAAAACCTCTGTTTTATGGTAACGACGACCTTTCGTGGACCCCTTGGACGTAGTTTGTGGACCACGGTGGTCTGCAAACCACAGGCTGTAAACCACTGCTCTCAGTGTTAATACATTTCTGATGCTCTCAGGCAGACCTGAGGATTTATGATATGCCATAGATTAAGCATACGAACGAACCTTTCAGAGGTGGATTCTCTCCGTGGAGAGCTGGTCCCATTTCCCAGTAGAAACAAACAGCAGGCAGGTTCCTTCACGATTCCCCAAGTCTCCTACTCCAGGGAGTCCTGTGCCCAAGAATCTCTCTCTCAGTGTCCCCTCAGGGTCATATTTACAACTGCATCTCCAGGTTTTCTACTGGCTGTTGTCTGCACGTAACCTGTAAAACCAATATCCTAGCCCCTTTGCTTGCCCTCAGGGAAATGCCTCAGCCCACCCGGCTTAGCTCTGATCTCCTGTGTGGCTTGGGCAGCCCCTCCACTGGTTGTACTTGTCTCAACAACATATGAATAGAATCATAGAGCATCAGGGTTGGAAGGAACCTCAGGAGGTATCTAGTCCAACCCCCTGCTCAAAGCAGGACCAATCCCCAACTAAATCATCCCAGCCAGGGCGTTTTCAAGTCGGGCTTTAAAAATCTCTACGGATGGAGCTTCCACCACTTCCCTAGGTGCATGCTTAGCTGCTCCTTCACTTGAATCTGAAAGAGTGGCTGGCACTAGAGAGAGTGCACTGATTTCTTTTTTCAGTTCAGCGCTGAACTGAAAAGTCAGAAAAAATGTTTGGACCAAATCCGATTGTAGGCTTTTCTCACTAAAATGAAAAAAGAAATATTTTATTGATTCAAAACATTTCCAAAATTTGTTTTAATTTTTTTCTGACTGAAACTGTTCACCAAATTTGACCCAGACTTGCAAATAATTTTGCAGTAACCAAACCATTTCCTGACAAAGGTACTACTTGCCAAAGCTCTAGTTGTCATCCCCACTGATTTCAAGGAGGTCTGCAATTGTCTTTGGATCAAACTCACCCAGGGTGTCCAGATGTCCTGATTTTATAGGGACAGTCCCGATATTTGGGGCTTTTTCTTATATAGGTGCCTATTACCCCCCACGCCCAGTCCTGATTTTTCAGCCTTCCTGTCTGGTCACCCTTCACCAGATAATTGACACAGGCACCTTTTAATGTACCAGCTGGTTTTTAATATGGCCATGGAAGTCAGAGTAGTTCTGCCACCTACCAGGGGTCCTCACTGCATAACTTAGGTCTAAAGTGCCTCAGTTGCCACTCAAACATTGTCACTGCCTTGTGCATGCTCCCTGTGACTGGCTACATGGACTTCCTGTCCTGTAGGGAGAAGCCAGTCCCAAGCTCCTCTGTGGAGAGGGGAGAAGAGATGGCTGGGCAGGGATCAGCCTCATAGACGGGAGTGCCGTGGTGACCATGTTCAACCTTGTGTTCCCATAGTTGAGCTCAGTTCCAAAAAGAGGCACAGATAAGGTTGCTACCCACCTGGGTTTTACCCAGACGGTCCCGTTTTTGGCTTCTGTGTCCAGGCGCCTTTTAGGGTTGCCAGGTGCCTGTTTTGGGGGGACCTGGCAACCCTAAATGGAACCTGAACCAAAAGCCTGGTTACTGTGGGGTGGGGAGGGGCCAGGTCATTAACCACGCTAGCCCCTGCTGAGCCGGGGCCGCATCCTACCTGCAAGCAGGCTCCTGGAGACAGGTCAGTTTCTCATTGGAGGAGGGAATCAGTGACATGGACTCTAGGTATTTGGTCTCTTATGTACAGGATTATGTATAAAAATTGCATTAAGGAGGCCAAATCAAACACAAGTTAGGAAATGCCAAAAATGAAGGCTGCCCCTTTCAACCTTATTTTGCCCCACTTGTGCACATGCATTAGAGTGACCAGATGTCCTGATTTTATAGGGACAGTCCCAATCTTGGGGGCTTTTTCTTATATAAGAACCTATTACCCCCTCCCCCATCCTGATGTTCTACATTTGCTGTCCGGTCACCCTAATATGCATTAGGATTGTCTTTCATTACATGATCCCATACTTTTTTCTGCCTCATGCATTGCACAGGATGAATGGTGCTGGGGGATGAATCAGGGCTGTGTAGTAACGTAGACCATTGTCTGTAGAACTCCTGGCCATGTTGTCGCAGAAGCTGGAATGGGTGTAATATATGAGGATTAAATCCTGTGGCACCTCATTGATCCCCCTCAACTTGGGTCATCAGCAGGGCTTGGAACTCCACCTTTAGAGCACAGATGCCTTCTACGTGAGCGAACAGAGCCACTAGTAGAAGCTGAGTGTGTGGATCAGGCACCAGAGGGAGATGAGACACAAGAGAGGAATGCGGAGGCGATGGACTCCAGGATCCCATTCACATTCTGAGGAGTGTGCTACAGAGATCACAAGCCCTTCTGTCCCTTCCAGCCTGTCAGACCTCCCGGCCCTCACTGTCGCTGCAGTCAGGGGGCCAGAGAAAGAACAGGAGAGACAGTCTCCCTGCTTGCAGTTTCTGTGTCCAGACGCGTGGTAGGCCACTGGCACTGGGAGCAGCGATTGCAGGATAAGTCTTGCTCAGCCTCTACATCCCTGGGATGGAGCATGATCACTTCAGGCAATATCTTCAGAGAATTGAGCTGCCAAATTCTGACTAGTCTCTACTGAGCATGTGCAAACCGAGAGGTTTTGGTGACACACAAGTTGGGCTGACAAGAGGCACTTCCCTAACTCCAGAGTGGCCCCCAGCCAAGTATCAAGTGCCTGGCTCCACAGCCTGGAGACTCCAGAGCTCGCCAACACAACAGTTAAGCATCCATGAGCAAACCACCTCTTTTTCCTCCAGTCAGGTTCTGAGAAATGACTGAACCATTGGTGCAGAATCTTTCCCAAAAAGTTAGCCAGAGGCAGACCCTCAACGTCGACTATTTCCCCCCAAACCAATCCAGAAAATGGATGTCTCTAAGAAAGAAGCTAACACAGTGTCTGCAGCAGCTTGCAAAAAGCAGGATACACCATGAGTTTTACACAGCAGTGGAGGGAAACTTCCCTGTATCCCCTGCAATGTTACTGTTGAGCCGAAAAGGGTCTATAGACAGGCATCTATAATCACGTATTTGCCAAACAAGAGAGGTGGAAATACACAGCAGTATAGTGACTGCTTTACTGGTCACAAAACAAAAAACGGTGACTTCTTGTTTCACTCTGCCACTGAAAACCATGAAGCACATCGCTCCCTACATTTTGACCTGACAGGCCTTTAACTGCACAAATATCCCTCCTGAAAAACAGGGCAACCAAAAGCTAAGGGAATTCTTCAGCTGGGATTCAGCAAATGGAGCGATTCCTTCATCAACCTAGCAGAGATCGGGTTTTACCTAACCTTACCAAGTGTCACAAGCAGGAGATTATGGAACGAGTGAAGCCGTCAGATTGCTTGTGTGGTCACTGACTAATCAACTGATGCCCATGATCAGAAGGTATAACCAGGTGCCTGGATGGGGGCCAGTCATCACGCTGAGAATGCCCCACTCAGGGAAGACTGCAAGAATTAGGGCAGAAAATCCCCAAATAATTAGATTCACCAAGCCAGTAACAAAAGACCTTCTGCAGTACGGGGCTGTGTTTGACTAACCAGAAGTCAAACACAGCCCCGTTAGGCATCCCAGCTCCCACCCTGACAAACAGGTCTAATATAATGAAGGGCTAGTGAAAACCCATTTCCCCATATGCGTGGTTCTACTAATCCCAAACGATCAGACACGTAACTGCAGGTCAATGTGAAGCTCAGATCTTACCACACTGTCAGCCAATCCTTAGTAAACTTACTAAAGGTTTCTTAAAAACAGAAAAGAAGAGAGTTCTAAATGGCTGATAGATCATATACACACAAATAATTGCAAAGTCCTTATATCAGGTGTGGAGCAGTGATGGAATAGAAAGCTGGCTTGTAAAGTTTCTCTGGTGGCTTCCACAAGATTGGAAGTTTACTCAGTCCATAGTCAAGATGCTCCTTTTTGTTGTAAATCCACAGTCCAGAGAATTAGAGCAGGAAGGCGGCAAAAAGGAGAGTCTCTGTGATCTTTTATATCCTCTGTCCTATGTATGGAAATGTAGTGACCTAAACACAAAGCCCATAGCCTCTGTGTGTGGAAAGTCAAGATGGAGTCCAGGATCACATGAGTATATCTGCCCCAACATGTTTTGCTGAATTGCAAGGGGTGGCCTTTGGCTCCTCCCTGTCTAAGGCATCCCCAGGAAGAGCTACCAGGGTGGGATGCATTTTTTCAATGGCCCATTTTGAGAGTGGAGTGTCCTTGATGGATCATCAACATGTAGCTGTTTAGCCCTAATGTAATTTACCTGGGGGGGTGTCACCCAGAAATATGAGACATGTAAGGTACTAGTAGCCAATATTCATAACTTCAGATACAAAGATGATACATGCATATAAACAAAAAAATCATAATTAGGAAATCATAAGTTTTCTATTGACACTATACATGACATACTTTGTACAAGGTTTGTTGCAATTGTATAACAGTGGTAGCAACAATGATACAAATGGCCACCTTTCTTATAGACAGCATCACAGCAGGTATTACAGATCTTGTTTGTTTTTCGAGGCCTAAATGGTGAAAATGCACCTGACTTGGAACTGAAAGCCGTCCTCATGTATACAGTTTACCTATAAGCAGGGCGCTACCAAATTCATGGCCATGAAAAAACGTGTCATGGACCATGAGATCTGGGCTGTTGTGTGCTTTTACCCTGTACTATACAGATTTCATAGGGGAGACCAGCATTTTTCAAATTGGAGGTGCTGACCCAAAAGGGAGTTGTAGGGGGGTTGCAGTATTGCCACCCTTGCTTCTGCACCGCTGCCTTCAGAGCTGGGCGGCTGGAGATTCGCGGCTGCTGACTGAGGGCCTAGCTCTGCAGGCGGCAGCACAGAAATAAGGGTGACAATACCAGACTGTGTCCCCTTCGGAGCTGGGCTCCCGGCCCCCAGCCATCCCTCTCCAGCACCGCCACCAGGAGCAGTGCAGAAGTAAGGGTAGCAGTACCGTCACTCCTCCACCACCTTGCGACACCGCCCCCCCCCACCGCTCTTTTACGGGTCTGAACCCCTACAATTACAACACCATGACATTTCAGGTTTAAATAGCTGAAATCATGAAATCTGCGATTTTTAAAACCCTATGACTATGAAATTGACCAAAATGGCCCATGAATTTGGTAGGGCCCTACCTATAAGCTTTTAATTACACCACCAGTGCACAAGCTCTTGTAAAGAGCTTAAATACTTTTGGGGGTGGATTTTGATGATCATGCATTTATGTGTCTATAGCTTACCTTCAAAGGATGCCTGCCTAATTCGTTTATTTTACCTTTAGCCCTCACATAGTAGCTGGCCCTGGCTAGTGACAACTGGAGGCCCAATCTCCCAGACACTTAAGAAACTAAAAGGCAAACGTTTTTAAAAACCGTCTGAGCAGAAAAGTGCATTTTAAAGAACATCCACCAGGGGCAGTGCAGGCTGTGGGTTCAAATCTTCCTCTGAAATCACCCTCTGAACTACTCCAGGGCTGAGCCCCCGGGAGACCCCAGGACAGGTGGAAGGACCCAGGCTCCCTATAGCTGCCCGTGTGGCTCTCCCCAACCCGGCTCTGGCCGGGGAGTGGTGCCTTGGAGCCTCAGCCCAGCCATGAGAAGAGCCACGCGAGCAGATATGGGGAACCGTGGAGGACCCTCCACCTGCCCGTGGTGCAGGGGGTCCAAGAGCAGCCCCTGGGCCCCCCGCCCAGGGCAAGTGGAGGGTCTGCGCAGCTCCCCCAACTACCTGAGCTCCCCAGACAGGCTCCATGCTGGCCTGGCTGTGAGGGTGGGGCCTGGGGGGGGAAAGAAGAGCGGGGAGGGAGTGGGGTCCACCCTGGCAAAAAGTGGACAGGCCACGGCTCCCCCTGGCCTCCCCAGTTCTGGCACCCCTGTCTCCAGGCTACTTAACAAGCGCTGCGGCCCTACAGTTGGCTCCGTGGCTGATTGGTTGAAAGAGTTGCCAGACCAGCTCTTAAACCCACAGCAGTGCTCACAGCACCCACCCACGGATGGCTGCAAGAGCTCCTCTGCGTGCTTCTTCCCTGCCCTGCTCCTGCTGTGCCTTGCCGCAGGGGACCGGGGCCTGATCCTCAACTCCAATCCCCGCCTCCTGGCTTCCGCGCTGACCCTTGGCTCTGCATCTGGTCTCTGACGTCAGCTGTGACTCCTAGGCTCTGAGTCCCGCTCTGACCACTAGGCACGACTGCCACGTGCCGCTCACTGACGCCGGAGAGCTCTGTAACTGGGAGGGGGATTCTCTTTTACTTTCCCCGTGGAAAAGTGGGGACAACCCAAGCTCTCTGTCCCTTTATCTTTCTCCCCCCGATGATCCCTGACTGGGGGTGCTTTCAAATCCAGTTACAGACCTGTCTGTGGATCCATCTGATGTACCGGAAATGGGGAAGCAGACAGTGCCAGGGAGTCTGACGTTGTCTCCAGCCTCTTTTTTGGCCAGCATTTTTGGAACCCATATGCTTGTTCCATTTGGGGTACGACACTCCGGTGGGGCTATGCTATCACAGGGTCCTTTGGTTTGGGGGGCAGGAGGAGGTTTCAGCAAGGAGGCCATGGGATCTGAGGGTGTCCAGGGGTGCAGATGGGCTCTAACAGAGGTCACCCCCAGCAGGCTCCTGCCATGCTAAGAGATCCGCTTTGATGGCTGCGGATCCGGCGGTACCATGAGCTTGGCCTTTTCCCTGCTAATGGAGGTTGGTCCCTTGGGTGATCTCTTGTACTGTTTTTCAGCTCCTGAAGGAGCTGGGCAGTGCTTACAGTATCCTGAAGAACGTGAGAGAGGCTCTCACACCCACAGGAGCAGCTTTAATAGCATAGTGGGGGCCCTGACTTGATTTGTGATTTATTTTTTTAATTAGGTCTACAACCTCACGTGACCCCCACATTCAGCACAGGGACAGGGGCTATGGTCGCGGCAGGCTTAGCCCTACACTCAGATCCTTTAGGCTTGAAGCAGACGGCTTGGCAGTTAAAGCTCCGTGGAGGACAAAGGCTTAGGGCGGGTTTTAATGCCCCATAGGAGCTATTGGGGTGGAGGTGCTGTGTGTCTGGGTGTGGCGCAGCAAGCCGGAGAATCCCTCCCCCCTTCCCAAGCAAACCTGGCACCCAACATGTGTGTCTGAAGCGGGGAATACGGCAGGGCAAAAGGCCGGTCTCTGAAATCCGGGCCGATCGCCTTTCGGGTCCGTGGAGCCGAGCCGGTACGGGGGAGCTGATCCAATCAATCAAGATAGCAACATAGAATGTTCTGGAATGAGTCCGAGTCACCCCGCGAGGTTTCTGGCCCATCTGCAGCAGCAGCGGGAGGGGGTCCCGGTGGGCAGAGCTATGTACCCCCTTTTATAGCCCCACCCTCAGGCTGTTCAGGACAGGGAGGGGGCGGGAGAGGAGGCCCACGGGCACTGCCGTGAAACCCACCACGGCCAGCAGCCCCACCAGCACATCCTGCGGGCGCGACTGTGCAGAGACCCCCCGAGGACAAATCACTCCACGGGGGGGGGAACGGGGGGGAGCACCGCTTAGCCAGTTAGCAGCGAGCGCAGCTCTGCGGTGCTGATGTAGCACATGTCAAAGGCCTAAGGCGACCCAGACAGCAAGCGTGAAAAATCGAGACGGGGGTGGGGGGTAATAGGAGCCTATATAAGAAAAAGACCCAGAAATCGGGCCTGTTCCTATAAAACCAGGACGTCTAGTCACCCTACAAAGGCCTGCGTCCCCTCCCCCCTGCCCCGCAGGCCTCGCTCGTGGAGCTCCCTTGCACTGCAGCCCACAACCGCAGCGCTCTGTGTTTGCTGGGCTTGGCAGACTTTGGCCGACAACTTGCTGGGCCGGCTCCGGGCTGCAGAGCTGATGTGTGAGCCAGGCCAGCACTAGGACCCTGTGGGGTGTGATTGAGGGAGCAGAAAAGGGAAATCCTTTATAAGCCGGGCAGGCAGGAAGGGAAAGGCAGGGACGGGCCGCCCAAGGAGAAAGCAGCCAGCATGCAGAGCGCCTGACAGGACAGCCGGTGCACACAACAACGTGCCCAGGGGCTGCCCCTCACACCCTATTGCTTCCTGGCCTCCCCCCAAGAGAAGCACCACCGCAGCTTCCAGAGACAGGCGCTCTGACTGTCCTGAGGGGGTGGGAGATGGATGAGGAAACTACAGGCGAGACTGAGACCTTGCTGGAGAAACCGGTGCTCTTCAGAACTTACAGGCGGCGATGGTTCCTGCTGGTGGTGGTCTGCCTGTTGAACTGCTCCAATGCCATGGTGAGTACCGGGGACACCGCCCGCCCCGCTTAAACCTGTTTCTCAGTGAAACCTGACATTCTGGTCTGGAACACGCCTGCCTTTCTGGGGCACTGCTGGGGAGAGAGCTCAGGCCCACCTGGCCTCTAGAGATTTCTCCTAATGCATTGCCTGGGATAATGCACCTGGGTCCTAAGCATCTGGCTAGAGAGCAGCCACGTCTGATTTGAAAAGACCCCGGCCAGAGCAGAAACTTTACTCAGTGTGATGAGCTAGAAAGTGTGGCCCCCTTAACCCGGGCCGAGAGATTTCACAGCAAAACTAAAATATGGAGAACGCTAACTTCAAATGGATTTAACAAGGAGGAAAAAATCTAAGCAGCCGGCAGAGGATTCCTTTGGGAACGTCCCTGGTCACATGTATTTACAGAGTTTGTTTGGGAAGTCACAAAGCACTGTTTTCCATGGCAATGTAACAGTGGCGTTAGACGAAACCGAGCTGGAAAACACGCTAACACGGCTGGTCTAAATTTGACAGGGTGCTTGGTTAATCATTCCTGATTTTTGCAGGCTGCTTTTATTATTTTAAAGTGTTTGGAGAGCTCGGGGGGTTATTTGAATTGGAATCCTGCCACAAAGGCCTAGGTCACACTAGGAAATGCTTGTCAGTACAGCTATAGATGTCACCTAGAGACAGCTAGTACCAGCAAAAGGGTGTTTTGCCAGCATAGTTGATTCCAGTTCCCCAATCAAATAAGCTGTATCACCGATATCACTGCATCTACACGAGGGCTTTTGCTAGGATAAAAAATGTATTTTTTTAAAAAAAACATCCCTAACCAACATTACTCCACTGGCAAAAGTTTTAGTGTAGACCTGGCCAAAATCCTGTATCTTGGTCCAGGATTGGTCTTGGCAGACCAGTGGGGGGAAATCCAGGACTCTGTAGCCTTGGCTCACAGCAATGTTTCTTTCTCAGAGAAATTTCAATCACCTCGCAAAAGAAAATGAAAAATCTTAAATCATTTAAAAGTCAAACATCCTTCCCAATGTCTTGTCTGCGGTAATGTGAACTTGGCTGGCATCTTACGTCATACCAGTAAAATATTGGACATTTTAAATGTAAGAACATAAGAATTGCCATAAGGGGTCAGACCAATGGCCCGTCAAGGCCATGATCCTGTCTGCCGACAGTGGCTCATACCAAAACTTTGGGGGCAGCGTACAGAACAGGGCTGTTGGAGCGATTGACCTCTGTCTTCCCTCCTAGCTTCTGGTAGTCAGAAGTTTAGGGTCACCCATGGGTTAGCCCCTTCCACACGAGGCCCCACCATCTGCAGCAGGAGCCCTGAACCCTCTCCCAGAGAAGTCCTGGGCCGGCTGGCTGGCTCCCCGAGCCTCCCTTCCCTCCCCCACCCTGCCACCGGGCCAGCCCCAGTCCTGGGCTGGCGGCCTGAGTAGCCCCAGGTCCGTGTCCCGAGGGGGAGCCTTCCCTGGCCTTTTATACCCGCCACCCAGAGCCTGGGGTTGCATCCCTGACCATCTTGGCTAATAGCCACTGATGGACTTAGCCTCCACATCAAAGCTCTTCAGCAAGGAACTCACACGTAAGAACTAAGCCCCCTAGAAGACCTAAACTTGCCATCAACCAAGTGCAAGTAATGAGCATCTTTGTGTCTTGAACATGCTATTTTCTTGCTTCTTTTCCAATCTGCATCGCACCACTTCCTTTCTCACCAGCAAGATATGACACCTGGAAGGCTGCCGGCCCGGAAAGCAAAGTGGCTAGTAACAGGAATGCCAGGATCACACCAGCCTGAAATTCTATTCAGCGGCAGCAATGACACTTGCTGCTTAAAGGCGTGGGTGTGCCCTAGGTACATTGAGTAGCTCCTCGGCCTGCAAAGAGCAAGCAGGGCTAGGAACAGAGGAGGGTGCTATTCAGCCTGAGCAAGGGTGGAGCAATCTAGCCCATAATGTTTTAAAGATAGAGTTGGAAATACCTTGGCATCGGAGAGTGGCATTAGCCTGGTTTCCTCACTAGCCTAAAGCAACAGACTCATCGGATTCTCAGAAAATGGACAAATGTGCTTCCTTTAGCGCCTCTTACGAGCTGTGTGTGATGATCTGGGTTTAGAAACTTTGGATTCAGCGGACAAAGCCGGCGTCTTTTCTGTGCCTGCCTCACAAGCACAATGCCGTTATTGTGAGTGCTTCAGCCCTCTGATCTAATCCTGCCTTCACACAGGATTGAACTCTGCCCAGGAAGCAGCTTTCCACAATGGTCAGCTCATGGGCGCCCACTCCCATCCCCCTGCCCAAGTCCTGCAAAGGGCTGTGCACATGAGCAATCCAAAGGGGCTGCTTGTGGGCTGGGGCCCCTGTTTGTATAAGTGCATTCTCTGCATAGCTCTCCTACCAGGGATCAAGCGGCTTTTGACATGCCCGCAGAATGGCACCAATAGGAACACTGTGCTAATACCTGGGAGAATTAGCTGATCTGAGTTGCACAGGTCCCAGGGCCCTGTTCACAGGGCAAAGCCAGCGTAATGAACAGGCTACAGGCACGCAGACAGGCAGTCTGGGGAGCTCAGAGAAGAGCAAGAGCTGGAGAAAGGATGAAAATTCCTTGTCAGTGTTTTATTCTGAAAGTTTTGCAAGACTTGTAATATTTGCCAATGGCTGCCCAGTCCTACTAAGCTGGCAAATAGAGAAATAAGCTTTAATCAATAAACAGGTGCAACGTTTATTCAACCAGTGTCAGCAACAAACAACTGAGGTGTAGCTGCAAAGACTTAGAGTCTAAACTCATTGCCCAAAGTCAATGGGAATATTTTCGTTGGACTTTGGTGGGCACTGGGTCGGGTTCTAAAAGTGAGGGGGCCTGAAAAGTTACTTGTATGCTTAAGTGCTTGCAGCAGAACCAAGTTATGAACTCCCATACTCTGGCTAACTGACAACTAAGGGTGGGCATGAGAGTCATTCACAAATATTAGCAGGGTTTAAATATGATATAAGAAGAGAGTGATTGGGAGAAATAGGATGAAATTACGAAAGGGAAACTCTAGGTTAAATATCTTGAAAACCCTGACTCTGTTAGATCTAAGACTGTGGAACAATCTCTCCAGGGAAGTGATGGAAGCCCTGTTTTTTGAGATCTCGGGTCTAGCAAATTTTAAATACCTGGGAGTAGGAAAAGGGATGGGGTAATGTAATGATGGAAGGTTTCTGACCAATGGGAGCTGCGGAGCCGGCGCTCAGGGAGGGGCTTCCCTGGCCGCCCCTGCACTTAGGGGCTGCAGGGACATGCCAGCCACTTCTGGGAGCCGCACAGAGCCAGGGCAGGTAGGGAGCCTGCCTTAGCCCCACTGTGTTGCTGACCAGACTTTTAACGGCCTAATCAACAGTGCTGATCTGAGCCGCCAGGGTCCCTTTTCAACTGGGTGTTCCAGTTGAAAACCGGACACCTGGCAACCCTATTTCATGGCTAGAAGAGGCATGGCATCACTAGTCAGTCTTATATGGCAGGGAAAAATCATGCATGCAAATTGTGCATCCAAGTCACGAAATGGGCTACAAATGCGATAAAAAATAAGGTATTCAAAAATTTAACAAATAGAGGGGGGAGAGACACCAAAGACGCTCCTCACCTGGGGCGCCTTTTGGTCTAGGACTGGCCCTGATCAAAGCTGTATGAACAATGGACATTTCAAATGGGTCCCCTCCACAAGCATGAAGATATAAGTCTGTGCTGGCTTTCTTCTTCATCTCTTTCCCAGCTCCAGAGATCTAATCCTTCTGCTGCCCAGTCAGCCTCTTTGCCACCCTCCTGACACCGGTCGTGGCATGAGTGAAACTCTCTCACACAGTAAGGCCCCAGCCAAAGATTGAAACGTGGTAAAATATATGTTTTAATAAATCCGTAAGTGTAGAAGCGCTGCGATCTTAAAACAGAAATAAAACCAGTGAAAAGAAGGGAAACCCCACACAACTGTGACAGAAAAAAAAAGAAAAGCACTTGGATACATGGTGCAATAAAGTGCCCGTGCAGATAAACACCAGCCCCAATTCCCCACTGCTCTGCACCTTGTCACGTACAGCCGTGCACAGTGGCTGTGTGCTGCTGACATTCTGCTCTCGCTGTGATTTGCGCCCATTGCACAGATGTGCAGAGTAGTGGGGAAATCGGACCCACAACACTGACTCAGAACCTAGGCATAAGGAAAGCTCTGCTAGCAGAATGTCACAGGTCTCATTACCCGGGTCTGTATGTGGTACCACATTAAACTTACGCCATAATACTTGGGGCTCTGCAAATTCGAAGAGGTAGATATTGATCCAGTAAGTTGGGGAATTTCTAAAGTAAAACAACAATAATTTCTATAAGGCCAATATACTGTAGGAAACAATTGGCATTGAAACTCCTTCTTTACTTAGAATATGCAATAAGTTGGCCTTAATTAAATTCCTTGCCCCACAAAAACTTGCGGCTGAAACAGCCGCACTTGTAACCAGGCCACAACCAAAAATGTATTAGGGAGGGCCCAAGGGAGGGAGGTTGTGGGGCGGGGGGAATATTCTGGCTTCAAGGAAGGTTGCATAGAAAAAAAGTTGGGGTGAAGCTAGCTACGTCTAGTGAATTCATTCGTTTAAAAGGAACTGCCTAACTCCACTGCGCTGCACCCAGCTGAGTCTTAAGTCAAAAGATCACATAAGAATTTTCACCTAGAACTCAAGCAGCGACCAGAAAAAACAAGACCAAATCCAGAGCAGAAAATCCATCCCCTGAGCCCTTCCTTAATCCAGAGCTGTAGTTGCTCTGTTGAGGCCAGTTTTGCTGACAGATGATTGTAGGAGGAACACAAAACTCAGAGGTTAGCCGCGTGCCTCCGGCGTCTGGTCTGATTTCCACACACCTGGGTGTGGCCTGATGAGATCTGACTCGTGAGCCTGGAGCAGGAGGAAATTCCCACAGTGCTGAACTGAGTGCTGGACAATACTTCATAGCTGGACAGAACGCCCCAAAGGGGCCGCACACTCCTCGTCCAGGTTATTCTGCACAGCCACACACTTGCTATTGGCCCCTGACACTGAGCTCTGCAGAAAGACAGATCAGAGTTGATTCGCCCCAAAGAGGGCAGGGGGAGCATCCACCCCCTTAACCCCAAGAGGTGGACAGAGGACAGTGCTGGTTCCCCCGGGGTAGTGGTGGGGGCAGTTCTACATTCCAGCCAGGGCTCCATAGCACCCCTGCTGGTAGCAGGTGGGAGTTCTCTGTACCTTTGTTCTCTTCCAGCCAGGGGCCAAATTCTACTCCCAGTGCATGGTGCAAGTCTCACCGACTCCACTGGGACTGCACCCAAACTGAGCCAAATCTGGCCTTCAGTTTCTGGTGAGAGAGAGAGAAAGTCTCTCGCTGTTAGCCAATGACCTCATCCTACTAGGGAGGGAGGGAGGAGCAAGTTGGATTGATACAGGAGGGCTCTGTGTGCAGGACTGAGTAAAACAATGCAACCAGCCCTGCCTGGCTGGCTTTGAAGTCGGAAGAGTTTCCTGTAGAGCCACGCCCTGACTCTGGTGCATAGCACACTGTTCTCATTTGAAAGCCTGATGAAACAGGCCACATTAGCTGTACAAACATCACAAACACGTTGCCACATCATGCCACGATACCTCAGCTAGACAGCAGCAGGCTGATTTGCCTGGAGGCTTTCGCCCAGCAATCGCCTACCCTAGGTGCCCCTCTAATTAATGCTGTAAAATGGCTTTGCATCTAACCCCCTAATTTCGGCATGCTCCCTGCTCTACAGCTCAGGTCACATTTTTCACTGACGCTCTCGGCTGCCGGATGGTTGGGTGCCTCAGAGCTGGCTGAAAACGCTGCCCCTGTTGCAAAAGAAACATTCTCGTTATGTTTTTGAGAGGGCGATCGCTAAATGTCAGTGTGAACTGTCAAAATGTGAGCAGTCCTCAGTGACAGGCCATGGGAAGCACAGAGCTGAGTGTAGTAGACTTATTGCTACAGGGAGGGGCCGGTAGCCCCCTGGCTACTGAAGCAGGCAGGGAAGAGGAAAGATGGCCCCTCGGCAAGGGAGCTGCCTGGGAAAGGGAGCGTGAGGGGAAGGGGAAAGTAGCCAAGGGGGGGATTTCAGGCTGGATGGAGAGAAGGTGAGTCCTGAGTATGAAGTGGGGATTGCCAAAAAGATAGGGACCCTACACGGGGAACAAGGCAGGTGAAAAGCCTCGGGGGTGGAGGGAGCAGAGACCTGTGGTTGTGACTGAGGGGGAAGAGCTCCGAGCTTCAGCAGGGGAAGAGGCCAGCTGGGGGCTGGCCTCCCCCAGCCAGCAGTTTGCCCGCCGCGCAGGCTTTGGTCTGACCCAGTATGGCTGATCTTATGTTCAGAGCACAGAGAAGGCAATGAGGAAAGCTTACATCACAAACGTTTTGAGTGTAAAATTGGCATCATTGGGGTTGAGTGGAAATCCAGTGCTTTCCATGCTCATGAGTGAACATTGCACATGCAACTGTGAACTCGGCTTGGACCCCCCATTTCAGATCATATTGTACTTTTCTGGACAACAGAGGGGCCCAAACTGGTTAGAATCCCTCTAATGCCGGGAATTTCCAGTCCCAGTCCAAACTCTTCTGGGCTCGGGCACGTCCATACGATTGATCCAAACACAAGACCCCAACAACACAACTTGTGGACAGAGCGCGGTTCTGGATTTCATCTAATTTGTTAAGCAGATACAATTTCCTGAGTTACGCTCTCAGAACAGCACAACTGGGACAGGATATTCCAGGCTGCGAGGAAGAGGCAGACAGATCCAAAGTCCTAACAGCTTTGTTTTCCTGATGTGAATCATCTCACACAAAAGTGTTCATTCTCCCAAACACTGCCAAATAGTTCCCTGTTTGTACCATCCCTGTATAGTTATCATTAAACGTTCTTCTTGGCTAGCGAAGCAGCAGTTCTGGCCTCTTGACGCTTGGCTCTTTCCTGCAGTGAGTCCCTCTAATCTAGCTGACAATTTCGGCAGTTACATTTCCACTGAGGCAAGAGTCCTTTGCACAATGACTTTGATGATGGGAACGAGTAGGGCCATCTCAAACGCTCCGTTGTACAAAACAAAATCCCACCACACACGTTTGTAGACCACAAAACCTCTCATCTTCTGCGGCAGTTGCTACTGGCACTTTGTTTCCCGTGCATCCAAAGCGCTTTCTGCAGACTGAGTTGAATGCAGTGCCATACTGAGAAACGATTCTTTAAGTAACGCGGTTTAAGGACAGGATGCAAGACTGGGGCTACTTCAGAACATCTTCTTCTCTCCTTGAAAGCCGCAGCCATCCTAAATGTTTGTCCGATCGTCTCCACAAAAGATGGAGAGGCGGGTGCACACCCAAGCAATGTTTCTGTACTGCACAGTTAGTAACCAGTTGATCTTTCTGGTTCTGCAGGTCCATGCAAATTATCTTCTATTCAAAGTTTTTACGTACCGTCATTTTTCAGTTGGGTCAATGTTTCTACTGTAGCTGTAATAGCAGCTCTTATAAGAAAGCTGGAATAAGATCCCATCTGCAGGGTCTTCCTTGCGGAAAAAGAACTTGTTTTGGCCTGTGTCTCCAGTCCCATGCCTGATGTGTACATCAGTTCCGCTGTTTGAGTTAGTCCATGTCAGGGGAGAAATGTACCAGCCTTTAAAAATACTTGCCTTGCATTTAAGAATATATATATTTAAGAAAATACTTGCCTTGCATTTCAGCTTCCCACATTTAAATATAGGAACCTCTGGTTCTTCAAGCGTCAGGGCACGGGGGAGAGGCAGCACATTTTGGCCACCTGTCAGCAAGAGAGTTTTTGAACTAGTTTATTGCTAGTGTCAACAATGAATGAGAAGCAACATGCGCCAGGCGACCAGGCCCAGATGGGACTAAGATAGGAACTCTTGAGTTCCAGCTCTGGCTAAGACACTGACTAACCATGGACCCTTGAGCTACACTTGAAAGAGATTTTATGGCTTGCCCCCTCGTTCTAGGGGCCATGGTGTTTGGGTCCCATCGTGCACAACTAGCACCCAATGCTGAAGTGGATGAAAGATGTGGGGTTCTCACCATGTTGGAAAAATCCGGCCCCTTTAAAGCATTGAGCTGAGTGCTCAGATGAGGTATTCAAAGCTTGTGGACCATTCTGGAAGGGTTGGCTTTCACCTCTGTCTGTTTCAATATGGAAATAACACTCCTGATCTCATGGGGTGCTTGGGAAGGTCCGGTTCCCCCACATCACTAGTGCTTAGGGGAACAAGCTACTCCAGTGCAGAAGGCAGGTGTAACGTGGAATGAGTCCATGACTTCCACTCACCAGCCAGTGGCTGCAGGGCTGTGCTGGGGAATAGGATGTTACACCTCTCCCGGGGGGCTGCAAACAGTGGCTGAAGACCGAGATTGTTCTTCAAGAACCTGCCAAAGAAGGAAAACACTAATCTGTGTTCAAACCTGCTTCTCAAATGTATCTGGAGCATATTGCACTGAAAGCTGAAGATTATCATTGAGAGCTGCAAGAGCTTCAATCAAATTCAACGTTGCGACCCTCAGTTAACTGGACAAAGGCCTGAGGCTGAGAGAGGTCTGTGTGTTTATAACCTGTTTAGAGTCTTGGCCCTGTCTCAGCTCCGGGGGCTGGACTTGATCACATCTCAAGATCCCTTCCAGCCCAACATTTCTGTGCAACCTCTAGCTGAAATAGGCTTTGAATTGAAATGTTATGTGGGATGAATTCTCAGTGTTGACCAACTGGTCTTGAAAAACGTTGAAACGAAGTCTACACAGGCATTTTGAAACCCAGACAATGCCTCACATTTTTCAACATGGTTGGATGCTCTCAGAAGTTGCCTGATATTGAAAGGCGCTGAGCACCTGATGGCACAGGAATTCAGGACACTCAGCAAAGCAGGCCGATGATCCAGGTGCCTCAAAGTCTGCTTTAGATGAAGAACTTCCCCCAAGTTTGGAGAAATAGATCAACATGCCCTTATTCCCTTTCTGGGAATGGAAGCAAAGATGGACGGACACGCTGGGTGTAATGAACCCCATTATACTGATAGTCTGTAGTTACTCTTCTCGAATGGGTGAAAATTATAAACTGTAAGCTACCAGAACTCTCTCTCACTAGCAGGGAAAAAGGTGTGAGAGAAACTCTTCTCTGGCAGGATAAGACCTCCATTTAAACCAGTTGTTGACAACTATCTCATATGTGCAAATTATGTGAGAAAATAAGCTCTCTCTTTAGGGCTTTGTAGCGACACCAGTATTTAAATTCACAAGGGATTGTACTCTGTATGCAAACAAGCTGATGGGACCAAAAGACACAGCGTGAATACTCCATTAGCTTAACTAATAAAACAGGATTAATATAAATTGCCTAACAAACTATGTTGTAGCCACCCAAAGAATCTTCATGAATTAGGCTACCTCTGCTTTTGGCGATGTGTAGCTACACGCTGCAGTGAAAATAAACCTGCATCCACACTGCAGCATGTAGCTACAAGTGTCAGTCATAGGCTCTGACACAGGGAAAGCAGCAGGACACTACATGGTTAAAAATAGCAGTGTAGACAGGCAGGCAAGGCTTGGGCAAGAAGAGAACATATACATGTATTCACTTACATACCCACACCATTCCGGTGTGTCTTTAGTCACCTAAGGTGTGCCTCGCCATCTATATCACTACTGAAACCCCTGCTGGGGGAAATGGGCATCCCACCCAAGTGCATACTCTCCATGCCACCAGAAGAAGTGTGCAGTGTACACATAGCTTTAGAGACCACTTCGAAGGGCACATTTTGATGTTATGTGGAAGGACATGTTAACTCTCAACATTGGGTTGTTGTGGGCTTTTTTTTTTTTTTTTAAAAAAAGAAGGATCTTGTATTATCCCAGTGGGGAATACGGATAATTCCATCAGCTCTGGTTTCTGCAGATACTTGCTACTGAACTATCAGGAAAGATCCTGCAGCTTGCTACAGAGCTCGGCCTACGCCACCAGCTAGCCTTGCAGTTATAGGTTAAAAGGTGCCCATGGTGAAGACGGGATGTCTAACAGGCTCTCCTTCCTTTAACATTCCTGCATCGCCAGGGGATGCAGGAATTACTTGGTGAAATCACATGATGTGTGCTACACAAGAGGTCAGACTAGGATGATCATAGTAGCATCCCTCATGGCATTAAATTGGGCATTATAATCAACAGTATTCTGCATTTTTAAAGGGGAGGATGATAGGGAAGAGCAGACTATAAATATCTCTGCCCTCTTATTGGCTGGGTGTGTACAGCAGAACATCCATGTAACGTTCTTTGTAGCAAACTCTAGCGTGTCTCTCAACCTGCAGTTGTAATAAGTGATTAAGGGCCAAATTCAGTCGTGACATAACTCAGCCGGGGTGTAACTTGCATGTCAGTCTGACTGACTGCAAGGCAATCAAATGGGGCCTGCCCAGCTTTCTTATGGGAACTCAGTGGGGTGACTCTGGGTTACACCAGAGTAAATGACAAAACTTGGCCCAGGAAGTCCTAAGCTGGTGATGTAAATCCCATAGAAAATGGGAATTACACCAGTTTAGGCTCCCTATCATCACCTCTGAATCTGACCCGAATGGTGAGCGTCATCATGGGAGGGGAGGCACCTGCACTGCAGATGACTCCCTGGTGGGGGTGCTGGCAAACTGGCCCTGCAGGGGAGCTTCTGCATTCATGTGCCATCCGGTGGCCATGTTCCCACCCCTGACACTGGGGAGTGGGCTAGGAGCCATGAAAAAGCTGATCACCATGACAACAACAGCAAGGGAGATTCTGGCCTTTGCACTGGCCTTGCAGATGGATGGGGGGTTATTTCCAATGGGGGTGAAACTACACCACCGGCTGGTGTCCCTCCAAAGCACAATCACGCAGGGAGTGCATGGGACAAAGCTCACCCTGTCTCACCGCGTGCTAACTCTTAACCTCTCTGTTCTGTATTTGGCAGCTATGGCTGACGTTTGCTCCAGTGGCTGACAAAACAGCAGCCTACTTCCACATCTCCATGGATACGATTAACTGGCTGTCCCTGGTGTACCTTCTCATCTCTATCCCGTTTGGACTGGTGGCAACCTGGATTCTCGACACCGTGGGACTCAAATGTGCTGTAAGTTTGAATGAAGCTGCATGAACTAACTAAAGTTGGAGCTATTGCGTATTTTTGTATATGCAAGCGTCATCTTTGCTCACTAATCCTCTGAATGTACGAAGCAACCTAGGCCACGACATTCTGACTAAACATTGTGCGAGATGAATGGGTTTAAAACAATTGATCCTTCCTACCTTGCAATGAACAGAATCTGGTCCAAGAGGGAATGAAGTGAGGAACAACAAGAAAAAACACAAAGTAGAGTGGGAATGACTGTCTGATACCTTCCCCTTTCTCTCTTTAGGGCCACTAATTTACATTTCTCCCTGAACTTCACTTGTTTGTATTTTCCAGGAAGTCTTTCCTGGTAACTTGAAACTTCATCAAGTTACCATGAAGCACTCAGAGATGGTCTCTTCCCCACACCAAACAAATTTGAGTCACACATGAACTCGATCAGAGTATTGAGACCAGATGCATTATGGAACCTGAATGTCTGTCTTGATTTCAGTCATCCAACTGGGGTTGGTTTCATTGCTCATTTACCAGTGTCTTTGGAGTCCATAAGCTTCCTAAATTAGCCAGGACTAAGCTTGCTTGTCATGTGAGAAAAGGTGGCTTCACACTACCTAAGGCTCAGTAGACCCGAGGGCGTCTTTCAACCTCTGCAAGCCCCAGTCGGTTGATGGCCCTGGTGAGACTGTTTTGAATAAAGGTAAAAATAAAACGAGTATTTCCGACGGACACACCTTGGTGCCCATACCTCTGCATGTGTCTGAAGGAGAGGGAAGGGATTAGGAGCCTGAGACATGCCAGATTGGTCACCTAGAGTCATGCCACATCCTAGAACTTAATTCCGTCTCCCTCCGCCTGCAGCTAAGTCAGCAAGTGACTCCAGTCCCTCTTTACTTCTTGTAGGTGATACTTAGCGCCTGGCTGAACATGGTTGGAAGCGTCATCCGGACTTTCAGCGTCATCAGCTTCCTGAGTCTGGGATCCCTGACCTACACATACCTGTTCATAGGACAGTGCCTCTGTGCTCTAGCCCAGCCACTTGTCATTTTTTCTCCCACAAAGCTAGCGGCCCTGTGGTTCCCAGACCACCAGAGAGCTACAGCAAATATGATCTCTTCAATGTGTAAGTAACAGCTACAAACGTGCCGAGCTGGAGCGAGGTCACTCCATAGCAGAACCTGCCTATGATGTACGTGGCCTATGGAGCTGTATTATAGGGACTGGATTGGTCAGTTGATCACCAAAATCTTTACGTCAGCTATTCACACTCAATACTTTGCAATTACAGCCCTTCCTGGGGATCACTCAGCAACATGTAAGTGAACTAAAACTTCACAAAACCCCATGAAGTAGGCAGGTATCTCCACATTGCAGATGGGGAACAGGTCACATGACTTACTCATCACATGGAAAGTCCGGAGTAAAAACCCCAGACCTCCCAGTCTCTTCCCTCTGCATTAGCCACAAGACCATTTTCCTCCTGCAAATCCCATGCAGGCTGTTAGTAGTTCAGAATAGTCGCCAAATCTTAATCCATAACTTGAACCCAGCTCCTCAAGCAAGTCTGGTGTCCAAATCACAACTGACTTGAACAGCTAGGTGCTTTGGTGGTGTAAGAGTTTGTCTACACAGCACCACAGTCTGGACTACAGGGCTGTGAATTGTAGAGAGCTTTGAAGTGTTGACCTCCAACTTGTCCCATGTAGACCCTTCTGGTGTGAACAGGGTCCACCCACCTTGTTATTAATACACATTGGTCCTGTTAAGGAGGAAGATTAACTGCAGGAAAGGGAAAATAAAAATAAAGAAGAGAGAAGAAAGGAAACCTGATAAATTAATTTTCTCCCTAAATTTAAATAGTTAGTTTCCAAGCTGTTAGAAAAGGCTGTGAACAAAAACTAGTTCATCATAAAACATTGCACCTAGAAACTATTCTTAGCTGTGGGTTTTTGCCATTTGCAGAGCTTACTTCTCCCCCGACACAGTATTGATATTGACAGCTCTCTCCGTTGCATGCAACAGCTACTTAAAATCCTTAAAAATTAAACGCATCCCTGCTACTCCCCTGTTGAATAAATGTGCACTGGAAAGGTACGTACTACAATGAAAGTTGACTACCTAGCTGATAAATGTCAACATTCCTTAAAATCTTTGCGCATCTTTAAAATGTGGGATATAATCCGTATAGTGTGTGACGAGTTTCTGTTATTTTTAATGGGATGTCACTTGGAAAGTTGCTTTGTGATAGCTTGGAAAATAAATGGTGTTTTTCTGTTTAAAAAAAAATCACGGGTGTATTGAGCTGTCAGATCTGGGTATTGCTCATTACTAGTAAGTATGAGAACAGCAAGTGTGTCTTGCAAGCATACCAGAATATGGTCAAAAATAGCTTGCCCAACACCTGCTGTTTCTGTTGGCTCCCCAGTGACCCTAATTAACCAGTCTAAACAGAATCCACTGTCGTCGTGGGAAAAATTGAAGTGGAATCAGAGGTAGCCTGGATTGTCTGACTGAGCTGCACGGTGCTTATAGACGTCTCCACGTTGTTCAAGTTTGCAAAGAAAAACCCACTCTGATCTGGTTCTTAAATGGGCTAGATGGGTACTTACATAATTGCATTACAACAGCGAGATGAAAGTGCAAGTGGTGTAAAGTACTATTAGATGTTCAGTTAGTGGCAATGACTGCAGAGACAATGTTCAGTTAGTGGTAATGACTGCAGAGACATTATGTTGCCATATACTGGTATATTTGAAAGTGGGTCAGCTAGTATGGAAGTATGTTGTATTTTACTTGAACTTGGCAAAGATACGTGAGTCTGCTCTGCATAGCGTAGGGCCTGAACTAAAACTGCACACGGAGAGCATTTGGACTGACAACTAGAGCTGTTCCATCTTCATTTTTGTTCCTTCCGCAAGCCATTTATTGGGGCAACTTGTTGAGAAGGGAAGAAGAATTATTCAAAGCCCAGGACGGATGTGTTTTTATCATGCTTGGGGGGACCAATTAAATCAAAAAGTGAAGGCGACAAGAACAAATGGAGGGAAAATGGCCGGAAATACATTTCAGCTGGAAATTAGAAGGAGGCTTCTAACCATCAGAGGAGTGAGGTTCTGCAAGGCCAAACACCCCAGCTAGCTTGAAGAGGGAAAGCTTGACAAGTTTACGAACAGGATGATAGGACGGGATTGCCTGCAGTAGCAGGGGACTGGATTTAATGACCCAGGAGATCCTGCCTAGTCTTATGTCCCTAGTTGAATTCCAGGTAAAATTTCCAGGAAAGGCTAAGACAGTTAAGTATTTTTGCAAGTTTTACCCTCCAGACATAACCTTACAGATGTCTTTTTCCTGATCTCCCTGCGCCATGGCTTCATTTAAGCGGAGGATGCTGTGAAATGGATGTCCCGTGACATCTTGAAAATGTGTAACATTCTCTCAGTATAGAAAAACATTGCCTTTTTTGTTTCAATCTAGCTAATCCCTTGGGAATTCTTATCGCTAACTTGCTGTCCCCTGCACTTGTGTCTGAAGAAAAAGATATACCCCTGATGGTAAGCGAAAGCTGCTTAATTAGTATGCAGCCTCATTTTGGTTGATATATTCAGTAGCTCTGAAGTCAGGCCACCTGGTGATGTGTCTTTTGCTTTGGGTTTCATAGCTTGGACTATATGCCATCCCTGCGGCTACAGCCTGCATCCTAGCCACAGTTGGCGTTCGCAACAAAGTCCCTCCAACTCCACCATCCGCAAGCGCCACTCATTCTACCTCACAGCCATTCTTCATAGGCTTGAAAATGGTAAGTGTCACGCAGTGCAGAGAAGTAAACCCTGGAATCCAACCTAGCATCCTAGAACGGTAGGGTGAGACGTGTCCTTGAGAGGTAACCAAGTCCAGCCCTCTACGCTAAGGCAGCACCAAGTATAGATGCTGCCTGGCTTCCACAGTGCCATTGTCACCCTCAGCGATCCTGTTGTTGTGGGCAGGCCAGCAGGTGGGTGGGAGCTGAGATTTGTTGCCCAAGTGACTTGAACGTGTTTTTTTTTAAACCTACATTCTGAACTTTGCAGCTTCTGAGAAATAAACCTTACGTCATCCTGATGGTCTGCTTTGGAGCCGGGATTGGACTGTTCACCTGCTTTTCGTCTCTTCTGGAACAGATCCTGTGTGTAAAGGGGTATTCAAATGTAAGGCCTTTTTGCATCTCAAGCATTATTGGTTATACGGTTGAATTGCACCTCCACCAATCACAGTGATCAAAGCAAGATGAAGCCACTGGATGTGGTGCTTTTGTCTAAACTAGCTTCTCAGTATTTGAGATATGTTAACTAGCACACCAGTCTGGTTCATCATCAGTCTTTCAATATGATCCATTATCTGACATTTAATCAGTGGCCTTGGCCGGTTCACCATCTGTGAATGAAACTCTTCTTTTGCTGGATTTTACTTTGTACAATAAAGACTTTTAACTGATTGTAGAGGGGTTAAATGCAGCTAAATGCAATCCCATACGCTCCTCTCCCAATGTGCAAATATGGGGCAATGGCTCAGACAGAGGTGAGAGGGAACTGGAAACTCAAAACAAGGTGGACTGGGTTATTGCATTGCCGTATGCGTCCTTAGCCAAATGCACACGAGCAGAGGAGGTCACCTCTCGGCTACATTTATCCTCTCTTGTGGCTCAGCCTTGGACTTGTCTCCAGCATCAGTTTTTGTGCCAGGCAGTCTCCAACTCAGCATAGTCACAGCAAAACTCTCACGTGTTCCCTGCATTGAAGTAGGTGATCCCAGCACAATGGGAGGAGGATGTGAGCTATGAATGCTTCTCCCTCCATTCCAGGCTTGTTCAAAGGGAAGTTCAGGAGATTGTGTAAGGAAGGCCATACTGGGCCCTGCTGGCTAGGGCGGCCAGATGGAGAATAAACAATGGTGTTCTGCAAGGTTAGGCAATGCACGACAAAGCACAAGAGGAACGAGATGAGGAAAATCAGAAGGGAGATAAGGCTGAGGAGCACACCAAACACATGGGTACCACTGTACATGGTTCTCTGTTCCTCTGCATTCATGAAACGTTGTCCTTCAAGTAGCTCTCTATTAAAAACAGAGTAATATAGAAAATGGGTTTTTACCCTTTGAGGTACATGACCACCACAGAAAGAGGCTTCTGCCACATTCACTTAGGCCAAGTCTACACTACCTACTGGATCGGCGGGCAGTGATTGATCTATCGGGAATTGATTTATTGCATCTAGTGTAGACGCGATAAATCGATCCCCAAGCGCTCTCCCCGTTGACTCTGGAACTCCGCCTATGCGAGAGGCAGAAGCAGAGTCGATGGGGGAGCAGCAGAGGTTGACTCGCTGCCATGAGGGCACCCAGGTAAGTCAACCTAAAATACATCGACTTCAGCTACGCTATTCGTGCAGCTGAAGTTGCGTATCTTAGGCTGACTCCCCACCCACCCAGTGTAGACCAGGCCTTAGAAATCAATGGTACGTGCTTAAGAGTAACAGTTGTTTGCTTTGGAGGAAATCAAGCTCCACTGTTCCATGTTAAAATGACCAGCATAGATGCACTTACCCGGTCTGCTTTTATCTGCATATGGTCTTACGCCATTCCCGTGTCTATAGGATCTGAGCTCTTCCTCTGGACACCTCTTGGGATTGTCCCCACCCGGACCAGTTGCTTGCTATTCTAGATGCGTGTCCTGGGGAGGTTTTGAATATTGTGATGGCTACAATGGAAAAGCATGTTAAATAGACTATGGTAGCCCACAGCCTACTGTTCATAAACCTGCCTGCGTGGTTAAATATCGGTAATGTAACAAACTCTCACCTCCTAATACTAAGTTCTCAGACACTCATTTCTCTTCCCCTGTAGTTCTTTGCAGGCCTGAATGGTGCATTATTCACTGTGTTTGGGTTACTTGGCGCTTTCCTTATGGGACTGTACGTCGACAAGACCAGAAAATTTATAGAATCCACCAAGGTCTGTTTCTGCCTGACTGCGCTAGCCTGCATCGCATTTGCAGTCGTAAGTCCTGCGTCGTGTTTCCTCTTGTCTGCGAAGATGTAATTAAAGCCCATTTCTGCAGCTGCCTGATAAAGCATTCAGTAACTCCCAGCGACTTCAATCCACCACTAGGTTCCTTTCACTGACGATGATGCTGTTTATTAGGTTTGGGGTCCTTCGTTACAGTATAACTTGGGGGATTGTTTCATTTCAATGAAGACCATTTCCAGAATCTGCCACTAACTCACTGCGCAACCTTGGAACAGTTGCCTCGTTTTCTTCAAGATAGAGCAATGGGATTAATATATTTAATTCCCAGGAACGTTGTTAGCATTGACTAACACTGGGGCAGTGCCTTGTGAGCGTAAAGCATTTGAATTGCTAAGTATCATTAAACACCTATGCCTGCCTATGGCTTCTGACAGTGGCCAATACCAGATGACCAAGGAAAGCAGGGAACTCTGTGTAATGCAGCTAATTGGGGTTTTGCAAATGCCCCAGGGACACAGACATAAAGAAACTGAACTTTAACACTGGGAGTTTTCTGAGCTCCCACCTCTCCGAAAGCCAAACTGATCCCCCCCACTGGGGCATTGCCCCTGCACGAAACAAAAGCCTGACTTTCCAAAGTGCTGATCCCTCCACCACATACACACCCACACATCTGCCCCAGCCCCATTGAAGTCAGTAGGCGTTTCACGGGGCCACGTACACAAGAAAACAAATGTCTCCATCCCCTAACACACAGTTCCATGCAAATGGGTCACATTCGAAAGCTTTAGTGAAGATGGGGAGGCCTCTAACCACAATGGTAAATGCCGTGGACTTCACATTGGTGACTGCCCGACGTTGACTCGAGGAGGTGTACCACAGCTGTGCCAATGTAACGCCTTGCCCCTCTCTCTCCCACTGCAGATGTCTGGGTTCAGGAATCAGGCTATTCCACTGGCTCTGATCAGCTCGCTGTTTGGGTTCTTTGGATTTTCGGTCTACCCCATTGCTTTGGAGCTAGCAGTGGAATGCTCCTACCCGGTGGGAGAGGGAACATCCACAGGACTCATTTTTGTATCAAGGTAAGTTGCCAAGTCAGACTCAACCGGAACGTAGTTCAGCCATGGACAGCGGCGTCTTGCACATAAAGAACAGCAGAGCGCTATGTTCTAGTCACATTACCAGTTTCTTCCACCTCCGTTACCTACGGCAGTTAGCGACGTCAATGCTGGTAGTAGGCAGGCATCCGTACGTGGTCGGAGGTGAAAGTTAAAAGGATTCCAGCCGCCCTGTGAATGCTGGTTGATGCTGCATAGCTGATGCGCTACTGTTTCATGTTGCCAGAGGGAGCTATTCAGAGGAGTTGCTGCAAAAGAAAACTAGCTAGACATAGAGAGCTGTGGGATCGGTTTATGGGATGGGACCAAGAGAGAGTCAAATGGGAGCTCAGGATCGGTCCTGTTCTGTGTGAAGTTGGGAGACAGCCTCTTAACAGCTTGCTTTGAAACCATGCTGCCCCATGCTTAAGCTTCATGTTATATTTCTCTGAGTCTGGTCAAGGAAGGCCTAACACGGCCCAGTGGCTGGAAGTTGAAGCTAGACCAGTTGAGACTGGAAATATACATTTGTAACAGTTTGGAACAATTTACCAAGGGTCATGGTCGATTCTTCATCACCGACCATTTCAAAATCAAGATTGTATGTTCTTCTACAAAATCTGTTCTGGGAATTATTTTGCGGGGAGTTCCCTGGCTTGTCATGCAGGAGGTCAGATTAGACAACCACTTCTGGCCTTGAAATCTGTGGAGCTATGAAAACCTATGTCCCCAGTAAAAAGAACAGAAGGTCCCTAAGAAGTGGGAAGAACTTCAAGGTGAAGTGTAGAGGCTGTTGCATACTGCTCTCCCCACTGGCCCAGATTTGGTCAAAATGCTCCTTTGGGGCAGACCAAAGTATGGTGGCATCCATCGCAAGCCAATCATACTTGGTCTTTCACTGGTTTAGGTACCTCAGCCAATGGGATTGAAACACGTCCTTCTACAGTCGCTTGGTTGTCTTGGGCAATGTGCTTCAGAGCCAGGTTCTCCTTTAACGGGATGCCGTAATGCCGAGTTTACAATGGAGATTCTGACATTTACTGCTCTCTGCTCTAACCAGGGGTGCACTTGCCCATGGGCCAAAGATTCAGGAAAACAAACACAGGGCACCCTGCAGAGTCTACAGCAGGGATTACCAGACCTTTTCACAAATGGCTTCTCTGTTTGATTGGTCGTATGATTTGTTATGGCCCCACTCCACGACAAGCAGAGTGGGGGGAGCAAGGTTTTTTTCTGTTAACTGGAGCAGTGGGGAAGAAAATTAAGCTTGTACCACTGGCCAATCCACACTCCGAACAGTTCCAAAAGGGTGTGGTTTGACAGGCGGTGTGGCGGTAGCCGTAGCATCCTGTGATTCAGACTCTAGGGCACATCTCTGGGATGCAATCCGCCACACACTAGCAACACAGCCCTTGGCATGGGCGTGTGCGCTTGGTTAAGTGCTCATGATCTCTGCCTATTGTACATATGCATATAAAATTTTCAAATGTACAACATTACTGGATGTTGGTTCAGTGTATTCTTATCTGCACACGAGGCAAAGGCTTAACCTTGTCACTGCCTTTGGGTAGCACATCTACATCACACAAGACAAGGGGATAAAAGGCCCGTGGAGAGTTAATGGTAACTGCCCCCCATTTACAGAGGAGAAGCTCACTGTGTGAGGGAGAGACTCCATCTGTCTGTGGGGTGGCCCTGGCTATGGGACTGATGAATCAAGACTAGGAGATGAGCTGAGTGATGGTTTCTCTCTGTGCAGTCAGATCCAAGGAGTGATCTTAATGCTGCTCTTGCAAGCCCTCACAGTGCAGCTCTCTGAAGCTCCGTTCTCTACCTGTGACACTGAGGAAGGGGGAGCCTTAGACTGGACAGGTAAGTGCCCCCTTTTCTTAAAACGCACTGATGTGTGTAACTGAGGGGTGTCCTACCTGATCCCCAGGCAGCCTATGACCAGAGAATGGATTCCTGTTGGAATACACTTCATTACCATCCCTTGGGCAGAGTGTGCTGCCCAGCTGGGAGCCAGCCGCTAACCCCACACCTCACCTTTTGGTGCTTCCCCTGCTGTCATTGCTATGACTGCGCTTTACGTGACGGAGGGTGGAATGAAAAGCCACCTCAGGGGCTAATAATGCTGCTAAATAATCCAATGTCAAAGGTTCCCTTCCACCCACCCTGGAGCAGCCCAATCCCTTTTTGGAGTGTAACGTAACTGACTTGCAGTGCGTGCATGTCTCCAAACACCGCGCGTTTCACGGGATCTCCAGCAGAACTACGCAATTGCACAACTTGACAAAGCAGCAAGACCAGGCACTGCAGAACCGGGCAGTACGACACAGCCGCAATGCGTTAGAGTTGGAGGGACAGCAACAGAGACAGCAGTGGGGATACTGTGAGCAGTGCAATGCGTACCCAGAGTTCAGTCCATGAATGCAAATGAAGGCAGCTAAATAAGTACCTTGACTGGCAAATGGCTGAGGTTCCCCTGTTCCCACTGGCTTCCTTGAGATGGGTTACCTTGAACTAGAAAGGTACAATACAATTGATATGGTCCTATGCTTACCCAGTGGCCTGAAGGACCAACGTGCAAGGCAGAGTGCTACTCTACTCTGTACAAGTAGCACTACCAACAGGTTGCCAGACTTTCTGATTTGCCAAGACATGCTTGCTGATACTGAGAGCACTGGTCGGTGTGTCTTCATTGGTCTGATTCAGAAAGGAGCATCAAGAGTCTGAAAGCAAATCACATGCTGGCTACTGCTTTAACATGGTCCCCATCTTGAATTCCCAGCCCTTGTGAACATCCCTGGGATGCCCTCACTATCAGTGATCAGCTGTAGCAATGGCCAGAAAATCTGTAATCCAGTGGTTTTCAACCCCACTCCAAATAATATAGTCCACCGCCTACCCCCCTCTAAGATAGGGTCATAATATACCTATGAAAACAGGGCGAGAAAGGTCTGTAAGGGATACATTCCCCATTACAAGATTTTTCTTGCATACTCCCTGCCAAAAGCTTGTGCACTCTCAGTTTGAAGACCACTTCCTTAAGTTAATGAAACGACCTGTCAGGCGAGTGAGGCCAAAATAGCCTGTTACTTCTTGTCAAAAGGGTGGAAGCTGAATTCATGGACCAAAGTGTAGTGTGTGTATGGATGACCCCCCCACTACTGAAATGCAGCTGTCTCTGGGGTGGAAGGCACAAGCCTTTCTGTACCAACAGTGTTGACAGGGGAGGTGAAGACTTTGAGTACAGGAGGGAGAATCTTACCCACTTGTAAATTTGAGCAAGACATGGGACTTAGTATCATAGGCTTTTAGAGGATGCAGTTGTGGACTTGATTCCGCATCTCTTCCAGAAAACCACCATCTAGATCTAGAGCAGGAAGCGTTTGGAGGGGGCATTTTTTCTAATGGGATGATTTCTTTGTATACAGTTTCCACGCTGGTGACGGCTGGAGCATGGAGTGTTGTAACCTGCTTCTATGTCATCTTCTTCCACACCGACTACAAGAGACTCCACACCGAAGCATCGAAAGCCGCCTCAATCAACACAACTGGAACGGAAGCAACAGATCCTGAAGCCTAAAATGTTTTATTTACAAACTGTAGCCTAGCGTGCCGGGAGAAACGGACTCATCTCCGTGGGAAAGGGCCACTCACACCTGTGCATTCAGCTGGCACGCTGGGGCCCTGGTATGGATCTTATAAGGTGCTACCACAATACAAATGCTACTCCAAGTTTGATGACAGAAGGGCGGGAACATCGTCTGTCCCCATGGTTCTCCACCAGAGCCCTAGCTGGACTTCATAGAATCACAGAACATCAGGGTTGGAAGGGACCCCTCAGGAGGTCACTTAGGCCAACCCCCTGCTCAAAGCAGGGCCCATCCCCAACTAAATCCCCAACTTTTAGAACAAGATGCAAGGAAGGGGGGATTTGTGCAATTTGGATCTTGCTAAAGGGATGAAAAGAACCACAGATGGATTGGACATCTACAGAGATGAGGCTGTTCCATTGCAGCAGTAATGCTGAAGTATTGCAAGGGAGATAAACCTCACGTTTCAGGAGCTAGGACCATTTTTTAAGTACTAGAGGTTGGGGTGAGATGATTTTTGGGCGGGGGAAACATTGTCCGGACCTACCCTGCATCTTCCTCTGAGATCTCTGGTGCTGGCTACTGCTGGAGACAGAACACTGGCCTTGCAGGACCGTGGTTCTGATCAATATGGCAATTCTGATGGCAAGGGGGGAACTTTCATCAAGGGATGGGGGTGGCAGAAACTGGACAGGGTTTTTTTATCTTTGCCTGCTGCTGGTTTGTTCAATGTTTTGTAAGCCCCCATGGTGGGCCCAGCCCATACTTCTAAAATCACCTGCAGCCGTGCGAGGGAGAGCCCTGCTATTTAAGCACCAAATGTAAAGGAGAATTGACCCCGCTGCCCCGAAGGAGTGAGCCAGCGCATGTTACGAGACTGGGTTTTATAACTTCCTCCCTCCGCCCAGTCACCTGCCCGACGGTCAGCGCTGCCGAATTCATTTCTAGCCTTTTGCTGCTTCCGCCTTGACACAAACCCTTGACCCATTTCTAATACTTATAATTTAACACGCAGAGGAACCCGCTGCCCGCTGAGCACTCTGACCCTGGAGCTGGGCTGTGCTCACTGCCCAGGAAAGGGTGAGGTGAAAGGGGATGCACTCGCCTGCCGGGAAGGGGACATGGAAAATGATGATTTGGCTCCTTCTCCTGCCAAGGGCAAAGGCCAGCCCTCAATGGGAACCTGCTGGAGCCCAGTAATGGTAACGGGGAGGGTTGGGAGAGTGATTCACCCCTTGGGGGCTAGACTAATGCACAGTGCCCAGACCTAGTGCAGGGAGGTGTAACAGACCTGCAGGTGCTCCCGGGAATGACTGGGGCCCAAGGACTAAACCACCACCGGTGGGACATTGACATTTGCAGCACGGGGCTCGGTCCAATTTGAAACAAAACTTAAACTTTCCAGCGTTTCCAGGGAAGAGGACATTCCTAGGCATTTTCGCTTTGGGGCTAGCGAGGGGTGGTGTTTCCAAGAGGAAATACGCTCCCTAGGCCTGGTCTGCTGCTGAGTGAAATTAACATGATTGATGTCAGTTTCGCTGCTGTCCACCACCAGCCAGCAGCTGCGAAATCATGTCAGTTTTCCTCAGCCGCTGCCTGGCTTTGCAGGGTCTGCATAGAGTGGACCTGCAAGCCCAACTCTAGGCCTTCCAGGCTCCCCGCTCCAGGGAGAAAGCTTGGACGCCGCGCAAGCCCACACTCAGGCGTGGGTCTCAGGGCCACCAAGCTTCCAGCCCCGCAGCAGGGAGTTTGGAGGCCCTACAGTCCCCAGCTGTGGTGGAGCCGCAGACCCTGGAAACCCTGGGTGCCCAGCAGCCTGCCAGGTGAGCTGGCAGGGAATCAGGGAGGTTTCGTTCCAAACTGCCACCTGCGGTTTGATGAACATTAACTCAACCCACCACTTGTCTGTGGGTTAGACAAATCAGCATCTTCCAACACAATTGTCTGGTGGACAATTCCTGACCAGTTCTACCCAGTCCACAAGTAGCTGTCCAGGGGACGCTAATGGCACCATCCCTGCCCCCTGCCATCTCTCCATTGTAGCTCTCTATGACCCAGGCACTATTTGCACTTTGGAAACTGCTAAGAAGTGGTTGGGAAAACGTTCAGTTTCTTGAGAACGAGCCCCATGGTTTGTTGGCTGTAACACAAACACACATTAGAACAGAGGCAGGACCAATTCAGATTCCTTCTAGGAGGCAGCAGGGGTGTCATAGTGATGTCTGGGTTGTCTCCCAAGAGCCACGCACAGACGGGGTTCTCGTACCTCCAACCTGCATGGAAAGGGGGCCTGCTGCCTTTAAGACCCCACCTCGCTCTCTTCACAACCAGGAGAGGTGATCCTCAGTGTAGAAATGATGGGCAAGGGCAGAGGATTAGCTTCAAGCAGCATTAATTCCCTGCATGGTCCTCATTAACTGTAAGAGAATGGCCGAAAGGGAACTCAGTCAATAGCAACCAGGTGACTGCTGGATCCACACTGCCAGGATGCTGGGGGAGGGGTCCAGAGGAGACGGGAGTCACCTGTGATTTATCAACTCAATGACTAATGACTGTGGTGGACAGAAGACGGATTCCTACTTCTCTGCTGTGAACAGCAAGCAAAATGGTTGGGATCCAAGATACCTCCACAGCAACATCGCACCGCAGTGCTTTGGCAAGGAGTTCCATATGATGTTAAACTGTCCAAGTTGGGATACTTGTTCCCACTTACGGCCTTTCAGTGCTAATATGCCATCTGCGGTGCTTGTGAGAAGCTACTGGATCAAGTGCTGTAAATGACACTTGCAAATATTAGGATCAGTTTGCCCTGCTCTCCAGTCCACTTCCAGGAAAAAGGGACTTGATGTCCCTCAGGACTTGGCATGAAGTGAGTTTTAGCACTGCAGATTGTGTACAGCCCTTTCTCCTATTGGAGGGAGCTAACAGTTCAAAAGCAGGAATCACTTCCCTCTGGGTAAACCGCAAACTAAATTACAAGCATTTGCAACTCATTCTTTCTTCCTGAATTTAAGGCATGTGCTGTCAAGAGAAATCTGACCATATCTGCAGCTGAGTTTCTTCCTGGTGGGCTAAAGTCTGTGTGGCTGGCATAATTAAACCACCCACATTGAGTGGTGTTAGTTATGTTGGTGGAAGACGCTCTGCCGGTGAAATACCACTGTCCACATCAGTGCTTTTGTTGGCGAAACTTATCTCCATCGGGGAGGTGTTTTTTCACACCCCAGAGTGGCAAAAATGTTGCTGACAAAAGTGCTAATACAGACAAAGCTCTACATTCCTATTAGCCTTTAAAATTCACAGAATGATGGGGAGGAACTGTAAAGTAGAGGCTTAAGCAGATAACAGATTAAGATTCAAGGAGCTAAAGGTAAAGTACTTCAGAAGAACAGACTGTGAAGTTATCTGACAAGCAGATTTCAGTTTGTCAACTCCGTGATTGTGGCACTAAATGCCCAACAATGTATGACAGACTTGTCAGCCATTCCCCAATCCTGATGGAAATGCTCTGGTACATGATTGTTTTGTGTCTCTGCGAACCGTCCAATTTAATAAACGGTGCTTTTTAAAAATGACAACTTTGACACCACTTATATGTATTTTGTACACGTGAGGGTGCACAAAATGAACTAATCAGAATAATTCTGTTACCCTACAGACCTACGAGTATAGTGTGCAAAACATGCATTTCAGACGGTCTCTCTCAAATGCCTTGAACAGTTGGTGGCAAATCAATCCCAGGTAGACACCTGAGTTCAACTGGTTGCGGCACTAGGGAGAAATGCAGTGCTAGCCGGCGTATCCAGAATCAGCGGTCACACTGCGGCCTGTGGGCCTGCATTAGACTGAGCCAGAAAGCAGCAGCTTCATTTCCGCAGAGCATTTTATAGAAGAACAGAAGAATAGCAACAGCACTTTCTAATCACCCGATGTGAAAGTGTGACCCAAGCCAATCAAGGATGCATTTGGCCTGTTTAAATAGGAAGTGTGAACATTCTAAACATGGGATGGGGCCACGGTGTTGGTCGTGTGATTGTTTATCTGGACATCACAACTGTCTGTTAGCAGGACATCAGTGCAAACCTAAGCCATCAGCCCTCCAGAGATTGCTAGGGTGCACGCCCTGCTGAAAGAACTGCTGAAGGGCGGTCATTTAGGTAACCAGCTGAAAGACCTAATTGGCCAGATCACTGGATTGGTCGAGCAGCATTGCCCGGACTGCTTTTAAGTCCAGCAGTAGCATTTGGCCAGTGGTTGCCCAACGCTGCGGTTGCTCCTTTCCCTGCCTTCTTCCCAGCCTTGCATCAGTCCGCTTGAGCCCTGCTTCATTTCTGACTCTGGGCTCCTGACACCGGCTCAGATGCTTCACTCTCGATTCCAACTCTGACCACTAGGGTGGATTGCTATTGCTCTAACCACTAGCCTGGACTGCCCACTCCCCAGTCTGTGGCGCAAATCTCTTCAATCCGTACGCTCCCGAGTGCCCCCAAATCTGGCTCCCTGTGTCCCTCACTGACTTCTCCCTCTGGTTCGTCGCTGCCAAAGGCATGAAACCCGTCCCAGGTGAGCAGTTCGCTTTGGCGCAAAGACTCCCCAGTTTGCATAACAGAGGAGCTGGCCAAAGCGCAAAGGACCAAAATGAAACCATCACTTCAAAGGGGAAACAACAAGGAAAAGCAAACGCAGGCTTGGTGCCCAGAAAATAAACCAGGACACGAGCTCAGGTTTGACACTTCTCCATTAGCTCAATTCCCTCATCTAATACAAGTGACCTATTGCTTCTGGACAGGTTGTTCCCAGCAGGCCCAATTCCCTAAAGAGGATGCAGTGTTTCATGGAGAGCACCCCACTGAGATGTTGGCTTTCAGTTTCTGATACTCTTCAAATCCCTTCCCTAACAGGAGTTTTTTCCCCCTTTTTTCTCAAACTGTGGCAATTCTTGGTTACACAGAGCAGAGTGTTTCCCACGCCAGGCGTTTGTTTCCCAGTTCAAGTTGTTTCACTGTTTGCCCATGAACTGTCATGGTCCAACATTGTCATTTGCCGGCTGAACAATGTTAGATGCGAGGGAAAACACCCCTGCCTGATTGTCTCACCACCCAGCTGTGAGGGGATTCTGCAGTTGCGCTGTAGTTACAATTACAATGCTCTATCCCTGCACACCCTGAACCTCTACACAGATTTCCTAATGACCAGCAAGTTCAGGACATTACAGGCTTTCATCACAAACCTTGATATATTTTGATACGCAGTAACACTGTCTACAACCTGTTGATTCAGTTGCTTATTTGTGTGTGTGTCGGGGGGGAGTGGTGTACACACACACACACATTAGCCCCTTGAGGTGTGTGGACCTTGGATTGTCACACCTACCTAGTGAGTTGATGCTGGAGTTGTGGCCACTAGCCACAATGTAAGATTCACCTCTGTCCTCTCTTCTCTGGGCACAGCCTTGGCTACTTTGTTCTCCAATCCCTCAATAAGTTTAATCTCCATATCATACTGCTGTAAAGCTATGCTCCAGTATAGACATCTGGAGTTGGCTCCTTTTGTTCTGTGGTGAGTGGTCTATTAATAGCCTGAAACTCTTATTGAACAGGCAGGGTCTGAGTGGTTTCACAGCCCATACTAGGGCAGAGCGTTCTTTTTAAATTACAGAGTAGTTCCGTTCAGTAGGAGACGGTTTTGTGCGCAGATTTTGGTCATCTCCCCTTCTCTGCATTAGTACGGCTCTGAGACCTGTGTTGGAGGCATCAATGCACAATTCAAATGTTTTCTTGAAATCTCTGATAAAATCTGTTTCACTGCATCAAAACCTTTTTGACTGGCATTTGCCCAGACGCTTTTCCTGGTTTTGCTAACACAGGCTTGTGTCAGTGCTGCTGAAACCTCCCACAGGCCAATTCACAATAGCTTCTACTTTCAGAGGATCTGAGTGGACTTGACCTCCATCCACCCAGTCTCCCAGGTTAGGGATCTTTGGTACTCCCACTGTACACTTGGGATATGTCTAAATGGGTATAAGGAAGGTTTTGGTCATGAGTAGGGCCCTACCAAATTCAGGGCCATGAAGAATGTGTCATGGCCCATGAAATCTGGTCTCCCCCCATGAAATCTGGTCTTGTGTGTGCTTTTAATTTATACTATATAGATTTCACAGGGGAGACGAGCATTTCTCAGATTGGAGGTCCTGACCCAAAAGGGAGTTGTAGGAGGGTCACAAGGTAAATTTAGGGGGGCTGCGGTATGGCCACCCTTACTTTTGCGCTGCCTTCAGAGCTGAATGGCCAGAGAGTGGTGGCTGTTAGTCAGGTGCCCAGCTCTTAGAAAGGGTGGCGATACCATACCATCCATCCTTACTTCTGTGCTGCTACTGGCGGGGCGCTGCCTTCAGAGCTGGGCTCCCAGCCAGCAGCTGCTGCTCTCCAGCTACCCAGCTCTGAAGGGGCTGCCTTCAGCGCAGAAATAAGGGAAGCAGTAGTGCAACAACCCCCGCACACACAATAATCTTGCAACCCCCACACAACTCCTTTTTGGGTCAGGACCCCTACAACAGCAACACTGTGAAATTTCAGATTTAAATACTGAAATAATGAAACTAATGATTTTTAAAATTCTATGACTGCGAAATTGACCGAAAAGGACCATGAATTTGATAGGGCCCTAGTCATGAGGAAGTATCTATAGAAAATATGGTCCACCCACGGTTTTAAGGTCTTGTTATTTTGAAGTGCAATACCTTTAAAGCAATGAAGAATTGACATGTCACCAAATCAAAGGTGGCAGAACTGTGGAAACATTTCAAATTGAAAAATCCGCAGCATCGCAAGCGCTGCAAGCTGTAATTCTGTGAAGGATCTATATATTGGGGTATTGCTCTAATTAAGTCTGAAGACAAGAGGGCAGCAATCCTAAGTGGTCAAATAAACAAGACAGCAAAGTCCATCAATATGTTCTAGGTGATAAATATTTTATCGTGCAAATAAACCAACAGCCAAAAACAAAGCCATATGCAACTACACGATATTCCCTCCTTCCACCCTCTAACCTTAGTTCTCCCACTTGGGAGTCATTTGTCAAAGATTTTAAAATTAACTTGAATTACTACAACCACCAATGATCTCACTGACATTCAGATTCAATAAGGCTCTGGACATCTTATGCATAAAAATATGATCAAAGCCTGGGATGCACCATAATATTCATATAAAAACTCCTTCCAAAAAGAAGCATCAATTAATCTTGTGTCAAAAGGGGGAGTTTGAAAATACTATACAAGATATTTCAAGCTGAGTGTAAATACCTAAAGCAATTGTGTGAACCAAACTTTGAAAATCTGGACCATTGTTAAAATTATTCACAAGGAAAAAACACAAGGTTTAAAAAACCCAAAACAAACCCCAAATACCATTAAATGTTCTAAGAAACCAAGCCAAAGCAGCTAATCATTTTTAAAAAGCTGGCGCAAAAGATATGGTGTAGGATAAATACAACAAAATAGCAATGTCTAAGTTGCAGAGAAAAATTGGAAACTAGCTAAATACTCAGGTGATCAACTATCAAACACCATGATCTGCAATACAGAAAAGAGAACAAATATTGTTATGGCACCCATCACAGCAGTATGTAGGCGTTACCACAGAAATTCAGGAAAGAAGCCAATAGTGCAGCATCAGAAAACAGTAGCCGTAACAATGGCACATTGGGTAAGTTCATGGAGGATTGGTCCATCAATGGCTTTTAGCCAAGATGCTCAGAGATCCAACCCCATCCTCTGGGTGCCCCTAGCCTCTGACTGCCAGAATCTGAGAGTGAACAACAGGGATGGATCGCTCAATAATTATCCTGTTCTTTTCATTCCCTCTGAAGCAGCTGGCACTGGCCACTGTTGGTAGGACACTAGGCTAGATGGACCATTGGTCTGCCCCTCTATGGCCATTCTCGTGCTATGTTGAGCACTAGGTAGGTATTCTTGGACATTTGAACTGTAAAATGCTCAATCAAGCAGTGTCTGGAGAATGAGTGAAACAAAACAAATTTGTTTGCTCTTTGCAGAAACACATTTCACCATTTGTAACAAGAACCACCACACAGACACATCCAAGGTGTAACAGAAATCACCAATTATATTTGTCACAGACATAAATTCTAGTTGTAGATCTCTGGTTCTCACAAATTATACTTAGAATACAGAATTTCAATCAGTGCAAAATGTACAGTCAAAATTACACACAAAACCATATTGCAAAATATATACAGAATTCTTCTAAGAACATAATCTGAGGACAAATTGATGTTTAGATACAAAAGAAAAGTCCACCTCTTTTAATTTTTTAGTTACTACATTTTAGGAACATTAATTCATAGAGACAGATTACCAGCACAGTGGTCTGCAAGGCAGAAAACTAGAAACTAGTTATACCGTGAAAAAGTTATACCCTTTTTTAAGATCAAACCACAAGTAAACATGTGTGATATGCTTTATTAATTTGAGGCACACGACACAGAAATAGAATTTAACCACATTAATGGCCACACTTTCTACAAGTTGTTTCTAAGAATTATCAGGCAGAAGCACAGAGAGCAAGCACTGCACACTAGCCGAACTATTCAATGGTCAGTTTAGTAATCCATGTGGCCCAACGTGTTACAACATTCACAAGAAATGCCGTAAGACATCATGAAGTACCTTGTTTTTAAAAACTTGTTCATCTTATTTAAAGAACTAGTCCAGTGAAATTGGCTGCTTGGACTAGATGGAAATGGAAAACAACAGAATTACTCAGGTAATGATAATTTACCACATTATGGAACTTTTGCATACAGGAGGATAATAAAGCTTTTCTGTGGCTAACAAAAATAATTTGTGCTTCTCTGATTTTGATATCAAGATCTCCGACCCCCCCTCCTTCCCAACACACACACTTCATCTCAGTCTACAGCATCACCAAGCTCTCAGCCATTTCCAATTTAAAATTTTCTCTTAGCACTTTTGAAAAGCTGAAATGAGCCAATTAACTACTTCTATGACACAGACCTCGCAGAATTTTGCTTTAAAGGAGTTAGGCTTCGATTTTCCAAGCCCCTATCTTTGCTCACTTTTAATACTTACTCACAAATTTCTTCGGCACCTCTTGCTACTCCCTATTTGGCAAATTTAAAAGTATAAAGGGAGGAAAGCAATCGTTGGAGCAGCATTTGCCCGATATAAGATTCTGCGTCCCTTTACTGGCGCACATTTGGCCCACATGACAGCTGCCGTTGGAAGCAAAGAATGGCTGCATGGCACACACACTTTAGGCAGACACGGTAATAACAAGAATGGTCATAATTTTGTGCCCAAATGAGGAATTTTTGTCCTTTCAGTTGTAGAAATTCAGAGACGGAAAGTTAAGCCTCTTAAACAGGTGTTTACATTGTGAATTGCTACAAGAGAAGCGTAGAAGGTCAAGGTGATTAGCACAATACGGCATAAATTGAAGATAAATGAAGCCACATCTTCTGAGAATAAATTTCCTCTTAATAGATAAGCTAAGTGCATTATGTCTTACACGTGTTACAAAGGTGTTGCTAAACATAGAACAGAACTAAGGGGAGAGAAAGTATCATTTCACCGCCCTACAAAGAAAAAAATGCTCATCGGCTTTGAAATACATTTTAAAATCTTGATATATACTTGTTTCAAGAGTTCAGACCAACCTTTTCAACACCACTTAATTGTTTATAAAACCATCTTATCCTTCATCAAAAATAAACTTATTTGCTAGGAAAAAATGTTCAATCTCATATTTTTATCAGCACAAAGTCCATTCTATTAGTTCATAGCAGAAAAGTGAAAATCCATATTTCTGAAGGTTACTTAAGAGCCCAAACTAAAAAGGCAACAATTCCACTCAGGGTCATGGGAAGCAGAAACAATGCTTCCAAAACCTAAACCAGTGCACTGTGTCAAAAGCTAACCAGGGTCCATACAATCAATAGTCACCAATCTGTAAACACTGAGACTGCTGGTCTAATCAGACATTTAGAAATAATTTTAATAAGCTGTGTTCAAACCACTGCCTACCATGTAACGCCTTTACATTGGTCAGTGCAAAAGCACAGAGAGGTCAAAGAAGTGAAGGTCTTTCAGTTGGACTTCTTCTCACACAGCCTGTGTGTCAAATTAACGAGCTGTTAACATTATAAATAAATTTAAAATGAATCTCATGCATTATAAAAATTAGTCTATTACACCTAATTCATAGAATAGCAGCCAATTTATAATGGTTTAAAGTTGAAATGAACTTTCAGTCAGTTAGATATAAATATGTATTACAAAAATGTTACAATCTCCTCTCCTTCCCTAATGGGGCATTAAACGAGAGTACAGTAATTTCAGTGAAATGGATGCTAGCGAATGGTACAATTACAAGAATAACTAGCATTTTAAATGGCATTCTACAGACTTCTTTGTATTTTAACCTTGAAAGTGCATCTTAAGTCTGCAAAAAGGTTTTCCTTATTTACACTATAAAAACAAAAAGGCAGTTCTGCCATACACTAAACAATGTCTATTCTGCATTTAGTTGTTAAATGCAAAATGTCTGTAAAATAATGGAAACACACGCAATACGGGATCTACGTCTGAAAATGAGCCCACGTTCCCACTGTGAATCTGAGTCAGTTCAGTAGTAACTGCAGATCTTTGCATTTCGTAGCTGTTGAAGGATGTAAGTGGAAATGAGGGAGTGGTCTCAGGCCAGCTGCTAATGGACAGGCGTTGCGATCAAACAGCACCATCAGAATTGGCACTAATTACCACACCCTTGTCATCCGTTTCAGCAGAAGGGCTGAGAACAAAAGACATGAAGGTGGCGCCCGTGGAGGCTGGCAGAGGTACACAGTCATTGTGGCGGTGGTTGGGAAATCAGCCTGTGTCGTAGACTGAAAAAACTTCTATTTCCAGGTCGCAATACTGCATGTTTCAAAAAAAAAATCCAGGCGAATGATAAGTGGGCTGCACAAAATACACTAATCAGGCAACGCGATGGTATGTTTGAAAGCATTTGCTCTCCTATAGCTTCATCGTTATTAAACCGTACCATTTTTAACCATTTACCCCAGGTATATACATTTGCTACAATGGCTTAATTCTGTTTGACATTAGGCAATATTGAGCAATGACTATACTTACACAACAATAGGATGGGCGACTGGGTAAACAACGTACATGAATAAACACATCCACCACTCAAACATTCATCCAATAGTTAGATTCTGGATTGAGTAGATATGGTACTCTCTTAAAAAAATCCACTTACACAATACACTTATACAGGATTTGAAGGATTAATGAGTAAATATCCATTCATAAGAGTTTCATTCACTATTTACAGTCTTGTGACTACTATGCTACTAACAGGTTTTCCTAGTTTTTTATTAAATGTATTACACATGAAAAATTGCAGTTTACTTTAATACCCAGGGCCTGGTTTAAAATCTACAGGAAGATATAATAAATATATATAAATATAATAAAGCTAAAATATATGTCGAGGCTGAATTTTAAACTCATTGCTAGATTTTATAACCAGGGAATCTTGTTGAAAAATGCAGGTTATGTAGATCCATGAGGTTTGCGTTGGGAATCTTGATGACACAATGTATCTCACAGACTGTCAAGAAGGGGCTCAACGCATTGTCCAATGACGATCAGACCACTTGTGTGTTGTCAATAAGGATCAGAGGTAAATAACGTCAGAATGCAGCTACCCAGCTAAATCCACACAAGGATAGACTGTGACCAGATGTTCAATTCGTCCAGACGACTTAATAGTTTTCTGGTAAAAGGAGTCACTGCATGTTCACTAAGATCAACTTAGGTTACGCATCACTAAGTAGAAGCTTGTACTACCCTAAACTAGACCATAAGTGTTGGAATATCGCTGAGGGAATAAGTTATAATCACAAAAGAGAGCAATTGTGAAGTTAAGGCTAAAACTCAGAGCAGCCATTTTGTCCTTGCACTGTACTATTCAATAACATACTTATCTATGCCTGGATACCTTCGCACGCGTTTTACCTGGGTTGGAAATTTGAGATACTGAACAGCACTTTTAGTGACCCCTTCTCCTCCCCTACTGACAAGGGCTGGAAAGTCAGGAGGCCAAATCCAACTTTTCAAGCGGGAAGCAGACAGGCAACACAAGTGTGCCCCAAAGGCTTGCAGAGGAGGTAATCAGGTTGGGGCCTGCACAAAGGATCAAGTCTCCCTAGGAGCCCACAAGGACCACCTGCAGGCACGACCCAGCCTCAATAGGATTTAACCTCACTCCAAATATCGTTTCTGAGCTCTCTGCACCATGTTTTCTAAAACACTCCAGCTTCAAATGTGTTAATGCTATTTTAAGCACTGGCTAGGACACCACCGTAAGTTTATATAATTATAACATTTTACAACATTCTCCACTAAGAGCTGATAATGGTATGAACCATGCATTAGAACATCAAAATGTAATTATATTGCATTATCTCACTGGATTTACATAAAACCTAATTATCAGCTGTTACACATGTTTAACGTAACTTATAAGCAACACCACCTTTCTGCAGGGAAGCCTCCAAGTAATTAACATGAATGCAAAGACTGTACATGATTAACCTTATCCCCATGCACAGCAGGTGTAATTTTGATGAAAACAAAACTATAGCTCTACAATTCTCTAAGCATCTTAGACTTTTTAAATACCTGAAATTGAAACAGCTTAAAAATGGTTACTCCAGAGAATTCTTCTCCGGTTTTCAACTGGTTTGCTTATTCTGTGTCTATTCACTTTTCCATTCCACTTGCCCCAAAATCTGTTGTGTCTTGAAAACATACAGAAAATATTTCAGAATCAGACCAAGAGACAGAAAGGCCATCAACATTAAGCTTTAAAAAATTGTCTCTCTTTTCATTTCCAACGTGCCAATCACCAAACTGTCTAGATACCACATACGTAAGATTTCATTTCTGCATGAGCAAGGACCAGATGGTTCCCACCACTTCTTCTATAAACCCACTATCCCCATCAGTGTCCTCTCTGGTGGCTGCCTGCCAGGAAGGCACTATTGCACCAGACAATGGGAGGTATGCACAAAGAGATGGATCTTGCACTGTGCTCTAAGCATGGAAAGAGTCTGGCATTTATACCAATCAGATGGCAGGAAATTCCACAGAAAATATGCTGTGCAAAGAGTTTCACCTTCGGGATTGTAAACCACATTATTGCAGATAACAGCCACTGCAATGGGGCAGCAGGGGAGAGAGACAGGATTGAGCACACGATGATCTGTGACGGTCAGGACTAGCAGCATGAAACAGATCCAGAGTGTCCATTGGAGCCAGCGGAGGAACGGCGCACTGATGAGATGGGCTCTGTGGTGTGGTCTGTGGAAGAGAGAAGCTTCCGTTTCTGCATGGTCTTTGCAGTCAACTCAGGTAGAGTCTGCAGATGACAAGAACATTCATCTGCATGGCTAGGCTGCATCAGAGAGAACAGAATCAATTTCTCAACTTTGTAAAGTCTAAAAGCAGCTTTCCTGGTCACTGCTGTGCCTTGGGTCCCCATGAGCAGTGAAGTATTTCCTTAGTCTATTGACTTCGCCCTGTGAGAGCAGACAGTTTGAAATACGATGCTTTCCTCCTCCCACTATCAGCAGAAGTGCCCACACTCAAGCTCAACTGAAGCTGCCTGCTTTTCATGCACGTACCAGTTTCCAAGCGCTGAAGCGGAGCTGATGCTGTGTTCGAAGAAGAAAGATGCACATGAAAGATCTCTCGCCCTCAACAGAAATCTTGTTCTGATGTCAAAGAGGAGGGGACGGAGGCCTGTAGCACTCTTAAAATAAGGACACGTGGGAAGAGGAGGAGCTGTCCTGTAAGTGAGTAAAAAGCGTCTCTTGATGTCGGATGGTAGAAACTGTTGTTAGATCAAACTGCATTGGCGCTGAAGTTTCAGCTCTGTCCGTGGCAATACACCGATTATCACAGCCGCTGCCGCGCCTTCGCCATGTCCGAAGCATGACTAGAAGGTGTCTATAACACTGGTAGACAACAACTGTGGGCGTTGACTTCTAACCACTCGCTGAGGAGACCGTGAAAAAGGGGAGGGCTGGCAAGAACTCTGGCATCAATTGCTTGCTAAACAAAGGCTGGGCTTTTGCACGTTTCACGGGCTTTTGCACATTTCACGGTCTACAGAATGCCATCCTGGAGGTGACTCTCATGTGGGGCATGGCTTCAAAGGTCCATTCCACAAGCTGCAATGACTGTAAGAGTCTTTTCAGAGCCTCTGCCTGAGTGACTGAGACATGCTACCAAGGTGGTCACCATTTTTCTCTGATTTGCTGCCCCCCTCCCCAAGCAGAGGTGGCTGTCACGTACTTCATCGGCTCTTTCTACAGCCGAGGGTAGGCGTGCCTAGTCGCCTGCTAATAGGACTCAGGTTCATGAGGACAGAGCTGGGAGCAGTTCCATTGGTCAAGGACTTACCAGACACAACGCTGAAAGGTATTAGTCACCGTTCCCTGTATGGGGTAGGACTGTACAAATTCTTTCCACCACATCTGTTTTATATCTTTCCACACTGCTGTTCAAGCCCACTCATTTCTGCCTGACTTTGATCACCCAGAGAACCATGGTGAGCTGAGAGTGAAGCCAAGAGAAGGGGTGTTTAGAAAGGCCTATGCGGGAATGGCTGTGGACAACAGATGTAGTGTTATACCAGACCTTCCACACTTTAGCCTCCAGGCTGGGCAGCATTTTCAAACACCCGGACCCATCCGTCGTCAGCAGATGGACAAACCATCAGATCACCTTTCTAGGAGGATGGGCCTGCCCTGGCCTGGGCTTACAACACACACTGGTCCGGCGAGATTAAAGTACAGTTACAATAGCCCAGATCCTCACATGTATTCAGGCTCCACTTCCACTGAAATCAATGCGAGTTAGGTGCCTACATAGCTTGGAGAAACCGGGCCTACACCCCTTCTCCATGCCCCAAACACTAAACTACCTTGGCAGCCTGCAAGGAAGAACCGCGGCTAAACAGTTGCAGGAATGCGGTTTTCAGAAATATACTGGAAAATAGGCCTCCCATTACTTTATTGCTAAATACTCAGTCACCCGAAGCCACAGCACACTACATACATGTTGCCAGACATACAGTCTTACTGAACACGCACTATGCCTCAATAGTTTAATTCCTTGAGGTTTTTTTTTTTGACTATTTCCATTTAATGTTAGCCAGCCTTTATGTTCACATTTTGTGGGCTACGTCTACACTACAAGCCAGGGGTGTGAATCCACTGCTCGCGAACACACCTCACAGAAGTTCAATGAGAGCCAGTGCAAACATAACTAGTAGTGTAGCCATGGTAGCATGAGCAGTGGAGGCCTGGCTTAGCTGTGCCGAGCATGGGACCGCTGATTTCAGGCTGGTTTGTACGTGGTGAAGTTCAGCCAGGCCTCCACTACTACGTATACTCACGCTAGCTTTCATTGAGCTAGCGTAGGAGGGGAATCACGCCCCTGGTAGAGAGACAGCCTGAGTGAACTGATCATCAATGAAACAGTCATTTTCAACAGCTTTTTACCAGAATTAGTACCCATTCTTCTAGTCTCTGGAGCTTGTATGAAAAGTCATAGTCACAATTACAGTTACACATAGGGCATCTTTTTTAGGAAAATGAATTTGAAACAAGGCAAATGAGGGCCTGTGGAGGTGTACAGAGTCACCAAAGGCAGAACATCCAGCAGGGGAGAAAAATAAGAGCCCAAGAAGTTTGTTGTCTATATATATTACTGAGGTAAATGTTTCCCCCATGTCGTCAACAGATAGCTGCTAAACTTTACCAGTTCTTCCACGGTCTTTGATGACTGGAAGAGCCTAGACCATTTCATAATGGTTTAAAACATATTTTTGTCCTCATTCGCTTTGTCCAAGTAAACCATGTTGAAACTATACTCTTAGCCATTTTGACTTCAATGTTTCAGCACAGCTTTTCTGCTCTTCATGTAGAGATCATTATCACTACAGTAATTCATCTCGACTAACATGAGCTCAAACAGTGACGCCTCAAATTGTGTTCCTTGGCCTTACCCAAGAAAGTCTCAGCTTAATAGCAAACGGATGCAACTACCATTTGTTGGAAGACTGTTGTTCGGGCTAGTTTAACAGAACCTTGCGATGGTTTATCTATGGAAGCTTATGTAACAAAAAGGTGAGACGTTTCTGAACAAAATGAAGATTTTGCAACACCAAGTGTGAAGAGCTCCATAGGGTAGATCTGTGTTATCTATTGGTACAAACCAAAAACTAGGCAATGGTTTAGGGAAGGCAACCAAAGACAAACATTTCGAATGAAATTAGTGGTATACAAGTAGGTGTGTGTCAGCCACCCAATGAGGCACAATCATTTAACAAAACAAGCAGAACACAGTACTATCCCACTGGAGTAATGGGCACGCTCATTAGGAACCCTTCTTCACCAATCCCCTGGACCCAGCGGTAGAGGGCAGGCTCCTTTCATTGACAGAAGCTGTGCTGCTTTTGTTCTGTAAAGGTCCGCTCAATTTAACGTCCCACTTCAGTGACTGGAACACTGTCCGTTCTCGTCTCTTTCAAGCTTCCAGTTTTTTTCTGCTTCTGTTTGGATTTTTTCAACATGTGGACCTTAAACAAAACATTTGTAGAGACGGTTAATGAGAGCGACAAAACATCTCTTTAGTCAAGCAAATTTAAGAAAGGTTTGCTTAGTAACGAATAAAATGCTGCAACAGAAAAGCAATTTAATAGAGATATTATTAGCTTAACTCTCACTGGTCTTTTTTAACCTCTTATAATTATATCACCCAAGCTGACTAATAGAGCCAAGAAAAACCTAACTTTTGGTTTGCTTACTTTGTGCATTTAAGAGCAATCTCTGTATAGTGACTTCAGATGACAAAATGTCTCTCTTTCCCTTTTGTGCAAGTAAGGAAGAGTTTTTAGACACTGTCCCTCTTTTACAAAAAAGGTTAATTCTGTGAAAGAGACAAGGCAGGTGAGGTGATATCTTTTATTGGAGCAAGTTCCGCTGCTGAAAGAGACAAGCTTTTCAGCTATGCAGGGCTCTTTTTTAACCTGAAGAAGAGCTCTGCGTAGCTGCAAATACTTTTCAAATAATAGAGGCACATTCTGCAAACTCCTCTTTTTCTCTCATGACAAAAGCTTGGCATTCGATGCAACTCCTATAGCAGCAGATTTTGGCAGTCATTCTTTAAGGGGTCATTCAAGGAACTTCTGCGGCAGGAACTTGTGTGTGTGTTTGTGAGTTATCAAATGCACTGACAGTGCAAAAGAATCATTTTGCTGCTTCATTGTCAGCAGCAACTTTAACTCCTTGGATGGGATAGACTACTCACAACCCCCCAGCCCCTCCTCTCCTTCCTCTCCTATTGCTTATGTGTCTCATTTCTCCACTTTCTTGCTAGCTGGATGCTGTCCAGGGAACGCACTATATCCACTTCCTGGATTGTCTGAATAACCCTGACCTTCTGCAATGCAAACAACGTAACTAGAACATGGCTCGCTGCTGTCTCATGTGAGACTAAGCCACATTACAAACCCTCCAGGGAGCTGTTTTCTTAAACATGATCCCTCAGTACTGTAGTTTTGCTAGTGTAGACAGGCCCTTTAACTAATGTACGTGAACTTCTTTGAGTTTCATGGTGCAGATTCCGTAGCATATATTCATCCAACAGTGATCACATTATGCTGATTAGTACCTTAAAAATGAAATGCACTAAGAGGATGAGGAGCCGGACAGATAGCAGGAGATGAGTCAAACAAATGGCATGACTTAGACGAAGGAACAAAAACAAACAGGAGAAAACTTTAATGGCAACCGTTTACATTTTTCTAATGCAAAAAAGCAAACTGCCGATGCAAGCTTACCTTTGGACCTGCAACAGAAATGATAATCTGGCCTGGTGGCTGGATCCAGGGCTCTCCATCTACTTGGACAGGTATTGGTTTCAGAAGCGTAACACGGAAGTAAGATCCTTGGGCTATGCGGATCCCTGACCGCAGACCGCCCTGTACTTGACCCTATCAGAATATCAGAACTGCCATTATATTCTAAAACGCTCTAGTATTCATTGGTACAAATAAGCCGTATAAAAGCAAGGATGGGTGCATAGCATTCCGTTGTATTAAGACTTTTGCAGACATCCTGGTCTCTTCCTGTCTGAGTTTTCTACCCCCTAGAAGATTCCAAAACGATAACCTCAAATTTTAAAAAGTAATGCCTGTATTAAGCCCATGCTGCTGTAAGGCCCTGATCTGGAGAGTTGGCTCGGCACCAATGGACCTCAACTTTGTCTGAGCTCCACTGAAGTCAAAGGGGCTCCCCTTGCTGCTGCCAACTTGTTCATAGGATTTGAGGGTCTAAATTTATAAAGGAGTCCAATTGTTATCTTCTGTCTACAACATTTATCAGGATTTGTTCAAAATATTTTTATTTTGTTACAAAAGACACCCAAAAAACCCACAGAAAATAATGAGATTTAAAATTACTTAAAAATAACTTTAAAAATCCTATAGAGATTCAAATATATTATAATAAATTCAAATAAAGTCCAGTTTTTCATCTTGCTAAGTGCTCTGCAGTCATAGGATGCTGCTGTATTAAGGTAATAAATGCCACATGTTATTTAATGCATTATATTAGTAGTTCCTTCATAGTTTTTCTCCTTATAATTTTATTGAGATGCTTAGGAACAATGTGGAATAAGATTAGAAGTTGAAAGGGGATGTAAAAGCAAGCTCCAATAAATGAGTTTCAAATTGGTAAGCTGAATCAATATATGCAGTACCAATTATTTATAGTGTAATAAAGCAACCAAGGAAGCAAAAATGAAGCCATCTCTACCCATTCTAACTTCATGTTTTTAGTTATGAGCCTTTGAAATTTCATTCACTGTCCACTTCTATTTTGAAAGAGGGTGCACAAAAGCACCCAGATGACCTAATCTATACCTCTCATTGTTTTGTTCAGCTAGCATCTCTCTAAATCCCATTCTTTATATGGATGTCTTTCGGGGCTTGATTCAAAGCCCTCTTAAATCACTGGGAATATTTCCATTTATTTGAACAAGTGGCACAGCAGACCCCTCACTGCCTCTACAACTTTTTACCATCCAGCACCAGCTTCCTTCAACATATTGCTGAATTTGGGCACCTGAACAAGGATTTCCAAAGCAGGCTTCAAAAGCTGTCTAAGCCCACTCTCCAACGGCTGTCACGGCCATTGCCCCACAGCATGGCAGCCGACTACTTCTATAGCCGAACTTGACTACTATATTTTGTATTCTTAAGATCCTTGGAATTTGTGTTCTGACTTTTGAGAGCTTCATTTTACAACACAAAACTATTTTCTGAAGGTGTTTTGAGCAAAACATTTACCACCAGGCAAATTCACAGAGATGCTTAACATGGGGTAAGTGAGTCATCACTGTTCTCGCTTGCTCCGTACCCCCCAACAGACAAAAAGCATGGCACCGACTCACCATGTGTACAACACCCGTGACCCCCACCACTTCCAGTAAGCCATCATCGATTCTTGGCTTCTCAAATCGATTATCATGGTCAGATCCCCAGAGATCAGCTCCAGACCCCCAACTGGAAGAGAGCACACAAGCATGGACACAGAGTACACTGGAATCTGATAAGACTCAAACAGTACTGAAATAAGTGATCTGTTACCAATTTAGGAAGCCATTCGCTCTTCCACCGATTCTCCTTGAGTGGGACTATGCATTTCTCCTTTTCCACTTTACAAAACATAGTATTTGCCTTCCTAAAATTTGGTAACTTCTTGATAATGCGGGGCGGGGGGTGGGGAAGAGGTGGTGGGGGTGGGGAAGGTGGAAGCAGCGAAGGAGGGCTAAGTAGATTTTCAGTCAGGGAAAAGTAGATAAGACGGAAACAGTCTCATATCATGTTGGGTTGCCGGAAATCACAGGTTAATCCTGTGAAGCCTTAACTTTTATGATTACTCCTCAGAAGGTTACCACAGTTCTTGGTAATATCAATACATTTTCTCTTTCGGAAGACATTATATGTTGGAGGGAAGCTAAATACTGAGAAACTGCTCTATCAAATTATTACATTTAGGCATTAAATAGCTTTGTAGAATTAAGCACGTCAAATCATTCCACTGAAATCCTGATGCCAGTGAGGAAATTAACATAATTTTACTTCCTAGAAAACACTTGCATTTCCAGTAAGAATAGTATGTTTGCATCTCCAAAGCATAGCTACTGCTCAACACTGGATATGATTTCTCCCCCTTCTCTAGTTTCCTCAGGCAGAAAAAAAGTAGAGTTAAAAAGAGAAAAAATCTTTAACTCTTGAAGCCAGGAACAAAAGGTACAGCCGATTAACTTCTCTTAACAGAGAACCCTAATTAATAGTGCCTTTTAAGATAGTTGCTACAGTTAAATACTATGGCAGCCCTTTCAGTAACTACTACACATTTGTGCAAACAAAATGATATGTAATGTAATGTACGGGAGTTGGTAAAAGTTACCAGAAACAAATGTCATGAAATAAGAGCAGAGATAGCAAAGCGGGTCTCATTACACTACAAAAACGAGGGTTCGTTTCTATGAGGCCAGGACTTTCAGAAGAACCGAAGCGAGTTCTCTGTCCAAAGCCCATAACCACTGAGCAGCTAGCTCCCTCAAACACCTTGGAAAATCCCGGCCAAAAAAGGTAAAGAAAACCCCTTCCATCTAGTTCTACTGACCACCGAGATTTGGGTGAGCACAACAGGGCGTTTGATGTGCACAGGCACAGATTCACTTCTTACATTTTTACCTGGGGATATTAATGAAAATGAGTCCCTCGATACTCGGTAACTCAACTTCATGCTGGTCCACTTGAAGCTTTATATCTTTGTGAAGGTTTCTGGTGTGACTTATCCGCTGCAGTCCAACTTTTACATACACCCCTTTGTTGTGAAACCTATGAACAGAAGAGCACTCTGTCACAGCAAGGTCGCACACTATATTGTGGCACTGTTTTGATCATGCTCATTGAAGCTACCATTTTTCTTCTAATTTTGGAACATGTTCATTTAAAGGTTTCCTTTAACTATAAAACCACACTTAAGTCTTCTCGTTTTAATCAACAAATCAAGCTGCTTCAGGTGATAAACCTTTACTTCATATAGACTTTAATGAATAGACGGAAAGACAACTTGGGCATTAGGACACATGGAAACATATACAAGTAAAGATTCAGAACGGCCTTTCAGAAGGCTTTCTGCTTGGAAAGAATTTATTTTCATCAAAATCTACTACTTTGAAAACTAACTGTGAAAACACAGAATCATTAAAATTGGCATGGTGCCCATAAACCGTCAAGAGTCTGGATAAATGGAGAGCTAAATAAGTCATTTGAAAATATAAACTGCCCAAGCCGTAGTGAGAAAAATTTCTAAATACTTCGTATAGTGATAACCCTCAACAATTCGGTGATGTAGCTACTTGCAAGTGTTCCAATTTTACAGAGAAGAAAACAGAGGAAAAGTTTAATACCTTGTTTACAATATTTTTAAATGTTAATTAAGTGCTGTTTAAAATCAGGTTAATAAAATGACACCTGTGGATATGTCATCTGCAGGGAGAGAAGCTGGCATCTCTAGATCTAAAAGCATGAGTCTCTACTGTGAGCTAAAGGATCCGATTCACCAGCTTGCAGACAGTAATAATGGACGAAACCCTGTGGTACTCTAGCCACCAAATAGGTGCAAAGAACCACACTACCTTAGCAGGGATGACATCAGCTCCTTGGTCAGACAGTGTTTAGCATCTTTAAAAACATTAGCTGGGTAGGACGTGCTAACATATTTTATACAGCACTTAATTAAAACATGTAAACCCCCCACTGTGCACATTAGCTAACCATTTATATATTTATGTAGGAAGTTTTAACAGATTTACCATGCCATGCAAATATCACAGAGAAAATACTTTCCCCTAGTCTAGACAGGGCTTAAAGATGGCTTGGTAAATGCAGCATGTTATGAAGTTCCTAATGTAGACAGGACAAAGTTGTCTTTTAATACCATAGCTGGGAGAGGTGAACTGTAGGCACCCCCATAGGCACACTCCACAGGACTCACACACAGAAAATAAAACCTGAGACATCTGGCTGCCTCAGTGGGTAAATCCCTGCTCCCTGAAGTCTTTCTAGGAAAAAATGCCATGGAATAGCTGTGTCCACTGAGACCCTGGTGAGCTAGGCAAGTAACACCTGAGAGTTATGTCATGCTTCCTGCAGACTCAGGAAGACCTCATGCATCAGTTCACATTTTCCAGGGTCTCGTCACAAGGAGGAGGGCTAGAAACATTGTATTTTAAAATGAAAGCTGGATTCTGCAGCAGAATTCCCCAAAAGTCCCTTCACCAGGGAGCACCAGGGCTGTCATGCCACCACCTTAATACTCCTCCTCACACGTTTCAGTTCTCTAGAGAGAGGACCAAAATGTCATTTTTGCCTCCTAGATCTAGGCAGGAGCAAAACAACTACATCCGAGCAGTATGTACCTCAGGATCAGTAAACAGAACAACTCCAACTTGACATGGGGGTGGCCACAAACTCCACTTCTTTAAAAAATGGTCCAAGGTGACAGACCAGGTGCAGGGACTTACAGTTCATGAACAGGGAAGCTCAGTCAATAATTGGGTAGTTGGTAACCTTCCCCACACATTTAAGTCCTTAGTCTGTTACCAAGGTGACTGACGTAATGAGTCTGTGACCCCAAAACCCCTTTAAAGCCAACTGGCAAAGGGCACACCCTACACACCTTGGTCAGAATGTTTAGCCAAACACCATGTCTAGTTAAGTATGTAAAAACTGGTAACGTGGACCAATACTATCACTGCGTGATGCATCTATGGAGGGCATGTAAAGAGTTGTGTGCATGTGCTGGGAATACTTTCCTAAAATATGTTTTGGGGGAAGACTTGACAAACAAGTTTGCTCTAGACAAAGGAACGTTGGTTTGCCTGTGTCTCCAAAGTAAACTGAGCAAGGTGATGCCCGAGACAATGAAAGTTACATTGACATGCAAATCAACAGGGGGGCTGGGAAGTGACCAGGAAGAAACACACAGCAGGGGAGAAGAACTTGATCTGGGGACACGCATTTCAAAAGTTAACTAGACTATAAAAAGAAAGGGAGAGAACCCCTTACGTATCCATCACTTAGGGTATGGTTACACTTACAAGATTATAGCGCTATAGGTTATAGCGGTCCCCTTATACAGTAATATGTATAGCGCTATTGTATGTCCACACTCAGATGCTCCTGCGGTATAGCATGGCCACATTTGGGGCACTTAATGCGGCATTAAGAGCAGCGCATTAGGGCAGGTATCCCAGCATTCAGCTGGGTGCAACGTGCTTTTTAAACGAGGGGGGTGAGGGGGGACGCGTTGTGTGTATGCGGAGGGAGAGAGACAGTGGTTTTTCCGTTTTTCTGAAAGCCTGTCAGTGAGCCTCCGTTCACAGAGGGCTTTGTTTTCACACAGGCTCCCTCCTTAAACATTTGCATTGCTTATCTGCCGAGTTAAGAAAGAAACTCTAAAGAGGTACTTCCGCATTCCTCCAGCCGAGTTCAAAACAAAGGGAAGAGACGTCAATTGCCTTAAATGGCTCTAGGCATCTCCAGAGATTACTTGTAGCGCAGTGGGTGTCCACATTCTTGCTGTAGCGCTACAGCAGCTGCGCTACAGCCCTTATTCCCCATGAGGAGGTGGATTTATAATAGCGCTATAACTCCATGGTTATAGCGCTATTAGTGCCTTGCCAGTGTGGACGGGGAGTAGGTTATAGCGCTCGTGGGGGCTTTATAGCGCTATAAAGTGCCAGTGTAACCATGGCCTTAAGGAACAGAGAGGCCAGAACTCTTGGAATCTGTGAAAGGTGGATCCTTCAACAGTGGGGGATGAAGACTTTGGGGACTGACTGTAGGTGAGAAACTGCCTGAGACCAGGACCGTGAACTGTTTAGACACTAGAAAGCCTGTTTTCAATTTTTGTTTTATTTGTACTCATACTGGTCTCTTTTTCTCTTGCTTAGTGCCACTTAAATCTATCTGCTTTATTAATAAGCCTGTTTTTACTATAAAACCATCTTCGTGCTGTGTGTAAAGATAAAGAGCATATCCTCAGGGAGCCAACAGTTTGGTGTACGCTCTGTCTCTTTGGTGACAGCAGACTTAATGAATTCTGTGATCACCAGTGAGAGGGACTGGACACCGAAGAGACATTTCTGAGAACCTTGGGAGCACTGAATGTTACCTGCAGGGCAAGGTTAAGACTGGCAGAATCTCAGGGAGTTGACTGGTGAGGCTACCAATACTGGTGCAACAGGGAGCTGACACCTAGTTAAAGCCAGGGCAAAGCCCTCCCTTGGTGAGGCAACAGAGTGGCTTACAGTTCACAGCTCCAAGGTGAGTGCATTACACAGAGTAGAAACAATTACAATCATCACTGACAGCTGTGCCTACAGTCAGGAGTATAAAACAAATTAATTTGGGCTTTATCAGATCCTTGATCAGTCATTATATACTCATTAACACCAATCTTAAGGTGATTTGTGACAAATCTATTTACGTCTGAAAGGCAGCAATAATCAAGTGCTTCTGCTGAGTGGAGAAGATCACATCTCAGTTTTCTGCAAGAAAATTCCATTCCAACAAAACCCAGATTTTTCATTGAAACATCTATTTCAACCACATTTGTGAAGATATCAAAACAGAAGGTTTTTTTGGAATGAAAAGTTTCAATTTTCCATTTCAAAAAGACTTTTTATTTTGAAATTTATTTTACATAAAAACCAATTAAAATAAAAGCACAAAATCTAAATGACATTTCAGTTGACATGAGAGGATTTTTTTCTTCAAACTGTGGTTTTGCAAAAAAATTTGACATTTCTGGGGAGAAAAAAAAGAAAAAGATTTTTGTGGGGTGGAAAATCAGTTTTCCAAAGAACTAGCCAATCTCATTCTGTTTACACACAAATCTCATTCTGTTTGGGTATTTATCCTTCTTCCTCTCCTGAACAACTCTTAAACAAGTGACATAGAAGCCACTATACTACCACCCATTACTAGACATTTGTAATTTGGTGCAGCATGATAAAAATCACCAGAAGAGTTGGAATTGTAAATGTACATGTGGCTACATTTCATCTAAAGCAAATTAATAAATGAGACATTAGCAGCTGCTCCGAATGTTAATTCAGTGTGCCTACAGCAAAAACATTTGAAGCCTATTCCTCTCTTTCCTTAGAACATTGCACATGAGCTGCTATGTGCTTTTAGCTATATGAGGAAAAACAGTCTCAAGATACCCAAAAGCTATTTAGAATGTCATTATGATTATATTCCCGACATTATAAACTCTGGTGACTAATTATAAGTCACTAGAAAGCTACTGCAATACTCCATGCCATGCAAAAAACAAGCATGATTTTTTTTAAAAAAAATGCAAACTTAAGTGCAACAGTCAAGTTCTTAAAGACCATCTGTACAAGCAGCCACACCAAATATGATCAAAAATATCTATCATTAGACATCAAAGAAAAATGTATGACATGTAAGACATCAGGGTTGCTCCTTTACTTATGAGTTTGACCTTTCAAAACAACTTAAAGTGCAAGTCAATATATGCATAATGCTTGTGAGGCACAAAAAATGCTTTAAAGACTAACTAAAGTTTTAGAGCATAAGCTTTAGTTAGACTTCAGTTAGTCTTTAAGGTGCCACAGGACTCTTTGTCACTTCTGCAATTCCAGACTAACACAGCTACCCCTCTGATTCTTAAAAAATGCTTTGAAATTCTGTGAGAAGATACTTTAACCCTATCTCCAAAACTAAGAACTATATTTTACCTGGACTGCGAAGTAAAACCAAGACCCAAATTCCATACAGAATGCAGCATTGTATTCGGAAGGACAGTAGAAGAGAAAGCATGGCAGATAGAGTTCTCTGCATGGACACTCCATAGACATGCTCGTGCTTTAGAGTATTTTCAAGTCTAATGCCCTGTGCAAGCCCATGTTTAATTTTAAGCATGCCCTTAGTGCTATTCCTGAACAGAGATGCTTTCCTGAATTGCGGTCTGTTGTGGAAATCACACGCTTATTCAATAGTAGCTAAATGGATCTTGGATTTTCAAACTAGAGCTTTCTCATCTGATATTTTGGCCCAGTTTTACTTCATCATATGGCTCTGTATTGAACATGTATTGCTGAAGTTAAAATGCCCTGGGAAGTTGTGCACATACAGTATTTTAAACTCCAGATACGAGTATTTTGTTTCTGAATACAAAATAGTGCAAAATCTTCACCAGAATATATCTGTGCAAAGTATATGCGTGCAGTGGGGTTTTTGACTGATTTAAGGTTTCATTTTAAAAAGTTGGATTGGTATACCTAACTTTATCAATTAACTTTAATAGGAAGGAACATTCAGTAACAAACTTAACCCAGCAGTAAGTACAGCATGGTATATACAACATGAGAACTTTATTTAAGATTATAACAATTCAAGTTTGTCTTGTATCATCAATTAGGAGGCATTTCCCTTTCTGCTGTACCCTTGAGGCCCCCTTGACTCCTACTGAAGTACTGAATAACACATTCAAACTCATACACAATAATTCATGTAAGACAAACTGAACCACTGTCTCCCTTCACAAAGTGTTGTTCATCTTCTGCACTTATTGAGACAGGGACCCCACGGAAAAAATACTGTCATCTAGTATCATGCTACTCACATACAAAGAAAAAAGGTGAGGTTGTATCACTTCCTGACTTTTGACATTGACTTTTGAGTACTTAACTTTGCGACCTTGTTGTTCTTTTAATGTAGTTGGTTTTGTATGAACTATATAAACACATGTATCTGTGTAACTTTACATTGTATTAATTACACAAATAAGGCTAAAATTATTTTCTCTGTGCAGAGTTATAGTTATGGTTTATAGTCATTACCTGTTATTTTCTGTTCTCAATCCAGAGGGTTGGAGAAGATTTACTTTTTTTCTTTTGATAAATAACATAGTTCTTGAATGTATTACTCTTACGCAGTACGTACAGTGTTAACTGCTTTTAACTGCTATTTTCCCCACATACTTTGTAATGTATGACAGCATGAACAGTAGATGTTCATTATTCTAACTCTTGAGAAAAATATACTGCTTGAGCATACAGATATCAACCTATAATGGGGAGAGAACTGGATAATGTTTTACAATATTGATAACTGGTTGCAGTATTTCTAAATATAAATAATTAGGGTTTCCTTAAGCCATGATGATGACTGTTTGTGCTGGTATCAAAGACAAATCAAAAGATCTTTCAAGCACAAACGAAGATGGATATAAAAGAGTGGTGGATTGCGCTTACTGAAAGTGATGTTGAAGAATTGCCTAATTATATACAGAGGCTATTTCTTTTTCTTGGTGCTCTTAGAAGAGGGTTTTGTGGGGTTGTTTGTTTGTTTTTGGTGTTTATGACCTCCCAGGGAACATTTTTTAATATATATATATATATATATATATATATATTATTAAAAAAAATAAAAAAAACACACACACATTATATATATAAACAGTTCCATGGGAGGTCATAAATATACACACACTCCAGTGCAAAGTTGTACAAAGAAAATTCTGGACACTAAGTATTTGTAATGTGAATTTTTCCCTGCTTTATACTACTGTACATACTTGTACAAATGCCACCAGCTGCCATATATTCCAGATCACCGATTTTAATATCCAAGTTACTGGAAAAGAAATGCATTTCGAAACCAAGTGCTTCCCAAACATTGTACTTTTGATTGCCTCAAGCACGCTATTGTCTGTAAAAATCTGGCAGACTTAACGTTCTTGTCACCTGGATATGACTGTAACCTGATGTTTTGATTTCCATTTTTGGAAGCACCATGTGACCGAGTACGCTCCCTGCATGCCCCCTTATGGTTCTCCTCTGTCCTGCAGGTCTCCAGCTGATCCCCACCAGCCTTTGGTCCATTCCCGGTGGAGGTGACTTAGCCCTCTAACTAGGTTCTGTAAAAGTTCCACCCTTCTGGGGCTCCCCAAGTCCAAAACAAAACAAAGAAACGTAAACTCTTCTTCCCTGCTGGGCTCAATCCTCACCACACCTGTCAGCCCTGCTGGGCTCTGCAGAGTCCCAGGAAAGTGCACACGTCCCACCCCGCTAGGGCTCATGCAAGTCTGAAGCACTTACTGGCAGCCAAAGAAGGCAATCGGCTCCTGCCAGGCCTACCTTTCCATGGTCTGTCTTGGTTCCTGGCCCCAGGCAGCCTGCTCTCCTGCAGTGAAAGCTGCAGATCTGCTCTGCCTCCTGCCAGGGTCCACCGGAACTGGGCTCTCCCTTTCCAGCACTTCCCTCAAAGCCTCATCCTTGCTTCAGGCAGGGTGGTTTCACCCTCCCCACAAAGCAGGCCATTAGCTCTTTCCTGACGTGCGTGGGGTTTGTACGCCATGTCACGCACCACTATTTGTGAATGCCCGTAGAGCTGTTACATCATCCACAGACTCTGCATATGTGGCACTGTGAACATTCAGTCCACAAAGACTTTCCCTGGGATTACCTGCTATTAAATTTGCCCGGTTCTTCTTCTCTAGCATGGTGAAAGCCCAAACTCAATTCTGCATCAATTCCAAGGCCACAATAGTTGTTCATTTGTACAATCTGAAAAACACAACAAAAATAGCAGTATGCTGTGGTGTACCATCGAGACGCAAATGTACCACAGCAGAGGGGCCCATATCGGTATTGAAAATTTTCAGTGAAATTGACATTTATAAATTTTTCAAGGCACTGCACACAAAGCAATTTAGGAGTCCATTTTCTCTCACAGAGAGCCCCAGTACAAAACACAACATCAAAATGAAGATTAGGTTGAGAGTATTTATCAGTAACTTCTAGTGGAAAATACTGCTGGGATATTGTAATTATCCCTAAACCAAGCATTCCAAACCCAGGAAACTTGCAATTAATAATGTAAAATTTTAAAAAAATCCAAACATGTTAAAGCATGGAAATGCAGTGTTACAGTATCTAAACAATCTTAGCTCCACCAAGTGCTACCATTTAATAACCATATGACTATGACTAAGAAACTGTAGTGTTTGTTGTCCCAGATTAAACCAATTTTTAAAGACTTTCGTTTTTTCTTATTTCCCTTCACAGTGTCACTATAGGGAACTTGGCAACTTGTTTGTGTGCGGAAGGAAGCAGTAAAGAGAATCTCTGTCACGGCTGTCACCTGTAGATTTACTATCACATCACACGGCCTTCGTTTCTTTATCCTGCAAGATCTTAAACACATCAGACCACAAGACAGAATCAGAGAATATCAACATTTTCATAACTGTGTCCTGAGCAATTCTTGTGATATGAACCTAAAGTTTCAACCACAGCATTTTTCCTCCTGGTGCGCACGGACACACGCACACGCGTTCTCTCTCTCTCTCTCTCCCCACTCCCATCTTTATATAATTTAGACAGCCAGGACCAATCTACCCTTGCAACACACTGTGTTGACCAGAGCAGTAAGTTAACCACAATGACTTCACAGCCGGATTCTGCTGAAAAATTAGGCAGATCTCTGAGTGGCTAATAAAGTCACAAGTCATGTACTGAGCCTGGGGTGTTCCAGCAACTGAACTGCAAAGACAAAGACAGAATCTCCATTTTTTAGTAATCATCTGCTATTCTTCTCTTTTTCTCCTCTCTCTTATTTGTGTCTTGTTGTGTCTTAAAATAGAACCAGTCTTTAAACAACAAACCCCAGGGTTACAAACGACACTCTCCTTTTCCCAAACAATGAGATCTGACCTCACAAGAGCCTGTCAAGCAAGATTTTCACTTAAAAGACACTATATGCAAACAGAGAAAGAGATAAGGTAGATTGTTAAATTAAAGCTTTACCGAACCTCGCTCTAGTGATGTCTAGCAGAACTTTAACAACCAACTTTCTGGATTGTTTAACAAGGTGTAAGGATTCCAATTCCACTATAGGGGTCTGAAACATAGCTTTGATCTTCCTGCAAAGAGCTTTTTCTCAGCTGAACCTATTCTTGCCTGGAAACCCATTCCTTCCCAACTTCAGAAAGCAGACACGATGACTGTTAACTGGGCACTTGTGATCAGTTCCCGTCCCAGTCAGACACGCTTTGTGCCAGAGAAATAATTAATATCTAAAGTGTCCATAAAGACTCTATTGCGTAACTCATCTCTGACTTTGAGTGTTTTAGAACTGTACTCAAAGCAGCACATCAGGTGTATCTTTCTTCACACACAGGTTTAGTGAATGAGCTAAGCGATACAGAATTATAACAGTAACACCCAAAGGTGTGTTGAAATAGAGGACATCACAAGCAGCTATGGTACACAATAATCTCATTCATCCGGTAATAAACCAATAGTTTTTAGAAAACAAAACGGTGAAATACCTTTGGGGGCTCAGGTTCCATAATACCATTCTCTGCACTTTCAACAGTCTCCTGAGCATCTAAAAGGATAGTCCAGCGATCCATGAGTACATCATCAGCTTCATCTACAGATATCAGAACAGAGTAGGGATCTTCCCCACTATAACCAGCTCCCCAGCGAAGCACCCTCCCTAGATCATTACCTGGGCAAGGAAAAAGCAAATCATTAACTTGTTTAATCAACCAACCAACAGTGTGAAAGATAAATTCCTTGTAATTGCTCCAAACACAAGGATACTAGTCAGTGATCATAACTTCCCAGCAGTAAAACTGAACTGAAAATGTAACTTCAACAAACTTGAAAAGTCTGTTAAGTAAATGACGTCTTTGCTGTTCTGTAAGTAAATTATTACATATATCGTGTACTGCTTTATGTAAGAGAGACACACAAAATAGGAATATTTATACAGTATCACCTGAAAATTTCCTCTCTGTGTAATAAGGTCGGGAGATCTGTTATAAAAGGTCAACCGAGCTGTTAAATTTCAGCTTGTTTGTGAGCAAAAGCAGACTAGTCCTCCACTGGAAAGAGGAGCATACACCTCCCTCTGACCTTCTGCTGCAGTTTCCACTGCTCAAGCAACACCCCAAAGTTAATGCCATCTTATTTTCTTACATTAGAAGTTGGGATGATAATATTTTGAAAAGGAAAAGTTTCTCCTACTGAAGTGCATGGGAATAATTTCCGCAGATAAAATAATCCCGAAGCTTTGGATATCAATTTCCATCTGTATTCTGGATGTCCACTTTGTTTCCACAATGGGCTGGGGCTCTGGTCCTTATCAAGTGAAGAAAGGGAATTTTAAAGTAAACTCAGATAAATTAACCTGTTGTTTTCCAGCATGATGGTGTCTCCAGATCCCCTCCGATGGGCTTTTTACAGCACAGAACTGCATGTATCTCTCCTTATCTTCGGTTAGGGTCTACCACAACTGTGGCGCTGCCTGGTTCACTCATGAGGGATCCTTCAATCGGATTCTCTGCATTCACTTGCTGAAGGAATGGAAGAACAGGCCATTGGACCTTGATATCTGCCCAATCACTGCGATAGTGGGAGACATGGAGGTGCTTAAAAGACTAGCTGAATAACAATTACATGAACTCAGGTCCATTCAAGCACGTCTCTGCAAGACACCAGCATTTTCAATCGGCTCCTGCAGAGATTGGCCTTTTTTTTTTTGGAAGCACCACTTGTTCTTTTCCTTTATGGCCATCTTCATCTTCTGCCAATGTTCTTCCAAGATGACACTTGTACCTAATGGTATCCATTCTGGCCTCCAAACCTATGCTTGATTTCCCTAGTGTCATGCCTGTCGTGGATCCAAGAGGCTCTAGAAATGGAAATGCTGTGTGTGGTTTATGCTTTCTCTCTCTGTGCAGAGCCCTGATCAGCCATGGCATGAACTCCATCCTTCCCTGAAGCTGTTGTTAATAGTACAATGGAAAAGACTTAAGAGTGCGGATCTGACTGAATGGCACTGATTGGAGGTGGACCAGGTGGTACCCTCGTGCATAACAAGGGAATAGTTTGTGGAGTGGTAAATAGCCGATGGATGACAATCTGTATACAGTTGTCTGAGTGAACTTGAGAACCTCCATTTTGAACTTTGGCTCCTTTAGGAACCTGGTCAGATGCTCAGACAAAGCCCGGCTCTGTTTTTATTCCCTTCCTTGAGGACTAAAAGGAAACTGGAATACCATTCAAGTTCTCACTACATGGGTTGCATTGTTCCAAGTGGGTCCAGCCATTTCCAGGGTGCTAGAGATTGGGAATGGGACAATAGCCTGCCTGCGGATTCTTGCAAAGCTTCAAAGAGCAACAAAGCCAAGAGCAGCCATATGCTTCCAAAATGAAAGAACCTGGCACCAATTTGGGGGTCTAACTTCAAACAAAGGCTGGCTCTGTGGAGGTTGAGAACCTTGCCTCCACAACAGTGTACTGGCATTCCTTTTAGTACGTCCCCATGCAAAGCAGGACTCTCCTGCTGAATTTCAGAGACGGCTGCAATTGGCAGAATGGCCCATATTCTTTTCTATCCGTACCTGGCTGGGGCCAGAATATAAATAGTTTTGATGACTCCATTACTACTGTATCCCTTGTATTTCTGAAAATACTCTCACACTGAAGTATTAGGAGCTGGGAACTGATATGCCTAAGCATCTAACTCAATGAGCAAAGATGTGACATCTGGAGAAGAGAACAGAATAATGGTGGGACATCAAATACCTGTGGCTTGACAGTCCAACATGGCACAGCTGGTTAAGGTGAGGACAACTCAGAGCGCTGTGGTTTGACATCAGCCCTGCAGGGCAGAGGTGGGAATGCCTGGGAAATCACAAAGGCCTATGGCATGACATACTATATGCTTGCATGAAAATTATTGTAACCCATTAGTCTAGTTAAAAACTGAAGGGTGTCCCTAGAAGAGGGAGCCAAGGTGACCTCACGCTGATAGGGCTCAGAGGGACAACTCCAGGTTGTCCACAGACAGAGCCACGTTCCCCAGTAGGACCCGCCATAAGGCAAGTGAGGGAGGATGCACATGACTTCCCACTTTGGCTTTTCTGCTTCTCCTTCTCCCTGATCTGCTGCAGGGTCACCAAATGCTGCAGCACTTCAAGAGAGAGAGCTGAGGAGGAAAATTCCCCAAAAGGCAAATGGAACATGGCTGGCATTTAGATGTCCAACTATTAGTCAGAACTCTGAAACCAAAAGGGTGGGATTCTTCTTAGAAAACCTCTGTAGCAGGAAAGGGGGGGCTGAGCCCCCACCTGGCATTAGGAAGGCAAAGGAAAATGGAGGACATAGGGGACTCTCCAGCTGCCAGCAACAGTCACGTCTGTTTCTAGTCCCCAGGTGGCAAGCAGGCTGAAGTACCAGGTCTGTTGGCCATTGCACAATGGAGAAAGTGTTGGCTACGCTAGGTAGCCAGGCTCTGCCTGAAACAGAGAAGCTAATGCTGTTGACAGCCAGGCCTTATCTGTCAGCAATATGTTCCCACCCCATAGTAGTGAGGTAAATACATTTGAATGTTCTACGTCCTGGTCCCAAGCATAATCCTGGACAAGGCATTCAGCACACTGTCACACACGATTCGCCTCTTCGTGAATTTAGTTCCCAATGTTATTTTGTTAGCAGTTAGGCACACGCATTTCATGAAAGATTTTCTGCATCTAGATAAATTCATTACCATGAGATACTGGCTGTGTACTATGAATGCAGGACATGAAACAACGGTTCCTTAGGACTGTATGTGGACACAAACTCGGAATGAGCGACCATGTTGGCAAGGCACTGGCATAAAACAACGTGACAAAATGAAAATGAAGTGAATTCATAAAGGACACAGGAAAAAATAGTAAGTTGTCAGGTACTGAAGATAACAAATCATTTTATATGATAAATATTCCCCTCAGGTGGGTGAAGAGAGACCAGATCTGTCTTTTAGCTCCTCATGCTGTCTGTTAATCCACGTTTCAGTTGTTAATTATTTTCTGCATGCAATAGGTTGAAGATCCTCAGCTTTCTCCCCTTTTTCTAAGCCTGTGAACTCATGCTTAGCTGATAAACCACAGAATAAGTGTGTGGAAAATAAGAGTTAATCACTTGCATCTGATAAGTTGTCTGAGCGCTATGGGAAGATTAGTTTATTCTACTTTTCTCAGTTCAGATGTCTAATTTCTCACTTTAAATTTACATTAATGCTAATGAATTTCCCCCCAACCAATGCTTCTGACAGTGATCAAGAGAATTCATTATAAACTAATTAGTCTCAATACATTTCCAGCATCACAGGTTCTCAATCAAATTAATCACATTTCAATTCGTTAAGGGTGTACAAAAGTTTTCATGTCTAATATTACTATAGAAGAATCCTGCCCATAATCATATTCAGTCAGTGAGACAACCCCTAAATCCATGTGGAATAACTCTCAGGTGTATTCTACAGGTGGGGAGAAACACTCGGGCCTTTTCTTTGATGTGATTCTATAGTAATCATAAGGGCGGGAGGACTGGAGAACCAGGCAGTCACTGGGGTAAGAGGAAGTGGGACTGGTCACATACTGGAGGCAGGGCTGTGGCATATGAGAAGGGAGGAAAACAAGGCCCTACCCTAGGTCAACAAGCAAGAGGATAGTGGCAGCAAGAGAAGGAGCGAGTGGCTGACACTCACCACTAGCGGCTAGAGAGAGTAAAGAGGAGCCGGTTAGGGAGCAAATAGATCCCACGATTGCACTGGGATTGCAAAGCAACTGGAGTGCCACTGATTTAGTTAGGGATTAAATTTAATGATTTAGTTGGGGATTGGCCCTGCTTTGAGCAGGGGATTGGACTAGATGATCTTCTGAGGTCCCTTCCAACCCTGATGATCTATGGTCTATGATCTACACTTCCACAACACTAGGTTCATACCACTTCAATCTGCGTGGCTTTCTGGTGACCTTTTGGCCGAGTGGGTCTCAACCTATTTACCACTGTGGGTTGCCTATGCAGCGCTCTCTGTGTGTTACGAGGGCTGCATCCACACAATACATACACTGCCTGTATGGCCCTGAGGATGTCTCATGGGCCGTAGCCGTGTGTTGACTGGGCCGCAAGTGGCCCGCGGGCGGAGAACCACTGCTTTGGCCAATGCCGTAAGCACCACTGATGGATTCTGAACAGAGAATTGCTGCAACCTTAGAGCCTTTTGAAGGCAGGCTGGAAGAGTCAAAGAAGAATAATGATGAAATGGTCTTAGCTGTTTCCCTGCTGGATGCACGCCGATTGCTTGAATGGAACATAAGAAACTAGCCATTCAGGCTACAAAGCCAGTCACGGATAACATGTGATGAGAAAAATCAACACAAAAAGAAACACGACTAATTTTTAAGCATGCTTAATAGCTTCCCATTAACATTCCTCAGATCAACCCCGGTCCACACTGTCATTTCTCACCTGTTCCTAAAGGTAAGATGGCCACAGAGGGTTCTGAACAGACGAGCATGTGTCTGATTTCCTCCAGGGCACCAAGGACCCAACCAACTGTGCCGTCGCCCCCGCAAACCAGCACTCGGAAATAAGGAACTTTAGAGAATGTATGAAACCTTCATTTAAAAACAAAAGAATAGGAAGAATATTACACTCTGATGCAGAAAATTAATTAGGCAATAATATTCTCTTTAAAATAATACAGGAGTTCTTAGTCATTATTGCTTTTTCTTCCCTTACTGTAGAGTTTCGATTAACAAAAGCTGATAAAATGGACAATAAAACTTAGAACTACCAAGGATCTTCCTACCTAACAAACTCACTACGTTTCCCCATAGCCAAAGATGGTAGTTGAGTTCTCCCCTGCGGGGAATAAACGAGACACAGACACAATAGGTATAGATTTTTAAAATGTGTTTTCATTTACATATCTGTAATTCTGTCATCACTTGGGATTTTTATCCAGTTTTAAATGGAAGTTTACAACACCATTGTCATTCACATTGAAAGCAGTATTTCGTTATTAAACGGTGTGCATTTCCTTGTCCGCTGGCTTATACTGCTGGGACTGTCAAAACCAGAAGGGGGCATTTCTGTACAACTAGGGACTGGTAAAAAATGAGATTCTAAATAGGATCCCATTCACACAACACTTTTCAGCCCTATCAGTCAAGGCATTTTACAATGGAGTTTATCATTCTTCCGATTTTACAGGTGGAAAACCGAGGCTCAGAGAGGTAAAGTGTCTTGCCCACAGTAACAGAGAAATATTACAGCCAACAATAGGTTCTATGGTCCTAACACTGACAGTCATGCTGTAGGAACCAGCCTAAACAAACCATGGTCCTGACAAAGTTAGAAGACCAGTATTGCTTATTTTTTACTGCCTCTTCATTATGGACTGTTAAGCCCACTTGCACTGGATGAAAGTAAAATAATGAAGTTAACCTTTTGAGAGTTTTATTTTGAGGCACTGGAGTCAAGTTAGGTAGTACAAAAATAAACAATAATGTAGTAAGATATAAAAAACCCATGTTTTTCCCTTACAATAAGAAGGCAATACTATTACTCATTGGTAACTAAACTGTGTTTTTAAAAAAACAGTACACGTTGCTTTTGTCCTTCCCATCACATTGTTTCTCATGTCTTAGAACTGGGGTTACCATTTCTGAATAATCAGCTCCCCTTAAATTTCTTGCAACTATAGACAAATTCCAAGAGTAGAAATCGAGACATTTATTACACCCCTCCATTACCTGACATTAAGAATGGTTGAAAATAGTGGGAAAAATTACCACTTGACAGCTGTGTTGCTCAAAGCCCTCTCTTTCCTCCCTTCCTTCTCCATCAATTGTGTTAACCACCAGTAGTTATTTATATTGTGGTGATGTGGACATGCTCCCATCAGGATCTGGCCCCTACTGTGCTAGACCCTGATAAACACAGCAGAAGCAATTCTGTCCTCTCCTCTTTGTGAAACATGAATGTTTTCAATTTGTTTTCAAAATAAAGGACCACAATTTCTGAGAGAGGCCCTGCCGTGTAATTCTCACACATGCAATACAGGAGTCAATAAAATGAGTTGGAGGAAATTTTAGCTATTTTATGTGTGTGTGTGACCAGGGCCGACTCTAGGCACCAGCACTCCAAGCGTGCGCCTGGGGCGGCAAGCCACAGGGGCGGGCTGACGTTCGCCGTCAAGGCGGCAGTCAGGGTGTCTTCAGTGGCATTCCTGCGGGAGGTTCACGGCTGTTGCGGATTCGGCGGCATTTCGGCGGAAGGGGCAATAAGGCTGCAGGACCCGTGGACCTCCCACAGAAACGCCACCAAATCCGCGGTACACCAGACCACCCGCAGGCGTACCACGGAATTTCCACGCTTGGGACGGCCAAAACCTTAGAGCCGCCCCTGTGTGTGACACAAAGCAAGAGATCGAACACGTATCAGTAAATTATTATTTTGGTGATACTATTCAATTCATTAAACAACCATTGTGATAAAAGATTTACCCAGGCAGTGGACCTCCATTAGTGAGTTCAAACACCTGATGAGGATTTAGCAATTTTCTAAAGCTGTAGAGTAGATCTCGGCCTTTCAAACCTCCACTTTTGGGATTCACAAACACAAGTAGTGGACAGGAGTTCTGCGGTAGCTTGGTATGCTGGAAGATGCAAAGAGGTGTAAGAACAAAGGTGTATGTGTTAGATTACTACAGTATTCCAAGAACACCCATTCACAGTCCTTAAGTAAAAAAATCCCACAATCAACAGGTAACAGCGTAGCTTGAGCACGTTCTATTTTGCTTTTTTAGAAAATGAAGAAGTCTAGTTAGCTTGGCCATGAAGTAAAAATGAAGACATTACATGACACAATATTTCCAAGGTGTGCATATCAGGTTCAGTTTCTATTGACTTTAGAAAGAACCATTTCAATTATCTGAGTCCATTGGGTTCAAGCAGCAAAACCTATCCACTAGGGTGATAAATACTTTTACAAAAAAAAAAAAAAAAAAAAAAAAAAGAGTCATAAATGGCTCTGTATGGCATCTGAAGTCGTAGTTAGGAAAACAGCAATTGCCAGACTGGATCATAGTCATCATCCAACCAACACAGCACCCTGTTCTCCAGAAGTGGTCAGTGCCAGATGCTTCAGAAGAAGGTGCAAGAAAGCTGAACTGGGTGGACGCTAGGGAATGATCTACCAACAATAAATATTTTTTCCTCAACCCCATCAGTGACAGACTGGCTCATGCCATGAAGTTCATTACTCCATATAAATTTGGGGAATTTTTTGATTTTCCCCCTTGATAATGTAACTGTTACATTAAGCTCCATGCCTCTCTCGCCAAAAAGTCCATGGAGCCTCCACTGCAGCCAGGGGATAGGGAGTGGAGAGGTTGGGTAGAGTCTTGTAGGGTAGTTAGGGTGAGGGGGGTCTTGGGAGGGGCCAGTCAGGGGACAAGGAGCTCAGGGGGTTGGATGGGTCAGGGATTCTGAGGGGGGCAGTTAGGGGGCGGGAAGTGGGAGGAAGTCGGATGGGGGCAGGGCCAGGCCGTTTTGGGAGGCACAGCCTTCCCTACCCAGCGCTCCACAAAATTTTGCAACCCCGATGTGGGTCCTCGGGCCAAAAAGTTTGCCCACCCCGAATTAGTGCCTACATAATCTGGGGATTGTTCCCTACACATAGTTACAAGGGAGTGTCACTAAGGGTAAGGAGATAAAACCAAGATATGGAAAACATAAGCTGCATATGAGGAAATACTTCCTGACACAGAGATATGTTTGCCAAGATTTTCACAAGTGAATAATGACTTCGGGTGTCTCAATTTTTGAGTTCCATTTAAGATGCCTCAAATCACTGATCACTAGGAAAATGTTTGTCTTTAGCATATTAGTCTCCAAAGAGATCCTATGAGCAATAGCCTCTCTCACTTGGGACTTGTCAAAGTAAAATGGACAAAACACTGGAAACACCACTGCAGGTAAAAATCCAGCACTAGCAGGAAGAGAGCTTTTTTACCTACAGCATCTAAGGTTCTAGTGAGCAATAAGAGAAAACAGTTAACTTGAGCTGTAACAATCTGAGAGTTTAATGCTACAAATATGCAAATAAGGACAATTTAGGCTGTCGAAGTTTAAAGACAGATACAAGACTTAAGAATCTGAGAGCGTTATCCAGTTGCTCATCTGGGGCAGCAAATGGCAGAATTACTTCCTTTCATCCCAGAAGTCATGTACGACAATACTATTGTCATGAATATAATATAATCATGAAAATTGGTTAGCTTTGACTGTAAGTAGAGCAGACCGGGAAAGGTTCCCACTTTATATAAAAACAATGCTTTGATTGATATGATGCTAAGAAATGCTTTGAAGGGAAAGAGAGAAGAGACATCAAAGGATTATATTTGAATATACAAGAATTTGTCATATCTTATCAATACTCCAGCTAAGGGTTCAGGAAGAATGCATCATCTAAGTTCCATTTTCAGTCATTTAAAAGTTTCTCCACAAGATGAGGTCATTTTTGGTGGGGGTGGAAGAGGCTGGAGTGGTTAATAGTTCTCATGTTTGGTCTCAAGCCCAGAAAAATTTTAAAAAATAAACTTAAAACTATATGTTGCTGCGTGAGTTATCCAAATGCAAGAGGAATGCTTGGTCAAGTGTTGAAAGAATATTTCGGACACTTTTAAACACTGCAAACTAGGCAAGCACCTCATCTCGAATGAGGATGAGAACTTTTAAATTTTTTTTCTTGAGAAATCTGATTTTAAAATATATTGAGGACATTTAAAACAGCACAGGAAGCACGTATTTTCTACTATTTTCCTTAATTTTAGAGATCAATACAGAATTTAGTTTTAAATGTGCTAAACATTTACTGAAAGCCTGATTGAAAATCCACCGAAGACGGTGTCTTACCACTGATTGCCATGAGCTTTGGATCAGGTCCTACATGCTAAATCGAAAACACGTTTACAGTTTGGAAAGGGCCTTGCAATCTTGCTTAAGCCAGTATGATACAATCATGTACCTTCTATCAAACTTTCCTTTAATGTTTCTACTTATACGCACAGTGCTTTATAAACAGACAAATCAGTAGTATGAAACATTAAATAAGACAATAATAATGATAAAGTACATATATTTGTGCATCATGAGGTGAAAAATTCTGCGTCACAGGAAGTTGCAGGGATAGTGGCTCTATTACAAAAAGGAATTATCAGTGGTCGAATGATATCTAGAGTGTGAATTCTTTCTTCAATAAATCCTACCACCTTCGGATGCATGCATACCATGCTCAAGAGGATTCCTCATTAACACAGGTAATTCTTTATCAGATACTAATTTGGAGTTCAATTTTACAGAAATGCTTTAATAGCAGAATCCTGTAAGGGAAGAAACTTTAAGTGTGTTCGGCACAATGCGAAACAATCTGTTCTTAATACTACAATCTGCAGTAAAGTTAAGCAGGACAGTGCCAAACTCCTATAGGCAAGAGATAGTGCCACTTCAATTAGAAGACTGTTCTCCTTTCTGTGCAAACCGGTTAACCTGGTTAGCATTGGGAAGCACAGCTTCATCGGGTTCTAAGAGACATATGTCGGCTTTTTTATTGGTGCAGATGACTATGCACTGGTCACCCTGGCATTGCAGAAATATTTTGAATCCTTTAGTGAAGGCAAAATGAGAAAATATGAATTACGGTTTGTTACTTTGCAGAATAGAATATGTGACTTGCACAGTATTGTGTGGGATCATTTTTTTTTCTTTATCCTGACTTTGATATGATGCTTGAAAAGTGAAATTTGCAGAGGGGTTTTGCGTTGGCTGGCTTTTAGCCAGAAATGTATTCCTTATCCTCTCCAAAGACTGCTGAAGGGGCATGATTTACACGTTGTGGCAGTCACCCCAAGTTGTTTTATTTGTCAGGATTAGTAGTCCGTAGTCCTGTGCTGTGACAGATGTGTTATTCATTCTAATCCCATTTCCGCTGACCATCAGGCATAGCTGTGTCTGGTGGTGGCAGAATAGAACGCCTAACAGTGAATGAATACAAAGTGTTCTGTGCTGTAAAATGTATCCATTTTTCCTGGGAGCAGTTTTTTACCCAGGAGATGCAGACCAGAAAACTCAGATCTGCAATCAAAGTAGACATTTACACATGTATTCTCTGCAGTTGCTCTGTGTGAAAGATACTTAGGATTCCCAGAGTTTGGGGCCCCATATCCCTGGGCCTGGGTAAGAGGGGTAGTCTTAGCATATTGTAACTTTCACATAATTCTTTATACTTACAGGTCAGTAACACCAGGGCCTGACAAGAGGCTGCACAGAGGTTTGTGAATATTTTTGTAATTTTGCAATGGGATGGGAGGGGAAGGGTTAAAATGGACCCTCTGCGATAATTTGGCTCTGATGGGTGTTATTACTAGCTCTGTTCTCCAGGATGGCCAAATTCTGCTGTGAACACATTTGTCTAAACACTTACTGCAATTTATGATTCAGCACAATATTATTAGGCCAAACTGGCTGCTATGCATCTTATTTCTTTGCCTAGAATCACACTTGAGGCACGATTCCTTATCCCCTCTCTAAATTTGTTTTTAAAAAATTGTCAACACAACAAAATTATATTCAACTAGTTTAAGATTTCAGTTTGTACGCAGGTCTAGCAATTCAGGGTTCAGGTATCCATAGCACAAGGGAAAATAATTCCATTTAAAGCAACAGCAACTGAATTTGATATTTGTTTATTATCCTTATTATTAACATGTATACTTCAGTAGGACCTACAGAGCTATTCAAAGTAAAGGGATTCTACTGAATTTTAGTGACAGTGGAAAGAATTGAGGGAAAAGAATTAAAATTGCTTTTCGCTCCTTTCGAGCTTTGTAACTACACTCACCACCGTTCAGCACTTCATGAACACTATCAACGTAACAAGCAGCCATTCACACGCAGATGTACATCAGGGACAGAAAATGCAAGCTCTTTCTCTATTCTTCAGCATAATGTTTACAAAAGCTGAATTTCAGTCTATTTTTGTCCACCCGTTGCTTCAAATACCAAACAATTTTCACTCCTCTCTCTCAGAAAAGAGTCTGGCTTTTTTTTTTTTTATACAGGATGTAACCTAAAGATCTTACCAGAACTTCAGGAATCACAACGGCAGTAAGCTGTTTGTCATTGACCATTGTATCTTTAGCTAGCATATATATTCTTTCAGCTTCAGAAAAACAAGATATTTCAAGTACAACAGCACCTGTAACAAATGTATTTAAGTGATTCTTTAATTGCAAGTAAACGAGCTTAATATGAAGTTAAGATGAGGGAAAAAAAATTAGCACGAAAGAAAATTATTTTATGGCACTTAAGAAAATATAAGAAAGTCATCCACTGCAATAAACTGGTTACCAGTAATGCAAAGTCCTATTTGTATTTAATTCAAAAATCCATCAAACACAGAAAACAAAGGAAAGACCAAACCAAACCACACCACCTGGGAACATTGTTGAGAAAGATCCACACTAAGTAGTGCTGGGCAAAACTGCCAGGGTGTTACAAATATTAGAGCAGTCAGAGAAATAATATAAAAGCAGCTCAAATATCTGAGCAGGTTGGGAAAAAATCCATCTAGTAGGGGGCAAAAAAAATCAGGCAAAAGAAATTAGATATTTAGTGTGAACGAAATATTGGAACCAATAATGCAAAGCAAAACAAGGAAGGGTGATGGAAAATAGGTTAGATATGACCTTGCAATACAGTACTGTGGCTAAAAGAAAAAAAATAAGTGGAATTTTGTCTGTTTCCTAAGAGCCGTTATACCATGTTCCAGGAAGGCAAGAGACACACCACTGTGAGTGTCTCAGAAATAGAAAAATATTAAAGAAATGAACAAACTTCAAACAGCAATGAAAATGATGACATGGATTAATTCATGAGCAGAGATCTCTGTAAAACACCTACATGTAAATTGGATTTAAAATAAAACTGTGGGTAAGAGGAGGATCATAATCTACAATTGTTTTCCATGCTGCACATACAAAAAGGGGAAAGGAGTTGTTCAGAAACATCCCAGGGGTTCCAGTGGTCTTTACGAGGGAAAACATCAGTGTTTACTGACCCCACAGGGGTATAACTGGTACATCAGCAGCGAACACAGGCTTTTTGATACGGATTAATAGAATGCAACTAGGCAAAGGAGTATCTAAACAGTATATCAGGAAAATTTCCTGAAGATTATTCCACAGTATTAGGCCTCAACCTCCCAAATTAAGCCACTGGTGCCCCACGAATGCAGTCATTTGAAATTGAGACTGGACAATGCATTTGAAAATAAGCTTTTATGAATCGTCATTTGTTGGCAGATGAATAAAGTCATTTCTATTTCATTGTTGAGGATACTAAGAATACAGCTACGTAGCTGTCAGGATGTAGCACTCCTGATGCTAAATGTTCTAGTGATTTGTTACTTCCTCAATTTCCTTCACCCCAGGATGAAATAAACCTCATTCTTTAACACCAGTAGAAAAGCAACATCTCAAAAAAAAGTGCATGTTCAGTGGAAGAGTATCTAACAAACTAAAGTAAGACTTTTCCAAAGGTAACAGATGAGCCTCATCACCTGCAGTGTACTTATTAAAACCAAAATGGTGGATTGGTGAAACACCGACCTTGAAATTCCATTTTTGTTACATTTAACAACAGAAACAAATTCTAATATCTTATTTTTTAAAAGAACAAAAGGAGAACAGGATACACAGTACTGCCTGCCAAAATTGACTCTTCTAGCTACTTGAAATTAACATTCCAAACTCACTTTTAACAGACAAAACTTCATCACATTCCTCTGAGGCATGAAGCCATCTTATAAAAAAGAAGATTCTGATAAAATATATTGTGGCTTATATAAAAATGCTATGATGTTTTACATCTGATTTTTAAAGACTTTTGTTTAGTTGATAAGATCTCCAATACATTCTTTCATCTTCGCGCTGTTAGCGTGTGAGTGAATTTCTGAAGTTGGTATGTTTTTACAATACTGAACTCAGTTTAAATGTTAGAGGCTTACCTTGCAATGAGTAAACATGACTCAAAGAAAGCAGATTTGCTGCAAAGATTAAAAGAAAATGTACTTTAGACTTTGTGTAGATGAACAGTAAATATTAAAAGCACTGGTTTCAAATCAAAAACTTTTTAATATCACAAAAAACAAACAGCATCCCCAATTAACATTTTCCCTCTTCCAAAGTCACCTTAAAAGTTGGTGGTTGTTTTTTAAACTCTGTACAAGAAGAAGACAAATTTCCCCGGTGTTTAACTTTGAAAAGTAAAAGCTACAAGAGACTATGAAAAGATAAATTTGTTTACTGTAGAAAGGTACAAAGTGAATTTACAGTAGTGTAGATAGAATATATTAGCTGTAATAAAGACAAAATTGTTAAATGTACTCCCCCCCTTTTCACTTCTGAATTAAATTGTTTTGTCACAATTAGAACTCATAGCACACAAGCCATATGACAGGTATCATTAATGTATCTGTTAACCTCACTAAATATACCTTTTAAAGGAAATTAAATCCCAGGTAGTATTCTTGGGGAATGATTATATTAATCTTCCATATTCTTTGATAAAAAAAACCTGACTTTCAGCTGGTAACTTTTAAAGAGAATGCACTCATTTAGAATTCACTTGTCGTTTAAAGAAAAAATATTAGTACTTTTAGAAAAATGGCTAAAATGGTCAGTGTAATCAAATACATATAAAGGCAATGCAAGTGCCTTGCTAACCATCCTCTTAAACAAAACGCAAGCCGCCACATACATTTTTATTTCTTACACAGAAACGTCAGTATGTTAAGATAAATTGAGCCCTGCGCAGATACAAAATTTGTATCTGCATCAGCTCCGCAAAAATGACCCGCAGATACAAAGCAGATATCTGTAGACTAGCAGAGCTCTAAAGATAAAAGCAGAGGAAAATTTCAGATAAAATGTAACAAGAAAGAAATAGTGATTTTTGCAAGACAACATTTGTCAACAAAAAGGTCACAAACAAACATAAGCAAAATTGGAAGAGAAGGAACCCAATTTTACTATAGCATGTTATATACATAGGAATAGATAGTGAAATCAAGTCCTCATAGTCCAAAGATAGCACTATTTGACTTACTTTTGATAGCTAAATCATCCTTGAGGATGTTAGTGTATTCTTCAGCAGAGAGTTGAGGTGGCAAGCCACCCACAAACAAATTTACCCGCACGACAGATTTATTATTTTCTACAATGTAAAATCTTGTTTGATTCATCTGACGTATTGAAATCTACAAAAAAGAAATCACAACTAGTCATGCTACAACACGCTATATAGCAGGGGAAAACACACAATGTCATGGGTGGGGGGAGAGGGAAATCGATGTAGCTCTGAAGCAATGCCACTCACTACCAGAAGTGACAAAGAGTCCTGTGGCACCTTAAAGACTAACTAAAAATTTTTTAGAGCATAAGCTTTTGTGGGCTAATACCCACTTCGTCGGATGCATGCAGTGGAAGTATCCAGGGGCAGGTATAAATAGGTAGGCAAGAACCAGGTGGGAGATAACAAGGTTAGTCCAATCAGGCTGAACCAGCTTGTTATCTCTAATCAGGGAGGGTGAGGTGTTCCTCTAGCAGCTGAACTGGAGGTGTGAATAGCGAGAGAAGAGAAGCTGCTTTTGTAGTTAGCTAGCCATTCAAAATCTCTATTCAGTCCCAAATTGATTGTGTCAAATTTGCAAATGAATTGCAGCCCTGCAGTCTCTCTTTGCAGTCTGGACTTGAAGATTTTTTTGCTGCAAAATGCTGACCTTTAAATCTTCTATGGTGTGTCCGGTGAGGTTGAAGTGCTCTCCTACAGGTTTTTGAATATTGCCATGCCTGATATCTGATTTGTGTCCATTTGTCCTTTTTCATAGGGACGGTCCAGTTTGGCCGATGTACATAGCAGAGGGACATCGCTGGCACATAATGGCGTATATTACATTGGTAGATGTGCAGGTGAATGATCATCAGTGATCTACAACCCATCCTGGACAACAATCCCTCACTTTCACAGGCCTTGGGAGGCAGGCCAGTCCTGGCCTACAGACAACCTGCCAACCTCAAGCATATTCTCACCAGCAACAGCACACTGCGCCATAATAACTCTAACTCAGGAACCAATCCATGCAACAAACCTCGATGCCAGCTCTGCCCACATATCTACACCAGCAACACCATCACAGGACCTAACCAGATCAGCCACACCATCACTGGTTCATACACCTGCACATCTACCAATGTAATATACGCCATTATGTGCCAGCAATGTCCCTCTGCTATGTACATCGGCCAAACTGGACAGTCCCTACGAAAAAGGACAAATGGACACAAATCAGATATCAGGAATGGCAGAGCTGCAATTCATTTGCAAATTTGACACAATCAATTTGGGACTGAATAGAGATTTTGAATGGCTAGCTAACTACAAAAGCAGCTTCTCTTCTCTCGCTATTCACACCTCCAGTTCAGCTGCTAGAGGAACACCTCACCCTCCCTGATTAGAGATAACAAGCTGGTTCAGCCTGATTGGACTAACCTTGTTATCTCCCACCTGGTTCTTGCCTACCTATTTATACCTGCCCCTGGATACTTCCACTGCATGCATCCGACGAAGTGGGTATTAGCCCACGAAAGCTTATGCTCTAAAAATTTTTTAGTTAGTCTTTAAGGTGCCACAGGACTCATTGTCACTTCTGCGATTCCAGACTAACACGGCTACCCCTCTGATTTTTGACTCACTACCAGAACTTTGTGCTCGGAAAGAATTACAAAAACTTATGCTCCAAAGCCTGACTGTTCTGTTTATGAGCTTATATAGAAGCTGCAGCTCCCTCACAGTTTAATGAAAATTAAAATTATCCAGAAATTAACAAAATTTCACCCAACCGATCAGAAAGCACAAATCAGATTGATTATTTCTTTGTTTGTTTACCTTCCTTATGTCCTTAAGTCTGCTAAGGATCATCTCCTGGTCTTCCAGCACCATTCGCTGAACTAAGGAAATAAAAGCAATGATGGTGTTTTTCTTTGAAAAGTCTGAATTATGACATAACTCCAATAAAAAGCAAAAGCAAATAAAAATGACTGTTATAGGGAAATTAATGCCTTCACCTATGCTTTAATATTAAACACAAGTAGAAATATGAACACACAAGCTGCAAACCATATTCAGCAGCAAAATTCTGACGAGGCTTTAAATTGCACTACTGTTAATTTGCACAAAGCTTTTAAGTAGCCTTCTGGACCCACACCCTTTATATATACATTCATTTATTTTAAGGATAGTAACATTTTGCAGCTAATCACAACCAAACAATACTCTGGTAACAAACTAATTATTTGAAAGCAGATGATTGGGAAAAATATGACTCACCCTGCCCGATAAAAAAGAAAACACGAATCATGACATTTTAATACATTACCATTGTGGCAAACAGATGCATGGTTTATGCATGACCCTAACAATAGTCCTTTTGCTCTACTGCTGCAAAACCAAATAATCAACAAAAGGAATATACAAAACATAAACTCCATGCCCAGAGCTCTGTGATGAAATCAACTGATGAAGTCTTTGATTTATGATTAAATAATTCACTATAAATTGTGAAGGAAACAAGGGAAGGTTACAATCATACGTTAAAACTCTACATAAGTATTTCTATGGTCTCCATCACAATAGTATTTGAGTGCTTCACACGCTTTAATTTATCCTGTCACTGTACAGACTGGGAACTGGAATACAGCGTGTGGGGAACACCTTGGGCAAATCACTTGGGGGCCACCTCCACTGAAAATAAAAGGTGTGTTTCGAACTCAGGTTCGCTAACTCTGGTAATATAGCAGTGAAGACGCAGCACCTCTGCTTTTCACACGAGTTAGCAGCAGGAGCTCAACCCCAGGCTCCCCTTACGGTATGTCTATGCAGCAAAAGTGACGCGTGGGCCAGCCTCTCTGAGCTAGCTTGATTCCAGCTAGTGCAACTAGCAAGAACAGTGAAGACAGTGCATCGTGGGCTTCAGCTCTGGCTAGTCAGCCAAGTGCATAGCCAGGGTCCATGCCGGGCTGGTATTACTTGCACTTAAGCCTGCACTGGGCTGTCTTCACTAGCATTCTACCCACACAAGCTGGAGTCAAGCTAGCTTGAGTAGGATAGGCCATGCGCAGCTCTGTAGACCTAACCCTAGAGGCTATAACTCGAGCTGCTAACCTGAATGCCATGTCTTCACTGCTATTTTAACCCGCACTAAGAACACCCTTTTTTTGCAGTGTAGACACATCCTTAGCTCCTGGCTCAACCACAGAGATCCTGCAGGACAGGGCTGAACCCAGATCTGGAGTCCCAGTCTAGCCTCTCCACCACAAGGCCGTCCTTCCAACCAAAGCAACACAGCCGCTATAGGGACTCAAGCATCCGGCCTTATGTATTCCTGAAAGCTGCTTTGATATCCCTGAACTCAGATTCTTGGTTGATTCACGGAATAGATACAGCAGCACTGAAAAGCGTCTCTGCGCTGGCCTGTGTATGATCTTTCTTAATAGCAAAGTTATTGACCACAGTTAAGTAACAGCTGCCGTCAAAGGGCATCTCTGAAAAAAAACAGTCCTTTTCACCAGTGGGTAAGTATACATCAGAAAACTAGACAGCTAGGTGAAATTTCTCATGCAAATAATTTTTTCCATTGAAAACAAAGGAAAATCGATGTCAACCAAAACAATTAACAACTTCAGGTCAATTTCAGCAAATTGTTTCTGTCAAATAAAAATTCTAAATAACTTCAAAACAGTTTGCTTCTGCATTTCTGAAAAGAAATGTTTCAACTTTTTGTTTTGAAATTTCACTATTTTTAAAAAAATAATTAAAACCTTCAAAAACAAAACTTTCAACCTAAACCTATTTTTTCAACTTTTGCTTTTCGTCAGGGGGTGGGGGAAAAAACCAAACAAACCTCCGTTTTGGTTCGACATGAACTGATTTCCACCCCTTGTCCCAGGAGTTTTTGGTTTGGCCACTCATCTGAAAAATCTTATATTTGCACTTCTCTTTGGAACACACAACTTTGGAATGTGCTTTCTTTTAGTACAAAGAAGGGAGAGTAAAGTACTAAACACAAAATCTATGGTGACAATTTTAAAAAAAAGCATTTCTGATTCAATATTTCAACATTTTTCAGCATAATTATACAAGTATCTGTTAGCTATTGGAGGATCAGCTGTAAAAATTAAATATGGATGAATTAAAATACATAAATGAATACTCCAGTACTCAAGTACAGTTATCCATTGGGATGGAAAAGGAAATAACTCTTGATTTACCTTGTTTACTGCCCATAAGTACTTCTAGAAGTTTGAAATTCTGAAGGCACTCCGTCTGCCAAGAGACAACACATTTAGACATACATTTTAATAGGTAATACATTTGCCATAGTTCTGTATTCTTTTAGTGGTTACATTATATTATTAACAGGCACAAGAAAATTAAATATAGACGTCCCCAAGTTACATAAACTCAACGTAAGGAAATCTGAGTTTACGGAAAAAGTTTCATAATCTAGAAATAGGAGGGGTTAGGGTTTTGGGGTTTTTTTGCGCATCATGGTCAGTGATATGTTTCCGACTTATGCAAAATTCGAGTTACACAAGGCATTCTGGAATGGAATGCTTCCGTAAGTTGGGGAGCGTCTTATCTTAATTTAACTTGAGACACAAGCAGGGTGAGGTAATATCTTTTACTGGACTGCTTCTTTTGGGGGAAGAGGAAATCTTTCGAGCTCCACAGAGCTCTTCTTTGGGTCAAAGCCTCGAGAATTGCTCTGAGGAACTCAAACATTTGTCTTTTTCCACCAACAGAAGAAAACCACAATGGAAGACACTGTATTGTACTTTTCCTTTTCCAGAAAAACCTTCCCTTTCCATTTCTGTGGTCTCTCCCACACAAAGCCTCAAACTTCCCCATTTCGTAGCTACCAGCGCAATCCATAAAACAACTGGAAAGACAGCTGCTGAAGAGCATAGTTAACTCTCCCCGCTCAGCAGCTGATGGGGCTATTAAAACATTTCCACATAGTTGATCTTGCAAAAGGGAGCAGAATGGGGAATGGAACACAGCAAACAAATGGCAGTGAAAAATATCGGCCCACAGCTAGTGGAAGTAGATAATTAATATAATTTGTTAGTGAGGTCTAACAGCTATTGACAGCACCGATCCACACTCTTGGACCAAAACATTACTGCGTGAACATGGGACTGTTTAAAGTCTACGACGGATGAGGAAGAGGAATCTTATCTACGTACTCCAGAGTCCAGGGGTAGGCAACCTATGGCATGAGTGCCAAAAGCGGCACATGACCTGATTTTCAGTGGCACTCACATGGCCTGGGTCCTGGTCACCAATCTGGGGGGCTCTGCATTTTAATTTAATTTTAAATGAAACTTCTTAAACATTTTAAAAACCTTATTTACTTTACATACAACAATAGTTTAGTTCTATATTATAGACTTATAGAAAGAGACCTTCTAAAAAATGTTAAAATCTATTACGGGCATGCGAAGCCTTAAATTAGAGTGAATAAATGAAGACTCGGCACAGCACTTCTAAAAGGTTGCTGACCCCTGCCTTAGCCCTTGCCTAGAATCCTTCATTCAGAATAGAAGAGGAACATCCCCTTCCCCGTACTACTCACATCAGATGCACACAAAAATGGGCAGCTAAAAACCTGAATCTGATTAAAACAGCTGGTATCCTTACTATTAAATAATTTAATAATATGACTGTCCAACACTGCCCTAGATAAATCTGCTCCACGTCACTGGTGAAAACATACATTCAGGATTACCATTACTCTAGTGGAATAGGTCATGAGCCTTTGGAGGCAAGCGACCTTTCTAACAGGTTTTGACTAGGAAGTGACAAAATCCCTAACTAAAATCCCTAGGTTCACTTTATGTATTAATTGAGGCTGAGGGGGTTTTGGAATCAAAAAACGACTTTAACATGCACAAGCACTGGATAATCAACATTCACCAGTTGATGTACAAATGCATGTGCCCTGCTGGGTATGAGAAACGTTGTACAGCAGTATTCACATAAGTTAGAATTTCCCCTGCTAAGATGATAGACATTCCTGCTCATGAAAACGTACATGGCAAAACGTCTAGCTGCTCTACACAGGCGCTAGGTAAGCACATGGGCATCAAGCTTCTGAAAGCACCACAGAAAAGGTTAGCCGGGAGCACCTGCACATAGTGTTTCAACCTAGTCAAAACCAAGAGCTATGTAGAGAACAATGGAGAATACATCTCAGAGGACACAATAAAGTGTGAATTCTCCAGAGTTTCATGAGCTAAGCAGAGAACTACACACTACCGTGAAGGAATCGAGCTTTCGGAAACTACTGAAGCTGTTAGAATTTTCATTCTAGCTCCAGGACTGCATATTCCCACCAAATAATCATTGAAATGTAGAGAGGGAATGGGCCAAGAGAAGTCATCACTCCAGCCCCCTGAACAGACGCACAAGTAAACTTGGACCATCCCTGACAAGTGTTTGTCCAAACTGTTCTTAAAAACCTTCAGGGACTTCTTTAAAACACAGCAACACTTTGGGGAAAGAGGGAATTACACTTGTATGAGACGTCAATTGCACATCGATTTCTTACAAGGACAGATCTGATAAAAAAGACAAGATGGACAGGGAAGCAGCTGTAGTTTTGAAGTCACTGGGCCAACAATTCAATCTCTCAGGTGAAAGAGATTACACATTTTAGTCACACCATCATGGGTTCTATACTAGAAGAGATGTAACATTCATCTCTAAATCCTTAACGAAGCAGACAAGATCTGCAGAAATTGGCAATATTACATGGTCAGATCATGAATCAGTGGGAGTAATATTTAATGGCTGTGACAGGTAATCAGCAAAAGATAGTTACATTCACTAATGAAATACGGGCTCCTTTTGCTGCTGATAAAAATCTCTATACCTCAGATACTCCAGGCTCTGAAGTTATTCAGAAATATCTGGAAGTAGCAGGCTTGCCAAAGATAAGCAAAATTGATAAAGAAACTTTAGATTAAAAAAATAACAGAAGAAGAAATCCTAGAGGCAACAGCAAGTAAGAAAAGTGTTAAAACTCTAGGACCCGGTGGCTCTCCAGCTGAATTTTACAAGAAATTTAAGAAGGGTCCCTTGAGAAGCGCCTAGGAGAGGAACTTCCACAAACTATGAAAGAAGCTACTTCGGTGGTTCTCCCTAACACTGGAAAAGACTACCTTCTGCACTTCCTATACGCCCATATCACTGTTAAAAGGTACAATTCCTTTGTTATCATCAGACACAGAGAAAGCCTTTGACAGAATAGAATGAAACATTTTGTTTCAAATCCTGTCCCAGAAGGACTTTGGCCTCCGGTTCCTTTAATGGATAATGCTCTCGACACCAGCCCAAAAGCAGTTAGTGGGGCTAAATCTCCCCTTTCAGTTAAACAGGGGGAGTAGGCAGGGATGTCCATTGTCTCCTTTCTTTTTGGCACTGGCTATCAAGACTTTCACCGAGAAGGTTAATGGATCCATCGCAGGAATAAATCTTGCAGGAACACATCAGAAAACAGCATTATAGGCAGATGATGTAATATTTTTATCTAAACCAAGTATTTTCCTAAAATTAGTTTTTAAAGAAATCCAAGGTGTTGAGAAAGCATCTGGATTTTAAGTGAATTAAGGCAAAACTGAAATATGCAATTTGCCAGACTCTGACATGTCAGTCCTTGAGAAAATATTTAGGTACAAAGGGGCAAAACTTCTATAAAGTACCCAGGAATTCAAATCTCAAACACCTTAGAAAGGGTCTAGGATTTAATCTTCAAACTACTACTATAGCACATAAACAAAGATCTGGAGGGCTGGGGGAAGTATGCAATTCCTTGGTCAGGAAGAATATCCACAGTCAGTACAAATATTCTGCCAAGCATAATCTTCTTGTTTCAAAATTTTCCGTGATTATCTCAGATAAAACCCTCGCAGGAATACAGAGGATGATGTTAGGATGCATATGGAATAAGAAAAGCAAGAGTGAGAGCAGATATTTTGTACAGATCCATTAAACAAGGTGGACTAGCTGTTCCAAAAATTTTATGGTACTATCAAGCCAGCCAGCTCAAAGCAGTAGTCTCATACTGGATCTTTACAGAACAAGAAAATTGCAGCAGTGGTAGCATTGTTAGGCTACCAGAATTTTAAATACATCCTTTAGCAAAGCCTATTCTATGGGTTTGGGATAGAACTAGAGGTAAAATAAGATCTTTTCTCTCACCAATATCACCTGCTCTGGAACTCCTTACATGCTCCTGGGATGAATGCGCCGCAGACGGAACATCATGAAGTACAGCAGCACTCAAACCTCTATTATGAGCAGCCATGCTGGGAAGACTGCTGGACAAGAGCTCCATCTCTGAAAGCCTGGTCTCTTCAACTTCACCTGGTGCCACAGCACTAGTAATTGGAATCAAACAGCTCTCTCTCAACTATACTAAAAATAAATCTTAACAGTTAACTTATCCTAAGTCTAACACTAACGATGAAACAATAAACTAAGGCACCACAATCTAAGTGAAGGATCTGGCTCCAAAGGAACCCAATACATCCATCTGTTGCTGTGGAAGGAAGATGCTAAGACAGCTGAGGGTGCTATGTCTCACATCAGGAATGCAGATGGGAGGGACAGGAGAGATGAATGAGCATGCCAATGGGCCCTGTTATGAGGTTCCCCCATCTGACCTGCACTAGTGAGCACATCCCATGAGCAGGGAAATGCAGAAGATACCTCACAAAAGAATGCAAGGTATTCTCCAGTTCCAGCAGGACTTGGTCTTGCATTTAAATAAATCAGGACTTGGCCAGATTTAAATATTCAAGAGATACACAAGCACAAAATGCCTATGCTCTAGACTGAGAATTCTCCTCCTCGCATGAGTAAATTTGCTTGGCCCATAAGAAATGGACAAGGCTTTCAATATAGAGCTATTAGGTCTGTTGTATTATGTAGTGCTGCAGCCGTGTCAGAAAGCTCGTCTCTCTCATCAACAGAAGCTGGTCCAATAAAAGATATTACCCTACCAACCTTGTGTGTCTGTTTTATTATGATCAGGTAATGTTTTATCCCCAATTTTGGCACTATGCAAGGCAGGAGTTATCATTCGCTGAGTATTAAGGCTATTTAGTACAGAGAAAGTAATATATACATTTCTGTAAAATACGCTTTTTTTTTTTGAATGAACTGTTCGGATAGTTCGTACGAAGCACAAAGAAATGCTTATGAACTTTATATTGCTTACCTGCCGTCCTAACTGCCGGAGAACTTCTTTAATTACTGTCTGGGCGGTGCTTTCCTGATCTATTCGTAGAGAGATATATGCCATTCCCACTCTAGACAAAAAAAATATCAAAAATTAAAATCATTTATGCAGGTGGATTAGTAGCAGGATCCGGATAGCTCCTCCTCTAAGATCCAGTTACCATTCAGCCCCATGCAGTAAAAAACAGCTGATAAAATTAAGCTGTCCACAAGCATCAGTCCCACTCACACTGGACAGGTGGGAACTCACGATCCCGGAGACCAGTCACTGAAGCCTCAATACCGTTGGTGACTTCACACAAGTAGGCCTGTATGAAGACCCACTGAAACCCACGGTCTCTGTCCATACAGTCTCACTTGCAGGACTGTAGACTAAATTTTTTGCCAATACAATTGGGACCGAGCTGGCAATCTCAGCAGCAAAGACAGACACAACCGCTCAGGAAACAATTCAGGAACCTTTGGGATGAAAGGTGCAACTATAAAATGAAAGTGACTATAAACTATTTAGTCTTATTTCACAGTGGAGGGTGCATAAAATACAAAACAGTTTCAGTAGTAAAAATAAATAAGTTTAAAAAAACCCTGTTTTAATCATCTATCTTGTTAACAACATGGAAAACAACGTAACATACATATCTTTATCTTAATGTTCCCTTTAAAAAATATGAAGTTCTCATAAGAAAGCTTCTGCTCATCATTTGTACATGGATACAATTTGCTTAAAAAGTTATGTCTACTTGGATTAACACACGTGCTACAACTAAACAAAGATGCAGGATCTGCCCCGATCACGCAAAGGCACCTGTTCACTCTTAAGGGTGCATGACTGGGGGCTAAATCAATGTAATAGTTAATGTAAGAGTCTAGAAAGGAAGAAAAATGAAAGCTAAAAAGATAAATATCTGTTACATCAACACAGATCCTTGAAACGTAGTGGATTTTATCCTACTTTACCCTCATGCAACTTTAACGACTTCAACATATTTTCCTGGCCACAACAGAAGGCAAAATTGGCTGAGCAGAGAAACATGCAAAAAGAAGGAAAGCACTCACTTCAGCCAACCGGGATAAATTCTTATTACTTCACGATCCTTAGATTTGGCTCTGATGATCCAAGCTTCGGGAGCCGCTTCTCTGAACACCGGACTTGGGTTGGTTTCTTCCGTGGCATCGTTCCTGTTGATGACGTCATCAGAGAACAAGGTCTGCTGAGAAAACGTCTGGAGCTCATAGTGCTGTTGATCATCATTTACGTAGTATGCCCTCAGCGCTGCCTCCTACAACACCACAGAAAAAAGAGTGATTTACCCGCCTCTGAAAACGTGTCCTGATCTCTGGATGGGATACAGTTATGAAATTCAGTCTGTTCACTTACTCGAAAAGATCCTTGTAAAGGAACATAAAAACAGCTGATGGGCCACTATCCAAAAAAGGTTTAGTGTTGTAAAAACACAAAAGGAAATTTCTTAGCAGAATCCCAATATATAGATTTTGATGGTGCCTGGAGTATTTTTGTCAAGCTATTGATTTATCATTTTAATATAAATGTAATGAGATGCAGTAGACACACAGCTTCAGGATTCATTCTTGTACAGAGAGGGAAGTTGAACTTTCCTCTGCGTTCCCCAAGTCCACATCACCCTCTTTGGGGTTCTCCTGGCCAGGTAAAGACCACTCCACCTGCAGCAGGGAACTTTGTAGCCATCCTGTGCCACTGCAACCCAGTTCCAAAACTAGAGACCCTCTATCACAGCCCGGAAACCATTCCGCCACCACAGACCCTGGAGCAAATATCTCCCAGGATGGCACTTTTTGTGAACTAGGAATTTTTTTTTATTTGGGAGAAGACAACACCCAAAATAATTATGCTTGAAAAGTACCTAAATAGCTATTTTTTTGCACTCCATATTATCTCTTTTTAATTATTTGGATGTGGCTCATCAACAGTAATTTTCAAAATTTCAGTTAATTTTGAGCACCTTATCAGTGCAGAACGGGGTATATAGCAACATTTACTGACTGAAGCTGAAAAACGTTGGTAATATTCTATATAGAATCCTACCCTGCATCTATCTGAGTGCTTACTAGAGTAAAACACAGGAAGAGCTCCTATCACTCTGTCTTTTCCCTCATTCTGCAGAGCGGTGGGTTTTTATTCAACAGCAATTTTAGTACGCCTCGTTTGGTAAACAGAAAAATGGACATATGCAGGAGTCTTAAAAGATAGTTTGTTTCATGTACATGTAACCCTCTGGTGATTGTCCAGACTGAAGTGAAAATCATTAAATACTATATATGCAGATAGGAGAATAGGGGGCTGGTTAGCAACTCTAGTATACCAGCCAATATCTCAGTGCTCACTAAAACCACATTCGAATGTTCAACAGAATAGGTGAGTTACAGCTTAACACAGAGGTCAGCAACCTTTCAGAAGTGGGGTGCCGAGTCTTCATTTAGTCACTCTAATTTAAGGTTTTGCATGACGGTGATACATTTTAATGTTTTTTAGAAGGTCTCTTTCTGTAAGTCTATATATTATATAACTAAACTATTGTCGTATGGAAGGTAAACAAGGTTTTCAAAATGTTTAAGAAGCTTAATTTAAAATTAAATTAAAATGCTTATCTTATGCAGCTGGCCAGCTCAGCCCGCTGCAGCTGGGGGTTCCGTTCACCTAGGCCAGCAGCGGGCTGAGCAAAGCCTGCGGCCGGGACCCCAGCTGGCAAGGGGCCGGTGGCCAAAACCCCAGACCGGCAGCGGGTTGAGTAGGGTCGGCGGCCGGGACCCCAGACCGGCAGTGGGCTGAGTAGCTCAGGGATCCCGGCTGCCAGAGCCGCTCAGCCCATTGCCGTTCTGGGGTCCCAGTTTTCCCCCATAGAGTGGGTACCTACCTTCTCCCTGGTTCTGGCTCATTCTCTTCCTCTCTCTCTGCACTGAGCTGAGGGTGGGAGTGCACTGAGCACAGGGCTAGGGGTGAAGGAGAAGGCTGGGGATTGGGATGTAGGGTCTGGCCAGGAGCTAGAATGAGGGGGAGGACTCAGGGTTGGGGCGGGAGGTTTAGGAGAGAAGCGTTTACCTGGGCAGCTCCCAGTTGGTGCGAGGGGTGCAGGTGGGAATGGGGGCGGGGTCCAGGAGCTCCCATTTGGTGCTCAGGGTGGGTGGGTATGTGGGGGTGCAAGAGTCAGGATGTGGGGGGTGCATGGGGTGTGGGGGGGCTGGGTATGTGTGGGGGTGCCAGAGTCAGGGTCGGGGGCTGGGTATGTGTGAGGAGGGTGCAGGAATCAGGGCTGGGGGCATGTGAGGGGGGTGCATGTGTCAGGGCAAGGGGTGTGGGGGGCTTGGGTATGTGTGGGGGTGCCAGAGTCAGTGCTGGGGTCATGGGTGTGTGTGTGTGAAGGAGTCAAGCAGAGAGCTGGGTGTGCGTGCGGGGAGTACAGGAGTCAGAGGAGGGTCTGGGGGGTGTACTGGGCTGCAGGGCTCAGGGCAGAGGGCTGGGGGAGGTGGGGTCAGGGCAGAGGGCTGGGGTCCTGGGGTGCTTCCAGCCCCCTGCCCTGAGTGGCTCATGGCAGGGGGCTGGAAGGGATATGCCCCGATTCCACCCCCTTCTCCAAGGCTCTGCCCCCACTTCTTCTCTGCCTTGGCCAGCCCAGAGCAGCGAACATGCTGTGGCTCTTTGTCCCCCTCCCCTTTCCTCTCCCTCTCCCCTTCCCTCGCAAGGGCCATCAGCTGATCGGCCAGCAGCGAGGGAGCGACAGAGGAGGAAGAGGAGGGGCAGGAACCCAGCTAGCTGCGGGAAGAAGCAGAGGAGCCGGCAGGACCAAGCTTCTGTCTCCTGCCCCTTGCCCCCTGCCACCGTGGGAAAGTGGGGGCAGAGGGCGGAGAAGAGCGGGCCGGGCTGGGCCATTAAAAATCAGCTCACGTGCTGTCTTTGGCATGTGTGCCATAGGTTGCCAACCCCTGGCTTAACACGTAATGGTTGCTGTATATATCTATGAAGTCTCTGCAGTCTGCATTACTACATCAGCATCTCGTAAAATGGTCTGAAGTACCAGGAATATCAACAGGGCTATAAAGAACCAAATTATGTTCTAATATTCTAGCTAGGGTACAAGCAGGTTGTCATCGGCATTGAGATGCATTACACTTGTAAATCATTGTATATTGGGATAGCTGGACGCCAACATAATCTGTCAAACAAAAACATTATCCTTTTGAGAATCTCTTACCACAACCTCTTCACTTTTTGCAATCCTTGGAACGGAAATCAGTCGAAATTGATTGCGCTTTACTGCATCGTTCCCATCAAATATCTTTAAAGATTGTTTACCTAAAGAAAAACAAATGTTTACATTACAACATTTAACACAGTCATGTCACAATAAGTGTACACACAATCAGTGGACAATGCAACTTACAAAAATCTGCTTTTAATTAATTTTAAGAAGTAACATTTATTTAGATTTTCTTCCATTTATTTTTATTTTCCTGCTGTTAGGCTAAAATGTAACTTAACAAGGGGAAACAAACAAAAAATTTCTTTCAAATGGTAATTTCACCATTAGTTTTCATCCAAGTGTTTTGTCCACGATTTTCTAAATTATTTTCCCCAAAATTTCAAATCTTCTTAGTCTAATCTTTACCAGTTCAGCAACATGGAACCCAAAACCACCGATTGATGCCTTCAGAACAGTAGTGGCAAGTCTGATAAATGTGATTTGGAGAACAAAACTTTGTTTAAAATACCAGCACCTACGAGCCAATTAGATGTCAAAGGGGAAATTTAAAAGAATTACTTTAATTTTTTTCAAAATTGCCCCACAAATTTTTTAAAATTAAATGATTGTAGATTTAAAATATAATGCAGATCAGGAAATCTTCCATAAAAACGGCAACAAATCATAAACTAGAGGTAGACAGCGTACTAATGTTTCCCAAATGGTGAAGAATCAAGGCTTTTGGCTTCACCCCTCCACAGAACGGTGACAGTAGTGGAATCTGCTACACTCCACTGCACATTTTTTTAAATATTAGTTAATTACACAAAATTTAAAATAAATTCTAACTCTGTATACAAATCTTACAGAATGTTTTGGGGTTTTTTAAGCGGGCGTAAGACCACCAATCCAACAGAGTCATCTGGCCACTTCCAACGTGAGGGTCAAATTTGTTTTATTAATAAGGGGCTACAATCTAAGGAACACCTTTCACTCTTCTGATCCCATCACTACAGAAGAGGTGTGGAGAGTAGGGGGGTAGTTATACTTAGTCCCCTCCACAGTCCCCAATGAATGGAGAAGTCCAGCAATACATCACAGCTGCTACCCAGTTTCCTGCACAAAAGACACAGTGTGTGATTAACAGTTTGAACTTTAGGGCTACGTCTACACTACCTGCCAGGTCGGCGGGCAGTGATCAATCTATCGGGGATTGATTTATCGCGTCTAGTGCGGATGCAATAAATCGATCCCTGAGCGCTCTCCCCGTCGACTCTGGAACTCCACCGCCGTGAGAGGCGGAAGCGGAGTCAATGGGGGAGCGGCAGCGGTCAACTTGCCGCCAGGTGGACGGGCAGGTAAATCGAGCTAAGATACGCCGACTTCATTTACACTATTTGCGTAGCTGAAGTTGCGTATCTTAGGTTGGACCCCCTCCACTCAGTGTAGACCAGGCCTAGGTCACTCTTCACTGGCAACGTTGGCAGCATTCTCAAACAAATCTGATCTCATAACCAACCACTCCTCATGAATTCAGGACACACTGATATGGTCACAAACCCAGCACAACCTTTAAGGAATGTGGACAAATACCTTTTACCATTACAATCATAAAAGCCTGAAAGATAATCCTTTTAATACCTTGATATGAGACACGTGAAAAATGAATCCTGAGCTCAACAGAAATAAATGTATGTGCACTTAATTATGCTGGTATACAACTTCTTCCCTCACTTGGAATTAGTTCAAAGTACAACAGCAAGGACTCAAGGGGGTTTGCCTGCAAATAAATGTGATATCGATGTTCCATTTATTGTGTTGACCCATCAGAATTTCCCACAGAAAGAGGACAGCAGATGAGAGGGTGGACATGGGCGAGTAAAATGAAAAACCAGCTACTGCAAAAATAAGATACAGAAGCGCAGAATCCTACAGAGCTATCCAGCCTAACGCATCTCTTTAATCAGGCACCCAGACATGACAACCGGCAGGCCACCAATGCAGACAACAAAAACACAGCCAGGGCTCTTCGATATCTTGCTGAAAGCTTTCAGAGCTATATGAGACATGGAAACAGCATATCCTATGGATCATCTTCAGTTCTACTAGATGTTCTATTAACAGGCCTGGTTTGGAACAAATGGTCCGTACCAAATTATGCTCATAACGGGCAGAATCTTAAAAAAATGGGCCTATACTTCTATGGCCCTTGCCGTTGGCCTATGTCCTGCAATAGAAAGTGCAAGACTTCTATTTCCTTCCCACTTTTCTTAAGCGGTAAAGCCTACACATTGTAAGGATATTGGCTGATATTTGGGGGGGAGGGGCAGAAAAGGGGAAGGTCAGGATGGTATTTGTTAATTAGGTTTTCCCCTCCTCTAAGATTTTGCTTCTCCATTGCCTCCCCCGCTCCCATCATAACACAAAAGTTATTGCCTGTCAAGGTGCTGCCAGTGTCTTTTGGGCATGACTCCCGGAATTGTTTAACTTAATACCTGTAGGAGAAGGCATCCAGGCACCACAATGAACAAGTTCCACACAGTAAGGAACTGAGACGCAACCCAGACGCAAGTCTGGTTCTCAGGCCCAGCAAGTCACTCTATTCTGGTATTCACGATGGCAATATTGCACACAATGGGTGCAAGAGCCAAGATCTTGTCTCTATTACATTTTTACAAGGTCTGTATTCTGAAAACAAGCTTTTATGCACAAGTGGCTGTGCGTGTCCTGTTTATTCTCCTCGTTACAACGGTGGCTGCTACGGCTATGAAAGAAACCAGACGCGGAGATAAAAATTCTCCAACTGTGTGTGATGACAAGCAAGGAGAGCTGGGCTGTATTAAACAGCAGGGATGCTAGCCTAGCGCAGAAGGCTCCCATGGTGAGAAGGGAACGCTTTACTTTGTTGAAAAGTCTTTATTTCAATTGGTCTTTTACTCACACTTTCCTCTTCGGGGTCACCCTGCTACTTCCCCCTCACTCAAAGGCCTTCCATCATGTGGATCTTCCCTCTTGCCGTACTATGGCAGTATGGATGCTGCTCCTTTTGCAGCCCACTAATGGTGCCCTGAGCATTTGTCCTTCAGGAGATGAGCACAGGATACCGGCAGGAGCTTGTGACCCAGGAATCTGAATCGGATCCACCACAACCGGATCACCCATGCCAACAGCTCGGGGGGAAAGACACATTTTAAAGTAGAGCTCCAGTCTCTCCCAAAGACAAGCACCCAAAGGCACCTACTGTTCAGTCTGTAGCATGTACAAGAGGAACATTTCATTACTCAGCAGGAGCGTGGTCAAAGCAGCTGTCAGGAGTAGTTAAGGATCACGAGACAGTACAATAAATGCTTGAATTTTGCCTCCGTTACATGGGTGTTTTACAACCACGCTAAGCTACTGCAAACCACGCATCATCACTACCATGTTCTGATCCTCTGTGACAAGGGAGAAACGTACTGAATTTATTTTAAGTCTTTCGGACGCCATGGAGATCGGTCCTGTTCTGAAGCAGGGTGGGTAGGGCATAGACAGATGGCTCTGCACTGCTTACAGCTGTAGTAAGACTGATGAAAGGGTGAAGATGTCAAGGTTAAGAAATGCCTCCTTCGACTAAAGGATTCCCACTATTCCCCATAAGCCTGAAGAAGTCTCTCCCGGGGGCGGGGGAGGGAAGAAAGAGGAGAAGAAAATCTTTCCAGAATCACAGCACTGAAAATTCTGCCGCCAACGTTTGTATCCATGGACACCGCCGTTCAACACCTCTACAGCGCTTTTCATTTCAGCCCTTTCCACTGTGTAATGTGATCTAGAACAAAAAGGCTGCATCTCCATTTAAAGTCCCTGCAAGGGAGGAAACGGGGAAAAGCTAACGTAGCAAAGAAGGGGTGAAAAGGTGGGTGCGGACAGTAGGAAAAAAGAGCGACTAGAATGCTAAGCTCAAAGACAACTTGAACCAACCTACCAGTTCAGCCATCTGCATTATAAACAACGCTTAGAGACGCGGCAGCGAGAGCTACACCTTACCACTCTCCACCTTCCCTGATTCTGCAGAAGATTTCGTTCCTGTCTATTGCCACAGTGGAATGAACTTCGTATGCAGACCTCAAGTTTCTTCTTTTCTATAAGAATGCTTTAAAAATGGGTATCTTATAGAAGCCTCTCAGTGCCTAAGATCCATTTGAGAAATGCACGGTCTAGAAATAGAGTATTGACTGACAACATTAAGAGAGCCCAAATTCTTTTTCTAGAAGCTGGCTTGAGGATATAATGATAGGTGGTAAAAACTGGAAGCAGCCTTGAATAAATGAAAATCCTTTTTTATGTATTTATTTGGCATATAGTCCATCTTAAAAGGTATGTTGACTGCTTCTGGTATTACAATCTGAAGAAAGACTGCGTCTGCTTTACTTCACTTCAGCTGCTGGGAATAAACTCGTGCAAGACCACTTAAGTAGGAGTATGCAGAATGCCCTGTGATCTAATAAGAACTGGAACATCTCTCCAGATTCAAGTCAGCACGGTGAAGTTCTTTCAACAGGACTATTTTTTTTATGTCACACTTTTTAGAGGGGAAGAATCAGAGGGGTAGCCGTGTTAGTCTGGAACTGAAGAAGTATCAAAAGTCCTGTGGCATCTTAAAGACTAACTACAGTATTGGAGCATAAGCTTTCGTGGGCTAATACCCACAGACTGCATGCATCCGATGAAGTGTATGTTAGCCTATGAAAGCTTATGCTCCAATACTTTAGTTAGTCTTTAAGGTGCCACAGGACTCTTTGACACTTTTTAGAGGGGGATATACAATTTTTTTTTTTGAGGTAATGACTGTACTCTAAGAGAAAGATTTGTAGGTGATTACATAACTCTTCCCCTAGACTGACCATCAGCTCCAGTCTGAAATGAATCCCATACTTCTCGTCCTGAAGCAATTGCTCAATGCAGCCGTTATTAAAATCAGTCATCCTCTCTTTTGTCAGCATCTTATTACCACAACTAGGCATTTGTACAAATATTTCTGTTCTGACCTATGTGTAAATGCACCACAAAGGGAGCATTGTATAAATAATTTGCATACAACTTGTCTGACTTCTTTTCTTTTGGAAAATATATATAAATATTTGTAATTTATGTAAGATAAGACTCTCCAAGTCTCATTGCTAAAGGGAAAGGCTAGGGAGGATCAACTGTGAAATGAAGTTGGCATACAGTTTAATCTAAAAGCTTCTTCTTTCTACTATGTATTATAAGATGATTTCTGATGAGAGAGTTATCAATTGATGTATCACACAAATAGCTCCTTGCAGAATTTTTTTTCCCATCCTCTAGTCTTTAGACCTCAAGTTTCTTTTTACAACTAAACTACAGTTTCACTTTCTGAAAGCTGCTTTTATCTCTCTCATCAGTGGGTTCTTTCAGACCTGTTCAATTTTAAGAGCAAAACTGGTTTGGTTTTGTTGCTTTTTAAGCAGGAGTCTTCTGCAAGGTCAATGTTAGGTACTTGTTTACCAAACCATGAAACCTGACTCAGAAACACTGAGTTTCTTTGGGGACAGGATGGGTAATACTTGGTGAAACCAAAACAGATTTCCTCATATTTTGAGAGTCTTGTGGCTAGGAAGAGCCTTTTTATTCTTTTCTTAGTTTTCAAAAACCTTAAGCACAGCTTGGAAAAAACAGCTCACCTTCTTACCATGAGACAGGCTGAAACCCCAGCTCTAAAAGGGATTTTTGGACCACAAGGCTATGAGAGCTGCCAACCTTTCACATGGTGGCTGTATGCTTGCCCTGGGCCTTAACAGCTGTTCGTGGAACTTTTCCACACATCTGCCAAGAGCAACACTGCAGATTCCAGCTACGGCAGCATCTGATCCACTTACCTCTGCTCACCTCTAGATTCAGGGGACACGGACCATACATAGGCTTTGAATCCATCTGAGCAGCATCCCCAGAGGAATCAGCTGCACCCAGGACTACCTGTGAAGCACTGTAACTTCGAAAAAGACCTGATATGTCTGTGGAGCAAAGTGAAACCCCACCTTCGAGACCTGTCTTCTCCTTTGCCACTTTGGAAAGTGCAACACTCACTCAGTAAACACCCCAGTTTCTCTGACAGCAGACTCAGCACTTCCCCAAGCAGAGAGGTAAAGCCAACTGATTCAGGGATGTCCTCTCTCACATTACAATGCCCTACCCCAGGACCTGGAGGTTCGGGGCCACTGGACAAAGAGGCTGCAGTCTTGACGGGCAACAGATGGGGGCAAAGGCTGATTTTGCCCCTTGTTTCTTGGACGTGATCCCATGGGGGATAAGTGGAGAGTATTCCTTGTTCATGACATGCAGCTACCCAGTGTTGCCCTCTTGGTTACTCCCTGGGAAACCTGTGGGTGTCAGATACCCCAAGTCCCACAGCAGATAGTATGCAGCTTCCTGGGTACAGCTATAAGTATGGGTGTCCCAAGGCAAGGGGAATCTCTGGGGTCACCAGCCCTTCTTTTCCCTTTAGTTCTCTGCATCTGCCAGCAAAAATACTGATCTCTCCACCTGTTGGAAATATCAACAATGAGCTTACGCAGCAAGCAAGCCCCCTGTGACACCTCCAAACATGTTTTGCAAACTATCCCCACCTGCTACCAGGAACAAATTATACCTAAGCATCTGGACTGGCATAGGGGATCAAAGAGAATCTGCAAACAGAGGAAAAACCTGAACAGGACAGATTACCATCACACCTTCCCTCAGTCTTAAATTCATTAAACCAAATGATAAAAAGCCTATAGCTAAAATCAAATCAACTCAATCAATCAAGATAGCCTGTGAAGCTCAGAAGGCTTTATTCCTTTTCAAAAGTCACACAACGACAATCCAGCCAGAGGAGTTGGTTTTAGCTTTGCAGGGCACTAAAGCCATCAGCCTGGCTGAAGCTCTACTCAGCACAACGGCATCTTTCAAAAGATGTTTGTTACTCTTAAGTGTCAATACGATACACTGTAAATACTAGTCTGTAATGAACACCCTTGGAGAATAATCACCACAGAGTTTTTTTACCCGTTGTTCGGGGAGCAGGGGGTTCTCATTGCCAGCTGTGACCGACAGAAGCCTTAAATGAACAAAAACCATCAGGGCCTGATCTTGCAACCTGCCTTGATTCCTGGCACACAACCAGAGGCAGCGAGTCCAACGTCTTTAGGTTCCGGGATCCCTCCAGGTCCAGGAACTGAGAGCTCACTATAAATAATTTTTATTTTGAGAATTATGGAGATCGCTCTTTTAGGGGTTTGTTACAGCCGTACGATATCATTTAAACAGTTATTCCACCCTCTGAATCTCCAGTTATGAAGAAATATTAGCAACGAGAGGAAATCAAAGACTGTTTTTTGTTTGTTTGCCCGATTAGGACTGTGATTCCTTATGTTCAGCATCATTTTCAAACAGGGCCTCAGCTAAGAACAATGTGCTTTGTCTCTAGGGAGACAGGAATTGTCATCCTGGGTATCTTGTCTCCAATTATACCAGTACAACCCTCTGTGGGAACAACTCTTTTCAGGTTAGCTTAAACCCCTTCCCAAAAACTAAACAGAAAAAAGGGCCTCACACCATAATAAAAAGCTTTCAAATCTGAATAAGAGTAACCACATAGGGATTACATTATCTTGGTTAAAATTCCCACTTTAGCTTATACCAATATAACTCTCCTGTATAAACAAGCCTGTAGAGTCTAGACACTGCTTTTGTGTGAGGGTTCAGATCTCTTCCGAAACTCATTTTTTAAAAAATATTTACTGTTGTAACTCTGGATATCCGTGCTACCCATCTAAAATATCTTAATTACTCCTGATAAGTTCTTGGCCTCAATAATATCTTGTTACAATAAGTTCCGCAGTTTAATAATGCATTGTCTTAAAAAGCCTCTATTGGTTTTCATTTTTCTTTCAATTTCATGTAAAGTCCCTTTGTTCTCACATTATGAGAAAGAATGAACAAAAGATCCTAATGTAACTTTGTTTATAAACCATTCTCTATTTTGTATGCTTTTTATGATGGTTCTCTTTTGTTCCTTCTCTAATGTAAATAGCGTGTCTTGTAAACCAAAGTTGGCCAGGCATCTGTCCTTTCACATCCCAAAAAATATCCTGCATGTTATTTTTCACTGCTTTCTTTTCTTAAACAGAGCTGTATCTGTGAGGTAAACTGAGAAAAAAAACAGCAGCTATATCTTTTTTGGACGATAAATAGCAGGTTACCTACCATGACTGTAAAGGTGACCGATATTTCTAGCACCATGTTCCCTTACACAGTAAAAGTCTGTGCGCTCTGAAAGAAGAGCTTGACTTGAAACAGTGATGCAACAAATCTAAAGATCCCTCCTGCAAAGTCAATGAGTGGCTCTCTCAACCCCTTGGGCTACGTACAGCACCAGGCAGGATCAGCTGTATGAGGAGTAAAGCCTTACTACCTCGTATCAGTTACATCAATATTTGAAAGTGTCAAGCCAATGATTAATCAATACTTCCCACTGAACACAATGCCTTTGTTCTCAAAAGAAGCATGAGAATTTCTCTTCTTCTAACACAGTGATCATCAGAAATCAGGGCATGAAAGAGAGCCAGTTATATTGGAACATCTGTATCCATTTATGTTGTGCTAATATATAGTAAGGAGAAGCAATTCATTTTAGTACCACCATTTTATTGAAACCACAGCATTAAAGAGTCTTTGCATTAGTATTTGAAAATGTATAGTGTGTTCCTGTTCTCCCCAGTTTTACTGACACTTTAGAGAAATACGTGTAAGGAAAAGGAAAGTTTAGAATCTTTTGAGTGCAGTGTCTTCATCTTCTCAGTTGGTCCGTACAGATTAAGGCATACTGGACTAGCAGTGTCAACCAAGTCAATTGAGATACCAGGATAGACATCTCACTCCTTTTGACAGCCACTGATGGAGAAATACCTGCCTCAGTCACTAAGATATAGAAGTAAAAACAGGTGCTGGCGCACAAAGGATTATTTCACTTCGCTATTTGAAATGCCGCCCACTGGAAAAAGTGCAAGTTTATTTGACAAACCACAGCTGGTCACAATCGATCCTACAAGATGGAAGCATGTGTTGTGTCATAAATTCCTCACAGTCATCCAGAGAGGGTGAAGTTTAAACCCTATTGTAAAATAAAGGGGACGTACTGACTAATTTGAGCACATTGTCATAACTATGCTAAGTATTTATCTGGAACGGCCCTGGTCACATGGCAATTTCCTCAATAGTCTTAGATCCTGAAAGAACATGAAGGGAACACAGAAGGTTCTTTCTTCCTTTACTTTTTCTTCAATCTACTTTTTTGTACTAGAGCCATTTACGCAACCACATCATGAAAAATGTGATCATTTGCTGGTTTTAGTCATTTATTCCCCTTCCTTTTATTTTGTTTTAATACACTGTGGTTGGCGACACTATTCAAGAAAATGAGAGAGATTAATAATAGCCAATATCAAACACAGAGCAGTCAATGGGTAGAAAAACAGTACTGGTCAGCTTCCAATGGACTTCAATCCTGACGTACAAACACCACTATATTTATTCTTACTGGGCCTCACTTGAGCAAAGGTAGACCTCACTTTATTTATGTCCTTGGTAAAATTTGAACCCAAGTCACCACAGATGAAAGGCTAGTTGCTCTAAAGAAAGGTATTGCCTGCCCTCCAAATCTATCACTTAACATTACTGGATCATAAAATACAAACACATGATTTCTCAATTGTTATTATGAGAGATGGATAGCTGTGACTTACAGAGAGCACTACTTACAGAAAGCAGTTAACTCCAGAGATACTGACCTGTGGAAAACACCTGGAGAGAAGGTTGACTCCAATGATCTAATCATAGAATATCAGGGTTGGAAGGGACCTCAGGAGATCATCTAGTCCAACCTCCTGCTCAAAGCAGGACCAATTCCCAGTTAAATCATCCAACAGATTTTTACCCCATATCCCTAAATGGCCCCCTCAAGGATTGAACTCACAACCCTGGGTTTAGCAGGCCAATGCTCAAACCACTGAGCTATCCCCTCCCCCCATGAGGACTACCATCACCTTTTTATATTAACATCCTTGAGTGGATTTCACAGATGGGCCTATCCATTATTACTTCGTATACATAAAGATGTGCAGACCCAATACTGAATACACCAGACCTGTAATTACCATTAGAACATAACTGTCTGACCAAAGTGAAGCTTTATTTAGGAGTACTATTCTTCATAAAAAGAAACCTGGGTTAAGCTAATATAATAAAGGCTGCATTGAGCCAATATTCCCAACTTACTAAACTTTCACTTACTTGAATCTGTTGAAATTTGGGCATCTTTCACTGACCCTTGTGTTACACCATCAACATCCTCGTCTTCATCTGTGGAAAGAAAAGTTTCAAGGAGATGGTTACCTTTTAATTGCACGAATAGTTGATCCTTATTTAAAAATAGTTTAATGGAAGCAACAAAGACAACAAAAGTCACAGGAGAAGCATACCCTACAGCAATGGCCACCTTTCCTCTTTCAATACTTAGCTTTTTAAAATTAAAATAGCTACCACAACATCCCAATGAATGTAGCAGTGTAACACACACTGACAATAAGGATTAACATGTAACCACTATGTGGGTAATAGCCTCAAATTCTCTCTCACTGATTGTCTCAATATTACTACTTGCAAATTTCATCCCTTTCTCAACCTGCTATGTCTGCCTATGAATTAAAAACATACTTTCCGATCATAAGTTTTAAACGATGATATTGTAACAGGAATCAGCACATTAAATGGTGTCCGAGCAGATCTATCAATTTAATAAAAATAATTCCAGAACTGAATAGCTGCAAACAACACAAGATTTTGTTTGTCCAGCTCCAGAAGAGGAAACTGGAGTTGATTTATTACTTAAAACTGGGAGTCAATGTATTAGATTATATTTATGGTTTATATATGCAAATGTTTAATGCTGACAAAATAATTAAGAGGAAATTACTGACCTGTGATTTTGCTTCTCTGAAGGTACCATCTTGACTAAAATCTCGCTCCTGTGTCTCGCTTCTCTAGTGTGAGATGGATGGAACTCCTCTTGCCAGATTTGGTTTTCCAAGAGTAGCAGTAGTGAAGTGGAACTCAAGCCAGCCCATCATACCGATAGACATGTAGCCTCCACACAGTTTAACTGCTGCCCTTGGAAACCTCCAGTCAATTACTGACTGTGATTGGCCAAAAAAGTGTCAGCCAATAAAAAAAAGGATTAAAAATCTGACTCAAGAAGAGATTTTAAAAAATCAAGGCCCCCAACCCACCAAACACCGCTTCAACAAAGATAAACCTCCAGATTTGAGGAAAGGTGGGTGAGTGAGTGAGAATCCTGATATAATGAAATCTTAAAAGCAGCAGAATTTCAGGTCAGTAATTATCCCTTCTCTACAACCACCATTTACCAGGATTCTCACAACTGGAGAGTAAATGACTTGATGGATCTCTCAGTGAAGAGTTATAGTAATGTTGCAACAGGTAGAAAAACAAGTTCCAGTCTATTTAACCCCTCCCTGGTTCCTCCTTCTCTCCTTTTCCTAATTATTTTATGTAGGTCTTTTCCTATTTTATTACTGTAACCCCCACCCAAAACATGTTATGTCTTTATAGGATTGTCTGGTCTTGCAGCTTCGACAAACTGTATGACTACATAATTCTTGTTGAGAACCCATGAAGAGTGCAGTATTCAGGAATGTATATAAGCTATAAGTCATTTGCCTTTTTGGACTTTCATTGTTTGTTTTATATAAAAATCAATACAAAATTAATCACCATACCAAAGGCCAATGTCAACAATGTTATCAGCAATGGGTGTTTTGGAGATTATGGTTTTTAAATAAAGGAGGAATCCAAAATTTGCCCATCACCACTACAAGCAACAATAATAGCATCCCGCACCATGAATTAGAACCAAAACTCGAAAAACTGTATAGCATCAATACAGGACAACTCCAAAGAAACAAAATGTAGAGCTTAGACTTTCTCTGGAACATGGAGACCCTAAAACAGAAGTCCTTCTGGACTCCAAGCAAAAACGCTTTGTGAAAGCACAGAGAGTGTAATGAGCCTGCCTCATATAAGTCTGGGATGGAAATATCCTTTGCTGTGATCAAGCCTTGACAGGCCAACCACATCACAGCCATGCAAAAAGCAAACAGTTAGAAAGGGATGCTTATCAAGTTGGTGCAAAATGAAAAAGCATGATGGTCTTTCCAAGGCATTAGTCAGCTCTAGTTAAAGATATAAGGACCTTTGAACCTCCCGCATTTAGAGAAGATGGGCATTCAGGCATGGGAAACAGTCGGTAGAGAGAACGGGGTCATTAAAGCGGAACTTGATCACCGCTCGAGAGGAGCCTCAAATGAGTTTGCAGCACCAGCTTCTCCTTAGGAGATTTGGTATAAACTGGAAGGAACGCTTTTAGGGCCTGAAGCTCTCTCACTCAGATACAGTCACTACCACACTGAAATGGCCGTTCACGTAAGAAATTAAAACTTCTAGGAACCAAGTGGCTCAAAAGGAGCTTTCCAGATGGAAAGGGAACAAGAGGAATGGAAGGAGAAAACATCCCTATGGTCACCAACAGCAGCCTGCAAATACCATCCTCCCCTGGAGGAAGAGTTGGGAACAGCTCCCTATGCCCATCACCTGCCACAGCCCCTACACCAGTCTATCCTCAAACCCAGTGGCATCAGAATTGGCATCTATACCCCATGGCCTGCCCCCCACGCCAAGGGAAATGCGCAGGAAGGCTCTGCCCTGCCAACAAGGCCTTGCATGGGATTTTAGGTAATGCTTAGGCAATTTAATATCTACCTCTGTGTTGGCAGATATGTTCCTACCAGGGGCCAGGCAGCGGGCTCCGGAGCCGGGATGTCTTGCGACCCCATGGTCTCAAATGATGATCTGAGGCCCGAGACTCATCCTGAGGAGACCAGCTTTTACCATGTAAAACTGCATTGAAAACCATTCTTGCTTGGGCCAACATGGTGCTGTTGTGATAACTGAAAGCACCATCCTTCGTCAGCAAATGGGGAAGACATCTTTTAGTAGTAGTAAATAAAAGACTGGTAGATTCTTGTTTAGGTGGGAGGAGACACAACTCACCTCCAGCATCCCACACTGGAGGAAGGTGTGATCCGATCTGTCACTCTGCAATCCAGAAGACATTCAGAAGGATGCAACACAGACCAACTCAAGCTGACTGTGATCGTGTGGTCTTTCCTTGCTAGGTGTATGACGACAAGGAATAACTGGTGAGAAAATGCCCACTCCGGCCTCCTGAAGGCTTTCCCAAGACACAGATTGCCCATTTGACTCCAGACAGACTTTTGGAATACTAGGTCTCTGACAGTCCTTGGCAGACACGACTGACCTTATCAGAATAACTGGTGAATGGCTATTGCGGGAGAGACCAAATTCCCTTGGTGTAGAGTTCCACTGTGTGAGCTCGTTAGTCTAGGCAAGAGATAGCCATGGCCACTACAAGTGCTGGAGGTGGTGTTTGGAATTCCTCCTTGCAAACCACCCCTGGGCAGCCACCCAGTCAGACTTGCCCAGAGGTTCTCTGTTATTCAGGGCAGTGTAAAAAGTTCCTGTATTGCTTGTGCTTCCTCTGATGTCTTAGCTCCAGAGAGGTTAAACTCAATGTGGAGAGGTGCTCCAGGTGTTGCCCAGGAAAGCCAGCAATTGCAACATGGTGAGTTGATGCCTCTCGATTCTGACCATTGCAGTGAGGGAATCATCCATAAAGTTCATATCTAAGTTCGGTTTCTACTGACACCTGCCCCCCGCCAAGGGAAAGCGGCTTTTAAGTCTAGTGCTGTGGTGGGGGGCCTGACTGTTAATTGTTGGATGTTCTGCTTTCTGTGCTTTGAATATGTAGATTTAATGACAGGAAAATGTACCCTGTTAAAATGTACTCAGGCAACTTGAATTTGGGTAATGCAACTTCATATAATGAGCATATACAATCCTAAGTATTAAAATGGAGAAAACCTTTGTCACTTAATATAACAAAGATAGTGACTAGAAGCGGCAATTGTTAACATACTAGTCTTTCACCCACAGAGATCTGGGTTCAAATTTCACCTAAACATGACTGCAAATAAAGAACAATGAATATTAAACATGGGGGGGGGGGGGGTTTGATGATGCATGATGGTATTCTGAATGGATGACATCACAAGAGGAAAATTATGGAATATTGAACTAGAAGATTTTTAATCAGACTGTTTTGAAGTCTGTTTATTGTTAATTCCAATTTAATGACTAGCATTTTTGAGAATGGAAGACTTTGTTAAAGATTAAACACCTAACAATATTCATTGTCTGAGACCCTGAACAAGCCCTCCAGCGAAACCAGGGAGGTCCAGAGTAAACATTCCTGATATTTCTAAAATAAAAACCAAGCAGGAAAAAAACCATTAAAACCACTCAATTTTCCAGCACTTTATGTACATCATAAAAAAAAAGCAACGAAGGGTACAAAGCCAGTTATTAAAAACCATACATTTGCAGGTCACTTTAAGTCATAAGTGAATCAAGGTTGACTGGTCTTTGCCAGTTGTGTTTCACTGCATGTTTTTTGTAATATAGATGAATGACCACTAAAAATTAGCTTGTCTCTGCTCAAGAGGAGGCTACAATAACTGGGAGAGCATAGGTCAGGATTGAGGTCCATTACCAAAGATGCTGGGTTAATATTACAGCTTGTGCATGTATTACAGATGACTCTTGGTAGTGATAGCTATTAAATATCTATTTTCATAAGTACCAAGATACACTCAGATGTTCAACACCCTAACAGTAAACTCATGTCCAACTTCTCTGGAAGCTCTGAAGGAAACAAATTTCTAACATCTTAACCTCCCAAGACTGGCAAAGTTTGGTGTATTTAGCTTTCCTTTCATTCTGAACGTACAAAAATAATTTCTATGAAAAGATATCTATCTTTACATTTACATTACGTTTACATTGGGGATGTTTGAAATTTAAAGCCACAAAAAGAAACAAGAGTAGCATAAGAAAAGGCTTGCTCCTGAAAACTAAAGTAAATAAGTAATACGCACTCTAGGTGGCAGCAAAAGGTTATCCTACAAATTAAATGCCTTCCAATTGGAAAGGGCAAATATTTAATTACAAACAGGGAAAGCAAAATATTGACAGACATGAACTGCTAAACAAAAGTAGCATTTATATCAATGATCGCTTATATCAACAGCATCAGCATTCTAGTTAGTCAAACAAGACTCTGGTCTACAGTTTCCACAATACACACTACAACTGTTAAGTTACTAAATGTATGCAAGCTGACGGGTAAGAAATGTTTGATTGAAAAAGGTGCTTAAAATGCAGTTTCTTTCTCCTCTCCTCCCAACCCCTGTATATGGAGAGTTATTTTTCCTATAAATGCAGAAGTGATATATTGCTGCTTCAGCTCTGGAATAATAGAAGCTACAGGTGAAGACATGATTTTGCTCGCAAAAAAACTGGTCCTCTCTTTCACAAAAAATGTCCCATGATTGTAAATATACAATCATATTATGTGCAAGTTGGAACTAAACTTTCTTTAGAACACGTTATAGCAAGAAAACCAAGGTACCTACATATTTATTGTCAAACTCAATAGAACTGATGCCAAATAGTCAAGCAGAAACAAGAATTCAGCTTAGGTATTCTATATGGCAGGCTCTGTGTTTAGAATTCATGTCGTGTAGCAGAAGTGGCAGCCTTAGCTAGTAACAGATTAATATTACATCTTCAAAAAAGATGTACTACATGATCTGCAAGTTTAAAAGATTCAATTAAATATTGACGTACAACATAGTAACTCCACATATTCAGCACTTTATTGCATACCATTTTCAGAATCTTTACCTGGTTCTGTTTGCAGGCTCTCTGATATTCGAAAACAGTGCATTTTGCTGAAATTGCGAGAAACTAAACGCACACAATTCGGAGGAAGAATCATATTCCTTAATCTTCCAAAAGTACATTCTGGTGGTACAATAATGTAGCAAGCAGCATGAGCCTATAAACAGAAACATCATTAAATGCTCATCAAACTTCAGACATTAAACATATAAAAAAAATTAACTCACTATAATAAAATAGGCAGTAGCCTTGCAAACCATGCTGGAACAAATGCATACTTATTGTAAATTGGACCACCTCTTGTGCAATGAATGGAGTTACCCCCACTTACATCAGGTTTGATTTTAACTCGCTATATTTTTATTGACATAACAGTGAGAATTCTTAACGTGAATATTTTAAAATATTAAAATCATATTCTACTGAAATCTAAAGTTTTACATACATTGACATAAAGGAAAAATAGTAAGATTGCTTTGCATCTGAATCATTGGATTTTGCATTCTAGTGGTATTCACAAGAGAGAAGATGATCAAAGCATGGACACTTGTGTTATAATTAATAGGTTATCCAGTAGGGAGTTGGGGCTGCGATTTCCTCCTGGAGTTTTACTTCCATTGATAAATACAGAAATTATCCTTCCCGAAGCTTATGTCATCAGCCCAGACCTCTGAGCAAATTTCTGCCTTGCATTTATGCTAGACCATATATAATCCTTGGAATCAGATTATGGTAAATACATATGGAAAACTGATGAACAGAGCCAATAAAAGAAGTTTGCAGAATAATAATAAAAAAAAATTAAACAAAAAAATGGTGATCTGTGTTATTTCAGTTATTTGTTTTTTAAAAGTATTTTGAATATGTAAATTATTCAAATAAAATATACCTGAAACACTGAATAATTGTTTAGCCTTAAGATACAGGTAAGTTTGCTATTGTCACTTTTAAGACTTAGTGTGGCAATTCAAAAATACTTTTGTTTTTAATTATTAAATATATTTTTCACTTCTTATCCCCTAATGATTTGTGTGTTATTTCTAGACACTGTTTCTGCGTTTCAGTCCCTAGGTGGCTAATGATGGACGCAGTGACCCTTATCTACACAGTAGGTTGTATATCAGTTTTAAGTCTGTAATGAGCTTTGGCTCTCTTCTAGATGAGAGACAGCGTATAAAGGTAGGATACTTTATGTTGCATGGGAATCAAACATGAGCAGTAGACAGGGATGACGACAAAATCAAATACACGTTCAGAAATGTTGGGACCAATCTCCAGGGTTCAACAACATTCCATGCTGAAAAGGAACACGAGCAGGTTAGAAGGAGGATTCTATGTAATCAGCATAAATCTTTGTTTCTTTTTACAATTCACATCAATAATAGAAAGACTAACTGGTAATATACCGAATGTGTGAGAACCACAAGACAAGAAATGGAATAGCCGCCGTGGACTGAATGAAGAAGCATCAGTTAACTAAAGAGTCCTGTTAAGACTCAGCACTAAGAATTTTTTTATTTAATCCGTTTATTTTAAAATTCCTCCACTTTGGAGACCAAAGGAAACAAACCCCAAACTTACTTGCATTCTGATTTACCGAGTATCATCCAACAAATGACTGCCTTATTCATGGCCAGTTTTAAATACATAAAATTAACGAGGCCTTTATTTCCACAGACATGCCCAATGATATTTACATACCAGAATGCCACACCACTCGCACCTCAAGCCAGACAGCACCTCCGAAGAACCACAGGTTTTCTTGCAGACCTCACAACGAGCACTGGACGAGAGATTTCCCTCCCTCCAATGATGATGGTATGTATCCTGAGAAAATGGATCAATCGATTGTATTATACCAAATGGCAAATACAACCATGTCCCTACATTATTAGTTTAAAATGAACCCTAAAGGCTTTAAGAAAAACATCACAAAATGTTGTGCATAATTAATGTAATTAATATAAAATATTTAAGTACTTTCCTATTGAAATATGGAGTAAGCAAGCTTGCAGCAGACCATTAAAATCCCACAGAAAATCAAGGATAAAGAAATCTCACTTTCCCATTTTCCTGAGCATTGTAATGTTTAGTTCTGTATTAAATGCAGCATCTTAAGGAATAATATTTGGCCCTTACATAGCACTTTCCATCTTCACAGCCTATTACAAATCTTAGTTCTCAAAATAATCAGAGAGATTGAATTAGCATTTTACAGTTTAAAAAATTGAGGAGCAAACATTAAACATTTTGCCTGAGACATAAGCAGCAGCCAGCCTGAGGAATGGGTTTAGAAATCTCAGAAATGTGTGGCTTCTAGAATAACTCTCTGTCCTTGGGGTGTGTCACATTGCTCAAAAGCTCAAAATGCCGAAAAACCACAGGAAAACGATAAAAGACAAAAACCTCACATCACCTGTGAGTGAACACTTTTCACAAACTATTATTCTATGTCTGCCTTATCAGTCCTCATCCTCAAGGGAAACCTGCACAATCCTTTCAAAAGACGAGCCTGGGAGCTTAAATTCAACACTTTGCTTGACACTCAATATCACAAACTGAACGGAGACAGTGTAGTTATGACTTATTACAAAAATCTGTAACCCACTAACAGGCCCCCATTTCCCCCATCTTCCTTTCCTCCCCTGACTGCAGAGGTGTTCACTTCACCTGGAATGATCCCTTGAAATGTGTGTTAAATACTTATGCTAAACTAAGGTGACCAGATAGGAAGTGTAAAAAATTAGGACGGGGGGTGTTGGGTGATAGGAGCCTATATAAGAAAAAGGCCCCAAAATCGAGACTGTCCCTATAAATCAGGACATCTAGTCACCCTGCACTAAGCCAGATATCTGTTCCACCTTGCATTTAGCTGTGACGCTCAGAGTACGTTTCCCAGACCTGAAGAAGAGCTCTGTGTGAGCTCAAAAGCCCGTCTCTCTCACCAACAGATGTTGGTCCCAAGAAGATATCGCCTCACCCACCATGTCTCTAATATCCTGAGACGACAGGCACCGCATACAGAAATATTAATTTTTCTTTTATGTTCTATAAACATTCCACAATGTATTATTCTTACACTACCACACACAGCAAATTACTTTGCATTTGATCTTTGGCCCCTATGGCTACTACAACAACAGACCCTTTCAAAATGCCTAGTCAGTCTTCAGTATGAGAGATAGAAGGCCAATGATTTTAAAAAGTGGTGTTAAAAGCTACGGTATTACCACCACCACATTTAGGCCTGATTTTCAGACGTACTCAGCATTCAGCAGTAACTATTGACTTCCATGGAAGCTGCTGGCTGCTCAGCGTTTCTGAAAATCAGGCTTCAATATCCACTTAATTAGCCTAATTTTCAGCAACCATCTTTTAAAGTTTTGGCCATGAAATCTAAATTAACTCAAGTGCAACAGCTATACAACCACTTCCCCCTTCACAAAGAGGACAGTACAATTTAGAAATGACGCATCAGAATGAAGGATTTCATTTTAATTCTATTCGTCCTGCCAACGGGCTTGTACAGTTTAGCACTAGTTTTTCTAAAAAAGGTTCACATCATGAGAAGCAATAAAATACGAGGTAGGAGCAGCCTCGGAGAGAAAAGGGAATTTCCATTTCCCCATCACCAGAGTGATCTTTTGTTTTTTAAATAAAGACAAAGATTTTTCTGAATGCCCCTGGGTATGCTTAACCTGAGCTCCACCAAGCATGTCTAAAATTCAGCAGCAACAAATGTCAAGAACATGTAAGAAAACAAGAAGTCGCATCAGTTCATAACAAAATCCAGCAATACACAGGATATATTTTTCTGTTCCTTATATATAAGGAACATGTCTGCCAAAACGACGTCACTTACGCATTAAGCCACACCACAGAAACTGGAGGAGGATGTTATTGGGGGAGGGGGGAGATTCAGGTTTGTTTTACATTGAAAGTCACTGATTGTACTTCATGCTCTATTCTAGCCACACAAGTTAATACTCACATGATCATGATGCCCATCTTGATGGCACTGACGACAATCGCTGCAAGCAAACGGGAGACAATCCGTATGCACGTGTAGTTCACACACTGAAAGTAAAAAACAAACAAACAGGAAATGTCTAACACCCAGGTTTGCTTTATTTTCCTATCTCCCCACACAGCATTTCTCGTGCCTTTTACTGTTTAGCAAAGACAGACAAAATGCAAGAAGTTTATCTCTATTATGGTGTGTGTTATTCAGTTCACTTTGCATTTAATTGATGCAACTATTATTTAACTGAAAACTCAAGTATGTAGGAAGGCAAAGCTAATTTTGTGCTTAAGTGATTTAATTATTTCTTCTAATAAAGTAAGATAACAACAACAATTGACTAGCTTATTATAAGGATGTCTGTAGCCTGATTCGAACAAACTAGTCCTCTTCTCTAATAAAATCACCGATCTCACCTTAAATTGGAAATTTTGCTTTAACAAAATGAGAAAGTGGAGTTCAGGAGACCCCCATTAATATGAAGGGCAACTTGCTCTATTTTCTATAGCTGAAAAATAATGAAGTCCTAAACACAGAAGAGCGGCTATTTATAAATGATAGCCAACCAACAAGTCGTATCCCCAAATACTCTGACAGTGCAGGAGGAAAGGAGGTGGACAACTGTAGACATTCCAAAAATCACATCTTCCAACTCCTCCACTATGCCTGACTAAGGCCAGGTCTACACTACCCGCCGGATCGGCAGGTAGCAATCGATCTTTCAAGGATCAATTTATCGTGTCTAGTCTAGACACGATAAATGGATCTCCGAGCGCTCTCCCATCAACTCCAGAACTCCACCACTGTGAGAGGCACAGGCAGAGTAGACGGGGGAGCAGCAGTGAAGACGCCACGGTAAGTCGACCTAAATACATCAACTTCAGCTACACTATTCGCGTAGCTGAAGTTTCATATCTTAGGTTGATCCCACCCTATCCCCAGTCTAGACAAGGGCTCAGAGACTCAGCAGAGGTCCCAGGGAATGAACAGACAGAGTCTGACAAAGTGTCCCTCCAAAGCAGGGTGAGTGCAGCGTACTGGGACACAGAACTGTTCGTAGTGCTGTACTGCACTCTGGTAACCTGATGCCTAAATGAGGGAGAGGTTTCCTCCTTGCCACATCCTTACCTGGCCTAGGAGCAGACAGTAAACATGCACAAACACACACACACACACACACAGGCAACGGAGTGTGGAGGAGTCTGCACTGCCACTGCCTCTACGATATGTTGTACCTGTTTGTTGGGAACCAGAGATCCATCATCAGGATTGTTACTCCAGCATCTTTAATGACAAGTCTAAAGGACCTGAAGAGTTCATTAGGAGCACCAAAAGAGTTCTTGTAGCACCAAAAGGAAATATTTTTTCCATGTGCCTCTGTCTAGCTTGTTAGGTCACCCAGGAAACCTAGATCACCTTTCTACTGAATATGTACAAACAACGTGTGTGCAATACACAAAGAGAGATTCCATTAGACAACCCAGATTCCTAAGTGGACTCTAACTACCAGACAGCACAATTTTATCCAGGGACTAACATTTGAAATCAACCATTTTGCTATCGGATGCCAATACAGATTCCTTATTTCAACTTGACTATATCCTAGAAAAGGGGCACATCCATCCCATGCAGGAGACTTGCTCCAAATCTCTTTGCAGTCTATATCCTAGTTTCCACCTCAATGTCAAGAGACAGAAAACAGCCTCCCCTTATGTCAGATGTTTTAGAAGTCAGATATGTCCAGCTGTTAAATTTCCACCAGAAGCCGCCTTCCTGTGACCTATGAAGATTTGGATAAGTTTTCCTTTTGGACCAAAAGTAGTATTTTCATTTCCTAAAGGCTGACCTGAAGCTTCAGCTATAAAGGAGAGGCCACTGGCCCATTAGCAAAGTGGAATTCCAAGTTAACAGCATCACCAAAATGCAACAGAACTTGGATGAACTGGAATGACAAAGTTCTGTAACGACCTCCTTAACAGACACACATGTTAATGTAATAAAATGGATAAAAATGCTGGAAGACACACCCCGAATCTAAAATTACACAGGGACAAATGGCCATGAACCTATTTGGAAGAAGAAGAAAAAGAAAAGAAAATTAGCTACAATCTAAGCTGTAAACAGAACTGTTCTTTAAAAGTGAGCACTCTGGGCAGACAGCAACATTTGTCTCTTCAAATAAATCAAGAACATGAATCGCAGGATTCTACCAAGCCTGCAAACCACCTCTTTCTGTAGCATTCAAGGAATCCATTGTTCCAACCACCTCACACAAACCTGAGAAGAATTCCACATCTGACACCGGAGGTCAGCCATGCTGACAGCCATTAACAACGACAGTCCTGCTTTCTACCAGAATCATCAAGTTACCCATTCTGGAAGCTTCATTTTAAAAGTACTCTATAAGCAGTAAGAAAAAGTCAATAAGCACATTCTAGCTAAAATTGCAGTCCTACACTCCGCTGTGGATGTAATTCACCATCGCACACAAGCAGACTGTCTCATGTTTAAATCTACATGAGAAGCAACATTTTTTTTTCTTTTCAGAAAAGAAGCCTTCTGAAAACTGCTATAACAAAGTAGTAAGTATGAGATCCCTAAATAGATTAAATACTTCCTAACTTGACTACAAATCTACCCCAAAGATTACTTGGTAAAGATGATGTTGTGCGGTTCCAGGGTTGTTATTTGTCAAATTTTTTTAAAAATATACACAATTGATAAGGAAAATGTTGACAGTTTTGTAAATTCAACCTGGATTTAGAGACAAACTGAGTTCTTTCCATCCACGCATCACTGCCAGTAATAAAGTTTCTGCAAACCAAATAATGATTTCAGTGCGGTTACACAGGCGTAGCTGAATGGAACGTAGCAACAATTCTGTTGTTGGTACACTTGGTAGAGTACAACCTGCAGCTCACGCAGCAAAGCTATGTTGGCTCTGTAGTATTAATAGGAGTAAAAGCTGGAAAGTGCATTGCAGCTGGCAGATATGCCTCCAAATACCGAAAAGAACAGATTTGTTGAGTAGGAAGGGGACAGTTTAGAGACAGCCACTTTCGTAAGAGAAACGGTTTTTAAAAAGCAAGATTTAGAAATGACTGGAGAGAACTGTTAATGTGTCAACTTCAGCCCAGGAGCTTAGGGTCAGAATTAAGTAGTCTTTAAGGGCTCTTTCATAATGCATACTTTGATTGTTTAGTTTACAGTTGAAGGACAGTATCTGCAGCAAGGTAGAGGAATTGGTCTGTCAGATACAAAGGAAAGTCATCAAATCAAAACTCATCTCAAGTTGTAAGTGCCTCTCTGCCAACAATTCCATTTTTTTGAACTAGTCAATATGAAGACCATCAAAAGAACACAAAGTTTCATCACCCAATTAGAAAAAATCTGTAAAACTAACTTTATAAAGCTTTTTTCTGATCCTTGATGCTGCTTACAAGGGTCTTCAGAATGGGCCCAAGACTAACCAACATGACTCTAGTTTCATCCCTATTCCCTCTTCCCTCCATGTACACTCCAACCTATGGCCTCTTAAGTTTCAGCTCTCCCGCCATGCATACAGGGGAATACTAGAGCAGGGATAAATTTTTCAGCAGTGCCTTACTAACCCCCAGTGACTTTCATTTTTGAAAAGGCCATGTCATTCATCAATGGCACAGCCATGCGTGAGTTAGGCAGGCTGCCCCAAACAAGTGCCAACGAAGCCTTCAGACCAACACACATTAGGTTTACGGCCCTTTTTTTAAAAAAAAAACTACTTCAGAACATTTTTAGAATAGAATTGTTTTTACTGATACTATTTTCATGTCCCTTCAGGTGCCCTAACTACCATCAACAGACAGTGACAGAAAAGTGTCTAAAATAGACCCTTTTAAAACAATTCATAGATCAGACTAAAATCAGGTGATGGAATCCACATTTGTTGAAGAGACTTACATTTGCATTTATGTTTGTTCCTTGTTTTTAAGGTAACTAGTTGAAGGGTGCTCAGTAGTTTGCAATGTTAGTTCAGACACAAAGATTATTGGACAGAACGCAAGGGAAGCAGTCCAGAGTACAGATTAAGCACAGCTTACCTCATCAATGCAAAAAGAAAGGAATTTATCTCAGGGTTATCATTAGCATACATTATACATCTTTAGAAATACACACATATCTATTTTTATGGGACACACGTGACTTTGCATATACACATTTTAAATTACCTTCACATCGAAATGCAAGGGACTCTAACTGCTTTCTGCACACGGTGCAAAACTTTCTTTTGTAATGTCCTGGAGGTCCAAAACAATGTGCAACTGGAATCTGTCAATGAAAATATACAGGGTACATCTTTAACAATCACTGTCAGACCAATGACTAGTAAGAAGAATTGTAAGTCATTGAATTTGTATACTATATGGTGCAATACATAACTTTATACTACGTGCACACAAAAACGGGGAGGAACACAAATTGAAAACAAATAAACTAGTTTTATTATAAACACCAAGGCATCTCAAAATTTAAAAAATGAAACAAGAAGAGGGTGGCACTACTGAAATAGCACCCAGAAGCTCCAATTATTATCAGGGTTCCACACAGAGACATGGTCCTTGCCCTCAAGATTACTTGAACAGACAAGACAAACACAAACATACTAGAAATATGCCCCAAGATGCATATATATCCAGTGACTCATCTTTTAAAAATTAAAGATTTTCCTCCACCCCACTATGTTCCATGTCTTTTGGCCCATCTCAGTTCCATTGCCACCTAACTGACCAAGGGTGCCCTGTTCATGTGACCTTCCCAAGGCACAAACTGACAATTATCCAAAAGAACAACCTAACGCTGCAAAGCCTGGTCAGCAAAGACATCCATGCCAAACTGCCGCAGTAACAACAGCAGCTGAAATAACCCTCATTACAGCGAGGTGGAAGACGACCAGATTGTGTAAACTATTGTGCTGAATCACAAAGAGGGATGTATTAGTATTATTGCGACACTGGAAGTCAAAAGCGTGGCTTGGCTCTAAGAGGAATTGCTCAACTTCCCAATGGACAGCGGTATCCCAAGACTCTGTTGCTATGGACATCACTAACAAGTTTTACGAAACATTTTTAGGACTGCAATACACTTCATATAAAGTAATGCAACAAAAATCTAATTATTTCTCTCACATATCGATGATTGCTGCTACATTGGAAAGTGCAGGGCCAATGGAAAAAAGCACAGGTGGAATTTCATCTTCCAATACAGTAGGAAAAAATGCCCCAACTTAAACAGTCTTTTAACACTTCATCTCCCTATTCATGACACAATCTGGATCTAGTCACAATAACTACAGCTGAATCTTGGGATTGAGTCCGTTCTTCAGGTGCAATGATGCTACCACACAAACAACAGGCAAGAATAAGAACATAAGAACGGCCATACTGAGTCAGACTAAATGTCCAGCTAGTTCAGTATCCTGTCTTCCAACAGTTGCCAATGCCAGGTGCCTCAGAGGGAATGAACAGAACAGGTAATCATCATGTGATCCATCTCCTGTTGCCTATTTCCAGCTTCCAGCAAACAGAGGGTAGGGAGACCATCTCTGCCCATCCTGGCTAAGAGCCATTGATAGACCTACCCACCTTGAAATTATCTAATTCTTTTTTGAACCCTGTTATAGTCTTGGTCTTCACAATTTCCTCTGGTAAGAAGTTCCACAGGTTGATTGTGCATTGTGGGAAGAAATACTTCCTTTTGTTTGTTTTAAACCTGCTGTCTACTAATTTCATTTAATGACCCCCTAATTCTTGTGTTATGAGGAGTAAATAACACTTTCTTATTTACTTTTTCCACACCGGTCATGATTTTATAGACCTCTATCATATCCCCCTTAATCGTCTTTTTTTCCAAGCTGAAAAATCCAAGTTTTATTAGTCTCTCCTTATATGGAAGCTATTCCATACCCCTAATCATTTTTATGCCCTTTTTTATACCTTTTCCAATTCCAATATATCTTTTCTGAGATGAGACAAACACATCTGTACATAAAACTCAAGATGTGGGCATACCATGGATTTATATAGAAGCAACATGACATTTTCTGCTTTATTATCTATCCTTTTTCTAAGGATTCTCAACATTGTTAGCTTTTTAGACTGTCTCTATACATTGAGAGGATGTTTTGAGAGAACTAGCCACAAAGACTCCAAGGTCTCTTTCTTGAGTGGTAACAGCTAATTTAGACCCTATCATTTTATATGCATAGTTAGAATTATGTTTTCCCAATGTGCATTACTTTGCATTTATCAACACTGAATTTCATGTGCCATTTTATTGCCCACTCAGAGTTTTGTGAAATCTCTTTGTAACTTTTCACAGCCTTCTTGGGACGTAACTATCTAGATTAGTTTATATCATCTGCAAATTTTGCCACCTTTACTCCTTTTTCCAGATCATTTCTGAATATGTTGACCAGTACTTGTCCCAGTACCTCTGAGGGACACCTCTATTTATGAATGAAAAGTAAAAACATGAAATGAAAAATTTAAAAGGATTCTTATTTATGTATTTAATCCACAGTCTGGAGACACTAATATTTGAAGTAGCATATTCCTGTCACATTAGTACACTCATACAATAAGCCAGTACACACAGTGTCACAAAGTTCAGATATAATTTAGGTTAATTACATTTTAAAATTTCAAATTTACAATTTCATATAACACAGTCTGCCTCTCGAATTGAGTAATCCATGTACCCTTCATGACAAGCTACGACATCACATCATTTATCATCATCTATGGCTTCATGACAATCACCCTGGTCACATTTCTGATAAAAACTATTTGAAGTACATTTGGAACAACATTTCACTACGATATTGCACAATAAAAATCATTTCCAGTAAAAATGTGTTAACAGCAGCTTTTAGATGATATGTGAGATCACACAAATACCACATTTCCATACTCACTCCAGCAGACAATCCCCACGGAATTATTTAGCAGAATCTGACTGCTCCTTGAGTATTAGGATTTTCCTGCATTTGCTAGCAGCAATCTGAAATCGATCAGAATCCCATCATTCCAATCAGCTTATAAAGGGTTCGTAGTGGAAAGCTCTAATGTACCAGAACACAGGCATGATTATGCTAAGCAATTCTATGCTGGAAATGTTCATGACAAAGTAAGCGAAACAACGGTTTGTCAGTCTCAGGACGGGGAAAGAGATCCCAGGTAATTGGAGGGTGCAGAATGATGGGACAGAGACTTGACACATAAATGAAACAAGGGATGGGGAAATGAAAAACTAAAAGTAAAATACTTTAAAATGGGCTGAGCAGATTCCTAACATGAATTGTTGATCATCTAATCTGAATTAATTCAGGTGGACAAAAGGGGTAAAGTATCAGAGAGGTAGCCGTGTTAGTTTGGATCTGCAAAAGCGACAAAGTCCTGTGGCACCTTATAGACTAAGGGCTTGTCCTCACTTGGCGCAGCAGAAATCAGTCTTTTGGCGATCGATTTACCACCTCTTGTCAGGACGCGATAAATCAATCGCCAGTGGCGCCGCAGTTGACTCTGGAACTCCAGCTCGCCGGGAGGAGTAAGCCGGAGTCAACGGGGGAGTGCGCCACCGACTGCCGCCGCCGTGAGGACTGGAGGTAAGTCGGCTGTAGAGACGCTGATTTCAGCTATGTTATTAATGTAGCTGAAGTTGCGTATCTAGAGTCGATCCCCCGCTCTAGTGAGGACCAGCCCTAACAGATGTATCAGAGCATAAGCTTTCATGGGTGAATACCCAGTTTGTTGGATACATGTAGTGGAAAAGACCAGAGGCAGGTAAATATGTAAGTAGGAATCAGGCTAGAGATAACGAGATTAGTTCAATCAGGGAGGATGAGGCTCTCTTCTAGCAGTTGATCTGAAGATGTGAACACCAAGGGAGGAGAAACTGCTTTTGCAGTTGGCTACCAGTTCAGAGTCTTTGTTTAATCCTCAGCTGATGGTGTCAAATTTGCAAATGAACTGAAACTCAGCAGTTTCTCTTTGCAGTCTGGTCCTGAAGTTTTTCTGCTGCAGGATGGCTACCTTTAAATCTGCTATAGTGTGTCCAGGGACACTGCAGTGTTCTCCTACAGGTTTTTGTATATTGCCATTCCTGATATCTGATTTGTGTCCATTTATCCTTTTACGTAGGGACTGTCCAGTGTGGCCGATGTACATAGCAGAGGGACATTGCTAGCACATATTAGGTTGGTAGACGTGCAGGTGAACAAACCGGTGATGGTGTGGCTGATCTGGTTAGGTCCTGTGATGGTGTAGCTGGTATAGTGGGAAAGAAGATGATGGAGAAAGGATTCCCTCCCTAAAGGCAAAAATACAACTAAAACACTGTACTTAAACATAGTCCCAGGTATATTAAAATCATGTTTTCCTAACACTAAAATTATGACCATAGATGCATAAATGTCAATATAATTCCCATGGCAACCATAACTCACAGCCCTGCTTAGATGCATTATTTTTTAAATTTTCTATTAAGACATAAAATGGCACTTCGGTCAAGTTACAATGATTCCTATAAGTGTTTATGTATACACTGTCACTTCAAGTTTCCTAATATGTGTGTGTAACATCTCAACTACAAGATTGTATTCACATTAGAGCTGGCCAGAAATTTTCAGATGGAACAGTTTTCTGTCAGAAAATGTCGATTTGATGGAAGCTAAATGTTCTGCAGCAACAGAGAATCATAGAAATGTAGAACTGGAAGGGACCTCAGGAGGTCATCTAGTCCAGACCTCTATGCTGAGGAAGGACCAAGGAAACCTGGATCATCCCTGACGAGTGTTTGTCCAGCCTGTCCTTAAAAGCCTCCAGTAATGTGATTCCACAATTGCCCTTGGAAGCCTGTTTCAGAGCTTAACTATCCTTAGAGTTGGGAAGCGTAATAGCCAATATAAATCTCCCTTTGCCGCAGATTAAGCCCATCACTTCTTGTCCTGCCTTCAGGACAATCCCTTATCATGGAAGGTCTGGTGATGATCTGATAGTCTGAGTTCTGAAATAGTACTCATTTTGAAATGAGATTAAGTAGCTGTATTAATATGGTACATTAAAAGCATGTGAGATGGCTTACAGGGTCACAATGAAAGTTGCAATTTCTTGGTTCCCATCCATTACTGAGCTCCTTTTCCAGTTCAATGATACTAAAATCAATTTGTACAAAACAATATAGAAACTTTATCCAAGAAATGCCATTAAATATGTCTAAGTGCCAAAATAGTACCGACCAAACATCTATTGACACAAAGGTCAGTGTTAGTGCTTATTTCAATTTACACCCTGAAATGCCCTTGAATACCCAGTTTACTTAAAAACAGAGTACAGTATTCTTTAATTCTTAATTTCAGCATTTTGTTTCCTGCCATAACTCATGGAGACATCGGAGTACTGCCCTTTGGAAACTGTCTTGCTGTGTAACTGGATATTGTCTTGCTGTATTACTTACTATATCCTATAGAAATGTAGTGTACAGTATAAACAAAGTGCCTTTACCATGATCAAATGGCTCTGCTTTCAATAATCTTCAAAGGTCTTTTGTTGTCACCACTATAAACACTATCCTTTACTATGATAAATCTTATTTTCTTCTACATTCACTTGATTTACCAACCATGGCACTTTTAAATTCTTCCCATTGGGTGACTTAGATGCAGACTACTGTTCATAAAGTGAAATCAAGAGTGTTATGTAGATAGAAACATTAACAGGTATGTGTGGTACGGGGATGACTATTGTGTTTTCAGCTATCTATAGCAGCTGTACTTGCCTTTTCTAATTCTGTTAGGGATTTTCTAATTCTCTTAACCTTTGCTCTACAGATAAGCTCCCAACAATGCCACATATGATTGCTTCTTGTCTACAAAACACTCACAAAAGTATATACTCAGTCAAAAATTCTCCCTGGGAGAACTATGTGTTATTGGAATGTTAGCTTTTAAAAAGTTAACATTAAATTAGACCGTAAGCTTTTCAGAGCAGGGTATTACAGTGTTGTAAAACTGGGGTCAGGAAAAATCAAACACTATGGGCTTGGCCACACTTGCAAGTTACAGCACAATAAAGCCGCCCAGAGTGCTCTACTTTACTATCCGTCCGCACTGGCAAGGCACGTAGAGCGCTCTGACTCCACCGCTGGAGCACTCCTGGTCCTCCACCTCCTCAAGAGGAATAACATTTGTTGTGCTCCCACTGGAGCACCGCGGCACCAGCGTAGATGCCTAATGCACTCTGATTGGCCTCCGGAAGTGTCCCACAGTGCCTGTTCTAGCCACTCTGGTCATCACTTTTGAACTCTACTGCCCTGTCCTCAGGTGACCAACTGTCAGACCTGCCCTTTAAATTCCCTGGGAACTTTGAAAATCCCCTTCCTGTTTGCTCAGCCAGGCGTGGAGCACTCTTAGCGCATCTTTCCAGGTGGCCATGCCTCCACGTGCCAGGCAATCCCCAGCATGGAGCAATGGCGAGGTGCTGGACCTCATCAGAGACACACTGGAATCCCTTGAGGCATGCACCCAGGAGCCTCTTCTTGACCCAGTCGCTGCATCCGGTGCTTGGGGAAGGACAAACAACAGAGGAGGTTTCTGGTAAGTGGCTTTTTTTTCCAGGAAGGAAGTTTGTAGGTGCAGGCTCTTGAGGCGAGGAGGGTTAGGGCTGCATGCATGCCTAGATGCGGAATAGGGCACTGATGTGCTCTCTCACATCACGGTAATCGGCATCGGTGATCTCTTCAAAAGTCTCAGCGAGAATGTGGACTATGTGCCTGGGAAGGTTTATTGGGAGAGCCAACATAAAAGCTTGACTCTTTTACCAACAGACATTGGTCCAATAAAAGATATTACCTCACCCACCTTGTCTATTTGCTATTCAGTTTATCGTTTTATTCCAGTATTTCTTATTCTGACATTTCAAACTCTGTTAGTGCATCATCTGGAAAGACAAAGTCTGGAGTAAATGTCAAGTCCACATCGTATGTGTGGGAGACTATTTCACAGAAATCATTTAGCTTCTCGACAACGTTCACATCTGCCCTGATTGCTCCCTTGACTCAGTGGTTGTCCAGGGGACGCCTTCCTGCTTCTAATATACCTCAAGAATTCCCTGGGTTTTGAATTTTGTTGTTGTATATGTCAGTTTTCTCTCCAAATTTTCTTTGCTATCCTAGTTTCCATCTTACATTTTACCAGCCACCACTGTTGTTTTCTATTGACTTCACTTGGTCTGGATTTTTATTTTTTGAAAAGTAGGTTTAGTCTGAATAGCCTCTAATCTTGTATTTTAACTATATTGGGTTTTAGCTTGCCTTCCTGCTTTCTTTTTGGTTAGGAGTGCATGCATCTCCTGTGACTTCTACTTATTTTTATAAATTGTTTTAAAGAACACAAGTAGCCTCCATGCTGAGTAAGGATGTTAATTTCATCACTTTTCTTGGGACAAGAAGAATGCCAGTTAAAAGCAATTTCTAGTAGAAAGTCCAGAGTCTTTCACATACAAATTTTGTAATCAAACAAATATCACTGTTAGAATTAACATTACAAAGGGGTGGGAACAGCCCACAGAACAGGAAATGGATGAATACAGTTCAAATTAGCTAATATGGCCAATACTCAAAATTTCTATTGTGGCTGATGCAAGGGAAACAGTACAAATCTGTACATTCCTTCACTGTCTCAGAAGCAAATGTATTCCTACAGTTGACCCAATTTGTCTGAAATGTGTCATACAAATAGCAGATTAGACCCACTGTTGTTCACAAGGGCAGCCTTGCAACTGCAAAGCTTATGGTCAATTTCATATAGTGTGAATACACAGGTCCCCTTAGACTCTATGGTACTTCTATAGCAGAACACTTTTTTTTTGTATGAGTCATGCCTCTACTTGGATGAATGACTCATGCAAGAGAGTTTTCTGCTATCATGAAGACCTGCGGGAGACTGTTCCTTTTTGCATCAAAAGCAAACCTGATAACTGAGAATAAAAGGACACCTCACCTTTATTACCACAATGATTTTATGGATTCTATGAAGGGAAGAAAAACCAAAAATAAGAACAGAAAATGAAATGATAACCTTCCAGGGAGTATCTATCCTATTTCCGAAAGTGAAAGATTGTGGATTCAGACCTAGTATGTGAATTCTCATGACAGGCTATCGCTTCTATCAAGTTTGCTCCATCTAAACTCTTGTATTCTCCTGACGAGGGAGGTAGGACACAGGGGCTTGGAGGAGGAGATGAAGAATTTGGAGCAGTGAAAACATTTAGGACATTGAAAAAATTGTATCGGTTTAAGCTTCCTGTGCTTATAATGTAAGGAAAAAAGGTGCACTGTGCTCAGCTTTGTTGGTAGCTCAACAAGGGGCATATCTGTCACACAACCTTCCAGATAAGACTGGATTAGTCTGGAGCCTGACCACTCCTAGGACATGCTGCAAGATCCTCTTGGCTTGAACAAAACTTTCATACTACAGCCAAAAAAACAAAGAGGGGAAGAGCAAAAACAACTGAGTCAAAAACTTGTATACCCCAAATATACACAGGAAAAGGAGAAGAGCGGAAATCTTATGAAGTTCACAACGTGGGACCTCACCTTGCAGAACTGGAGAAGCACATGGGCAGTACAACAATTGGCACTAGATGAAGTCTTCAGACAGATGCATCGCGAACATGATTGTTACATGTACAAGTTTACGCCAAGAAAATAGTATTTAAAAAAATAAAAGTTTGCTGTTGGTATTTTAACCTACACATCTGCTAATCTTCAAATGGTTGACTAACATTAAATACCTTTTCATTTCAATTTTTTAAAAAATAATCATTAAGTAGCAATATTAATAAGTTGATAATTTAACTTTCAACTAAGAATTAACTTTTTATTTGTTACAGGATAATTAAATTCACAATCATAAGCCCACAACAGAAGTTTTGACTGTTGTTACAACCTACAACACAAGACCTTCTACGACACTTATTGCTAAAATTGACACAAATGAAAAATCTAACTGAAAACCTGACCAGCTTTTGTGGAAGTCAAACTTAAAAAAAAAACCCATCAAGGCTGAATCCCCACTCTGGCACTTCAAGTGCAAAAGGCGGGGGTCTGCAAGGATTCAAAAAAATTAATACTTGCCACTCTAGACTTGTATTAAACTCCCAAAGTACAGCTTTTCTCAGACCTTGGTTTGGTAAATGCTGCCATCACTCAGATAAAAAAAACAAACACCTCGAACCCAGGAAGGAGCACATGGGAATTCCTCCCTGTGGGGTACCCTCAAACCCTTTCACCCCCATCTGGAGAAGAGCTGAGAAAGAAACCAAAGGAAATTAGCTGTTGCTACCAGCTAATCAAAAAACATGTGCACAAACCTCTTAAGACACTAAAAATCCAATCCTGTTCTTAAAAAAGGTAAATTTTATTAAAAATAAAAAGAAAATACACTTGGAACTTAGGCTATTGCTAGATTTTAAAAGAGCAATTCAAAAATTAAGCACCCAAAATTGCTTTCTTGGGGGGGGTTCAGCTGAAAGATTACAAGCAAACAAAAGCATCAGGGTTTAGCACAGAGGAGTCCCCAAGCCTTTCAGAAATAAAAGAAAACAACCTAATTGCATCTTTCTAAACATTTCTGATCCACTTACACATCTGGGGTTTCAGATAAGTAGGTTTGAGGTATGAATTGATGTTTTTTCACACCTGGTTTTAAAGCTGCTTACCGCATAACTTCAGCCCAGCCCTGCTCTGTCCCCTCTCTCCAGAGAACCACCACAGACACAAATGGAAAGCTTCTTTCCCAATTTTAAAAAGTTCTGCCCTTCCCATTGGCTCTTTTGGTCAGGTGCCCACTCCCTTCCTTTTACCTGTGGGCTTGTTAACCCTTTACAGGTAAAGCAAGCAGAGAACAGCCACCAAGAGGGACCTTATAACTATCTGGCTGGATGGGTCTCCATAAAAGGGAGATACCCCTTCCCCTCTTCATTTATCACAGGGTGAATATATAAACTTTCCTTTTTTAAATCCATGAGTGCTGAAGTAACTCACCTCGTACCCAAATATGTTTATATGAGAGGGAGAGAAGAGTTTTATAACCAGTGTCACTAGCTGTGATTCATACAGAGATAGAGCTCACCTGTCCATCTATTTCCCAGCCTCTTAAAACACAAATACACGCGCACACACACACACAATGGAGTTCTCTCATTTCCACCTGTAAAATCACCTCTGTCTCTCACGGGAATAATGTTTGATATCAGCTGATATTTAGAACAAACAGAATTCTTCTCGTGACCTGTGATCATACTAACCAGTCTAATCTTCAAAACTCAGGAGGGCCGGACTGGGTCAATACTTGGATGGGACACTTCCAAGGAATGATTTTGATGATTCAACAGGTACGGCTCGTCCCACTGAGCTGTAACTGAACAGTTACAGGGCACAGTGATACTGGAAATGTTATTTAAATACCCCTTCCCCTCCTCCAGGGCATCAGGCCCCAGCAGACGCCGACCCATCCCAGCTACAGGAACTGCACAGCTTCTGGGCAGAAGCAGCAGATCCCAGTAGCCACCAGTGACTCCTGAAAACAGAAGCGAGGGAAAGCTAAGGCACCTTCAGACAGGTGATGTCAGGAGACAACATTCTCCACTGGGATTCTGGACACGGTTTTCTATCTTCTCATAGGCTGTTTGCCCCAGCCTCCTCCCACCCCTCCACCACTAGCCTCGCTTTCTCCGCCTTCCATGCCCTTCTCCGTCTTTCTGTCCCTCGTTTCCCCCAAGCTATCCCTGCCCCGACGTTCCTCCCTCCTCCTGAATGGAACACGTTTGCCTCTGAAGTCTTGGAAGTTATCAAACACCTGATTTCCATAAATCGTAGTAAGTGATTGAGCACGCTTAGGCACTTCTTGAAAATCTCAAGCAAACCGTGACAGTGATGATGATGCTATTTGGACGTTCACCCCTTTGGTGGAACTCACTCATGTGAGCAGTACTGGTTTTACCATGGTTCCTGTTTATCCAGGCTCCAAATGGGCCCCAGCCGAGCCTGCTTTTCTCTGCCCCCTGCTCTCTCCTGTGGGTACCAGCTCGGATTGGCAGGGGCCCTTCGGGGGCAGGAGCCATCAGCGCTAGTGCGCAGCTAATTTGACATCCACTGCCTCACAGAAACCCCTTTCCGATAACCCCCTGCACCAGTGTGATCACCCCTTTGCTAGTGATGTGAAACTTGATTGACACTCCTTTGGTCTGAGATGAATGGGGACCTGGAGCTCAGCATCTGTCGCATTCCACGGGCGACAAGGAAGGCAGAACAAGCTGCCATGTGAATCCACGTGATCGCTTTTAGTCTGCCTGTACCCTGGGCATCTGTGTCATTCTTGCTTTCCCCAGGGAGATCAAACCCACTCCAGGTGTGCAACCCCTCCCTCCCAGGAAGAGGAGAAATCAGAATAATGCATAGATTCCAGAAAAACTCAGAGATATCATCTCATCTGCCCTCCTCTAGACCAGCCTGGAGACCTGCCCCCAAATAATTCCTACCGCAGAGCTTTTAGAAAAACATCCTGTATTGATTTAACAATGGGCAGCGAGGGAGAATCCACCAGACGCCTGGGGACACTGTTCCAGTGGCTAATTATTTTAAAATATAAAGGCACTTGAGTTTGTTTTCTTTGTAATAAATGTTCCTGTCACCGTGTCCAGGCAGGCAACCAGCGGAGTGAGACTGGAATTCAGGGGAAGAGGCGTAGGAGCCAAAGCAGCCAATGGCTTATACGATCATTAATGTCATGATTTAGGTTGCATTAGCTGCTGAGCAGCGGCTGTTTAACCAGCACGTCAGCCAGGAGCGTTTCTAGTTTGTGCATTTCAAAGTCTGCCTTTGCTGCAGAAGAAACCCTGCGCAAACCCAGCCCGGGATCAATCTCTGGTCATGATTTTTAACCCAGCTTTGGGATGCTGAGGGGAGAGCCAGAAGGAGCTTTTAGTCTTTCAAGGAGGCTCTGCTGCTATTTTAGGCTGAAAGGCTGTAGCAATGATTAGTGACAGCACAAGCTAATCAACCTATGAAACTAACCAGAACCAGGCTGAGAAATGGCTGGGCTTGGACTTTGAAAAGGTCAGCTGAAAATGATCTTGAAGAGGACAGTGAGACCAGGGCCGGCCAATCAGCCAGACATGGAGGGGAGGATTTCTCTCATGTGTTTGGAATGACGTTAACAAGCTCCCCCATCTCAGACACAGAACCCACCCCACCACCCCTCCCCACCGGCTGGGTCCAGGAAGGCCGCGTCTGTGCTTCTGAACACGGCTCTGTGTCAGACGGAGATTCGGGCGCAAGGCTGAATAGGAAGGGTGGGCTTGTGGGTAAAGCACTTGACTGGGGCTCTGGCAAGCGGCAGTTAGTGCCTGCCTCAGCTGTGAATTCCCAGCCCATCCGTCCGTGCCTCAGTTTCCCACCCACGTGTCTCTCGCGCCCCATGACTTTAGAACAGGAACACCTCCGAACCAGAGCTGGTTGAATATTGGCAGTTGTGGTGGGAGGCCAGCGGGGGAGGTCTCTGGGAGGGTGGGGGCTGGGCATAGAGCTCTGTGGTGGAGGTCTCTGGGCGAGGAGGGGCACTAGGCAGGGGGGCGGCGTGCTGCTGGGCCATGCAGAGCGGGGCTGCTTCTGCCGCACTGTGCCTCGGTGCCCCCAGCCCGCCCTTCGCTCTGGAGACTGACCATCCCGCTGTTATACCAATAGAAGCAAGCAGGATTTTATGAGGGGCATAAGGCAAAAAGCCACATTTATTGTAAAGATAATAATAAAGAATAAAGAAAAGATAGAAGCAAACAACGTTGTTTAACTACTTATTTTTATTACTACTTAACCCTTATACACACACACACATATATATATATAAACATTTATTTAATTATTTATTTAGGGTTTGGGTAATTGTTATAGTTACCAGCCGGGAAGTTGCTTGTGACAGAATACTGGCCAGGTATTCTATACACAGGTGATGGTAGTGGGGAG
>ML677392.1:7951658-7989976 GCA_007922305.1 Dermatemys mawii | reverse complement strand
CTGATCAGATGCGCATCTGAAGCTCCTGGTAGGCTGGCAGCAGAACCTTGGACTCTGACTCCATAGTCTTTTGGTCCAGTCTTTATAGGAATTTCTTCCTATGCCAGTCTATGGGAATTGCTGCGTCATGCTGATGTTTTTAGGGTGGCTGCCAGGTGCTCGTCAGTGATTTTATAGGGTGGACCTCCAGTCTCCAGTTTTCAGTTTTTTTTCACTTGACACCTTTTGGTTGCACTGGCACCGGACGCCTTCTTCAGCCCTTTGATGCTGCATTTTTAGGCTGGAACCTCTTAAACCATCCATTTATTGTTCAAGCACTTTTTCTCTTACATATATTTCCTAATTAATGTTTCACATACAGTATTTTGTATAATAATAACTTTACACATACAATAGTTACAAAAAGTTATAAAAGTTTTTGGGTGGCATTTCTCAAAACTCTCTTTTTTTAAGTGCTAAGTTTATTACTGTTATAGTTACAATGTTTTACTTTGCGATTAGGGTTAATTGGTTTACAGTGCTTTGAAGAGAACTGGCGTCAATTGTGTAACAATGCCCTTAATTAATTACAGGGCTTGGCTCCCGGAGGGGAGTTAGTGGCTTGACAATGCATCGTTACAATGTATCGCTGCAATGTCAATTTCAAGTAGCTACTTGCAAAAGTTTGAGCATGCCCTGGGACAGAGAGAGAGAAGCTGGTTCTGGCTACATAGTACAATTTTAAGTTACATGACCTAATATTAACAAATTATATTTTAAAGGGGCAATAATAATAAATCTGAACATTTAACAATCTTAACAAATAATAATAATAAATCTAAACACTTATCAAGCTACTTCTACTTAACAAACTTATACTATGTAGACTTTCAGTTGTGGGGAACAAATTATGGGAAGTCACTTCCACTTAAAAAATCATTTTTAATACTTTAATGTGTCATCCCTACACCGCTCCCCTGCACCTTGCCCCCTGCGGGCCCACAAACATGTTTGGTGTCAGGCCCACAGAAAGTTAATCCAGCCCTGCGTGTGCGGCTCCTAATACCAAGGCAAAATGCTACAGCGGTGAAGACTAGATAAAGAGGCATGGAACTGTTACCACCAACCATGGTATGTTTAATGAAGAACGCATTAGCAATCATTTGAAATGGGGATTAACCTAGCTCCATACCCCCCCCCCAACCCCATTTCACTTCTTCCAGCAGCTTATGAGAAATATATCACCTGAAAAATATAACCAATCAATTGTATATCTCTGGAGCCAATGGGGACAAAAAATCAGGTCAACAGACGAAGTCAGCCACCAGCTTATGAAGTCACAGACCCCTCAAAGGCTGCACTAACACTTCCCTCTTCCCCCAACTCTGTCACCTCAATCTGTAATCAGGGCACTAAGTGTATCATTTGTGAAAAAGAAACTTAAATCATGCGAGCTGTCCCAGGGTTCCAAGGGTTACGGGCTCTGGGAGGAAAGTTAGATTTCTACCGACTGCGAGCAAATGGTGCTCCACCAATCGCAATTCATGGGCAGGAGAGAAGGAGACGCTACCTTCACCAATTTCAATGGAAAAAGGATCAGTTGTTAAACACCCACCCAAGACACTAGCAGTCTGAAGTCACAGTAGTAACATCTCTTCCCCAAGACAGTCAACAGCAAATTCTGGTGTCTGGACAACATTTTATGGGAACAATCATTTTTATTTCCCAGTATCTGAATCAGCAAGAAAAAAATTAAGACCAGTATCACTCACGTAAGTAACCAATAACTAAGAAGTTCTGAATGAATTACTATACAGAAAACTTGTAAAAGCCTTAATATAGACTTACAGTTCTAAATCAGTGTACTGTATGTGCAGTCAAGAACTGGGGTCTATCTCTGCACGGTTTTGTATAGATACCCTAGTTTGCACAAAATTAATACAATATTGTTGGATTATGACAGATTCCAATCCACATACAACTCCGGAAATAGAAATCTTGGGTAACAATTGCATTAAACACAAGTACATTCAGAAAACAAGTACTACAAATACCTAACTTCTCTAAAAGCATTTATCACAGAAAACTCGTAAAAACTAAAAAACTTTTCTATATGGCCACTATATTTGTTAAATCAAAATAAAAAAGTGCAAACATTTCTCTGTCCAGGCAAAGCCTGGAGAACACTTACACAACACGTAATGTCACCTACATAACTAAGATGAAACACACAGTGAGGATGTGTAGTGTTTACCACTAAGCACAATACAGTTAGTTTTGTAAACACCTCAGACAGTACAAAAGAGTAATTTTTTTAAAATGACAACTGCAGAGATATGTAACAGCCCCACAACACACAGAACTACATCAGAAACGCCCCATGAACAGTCAGGGCCAGTGCAACCACTAGGCCAACTAGGCGACCGACTAGGCTGCCAAGTGGTTGGGGGCACCAAGAAATGCGCTCGGGGAGGCAGTGGAGCAGAGGTGAGCTGGGGCAGGGGGATGCAGGGAGGCCACTTGCAGCAAGTAACGGGATTGGCGCTGCCAGCCTGGGAGGCAGGAGAAGTGGAGCGGCGCCAGCTTGCTCAGAGAAAGAGGTGGAGCCAAGGTGAGCTGGGGCAGGGAGCTGCCGCAGGGGGGGTGCTGCGGGTGGCGGGGGGAAGCTGCCCCAGGGTTCCCTGGTCGGGGGGGGGGGGGGGCAAGGTGGAAGTTTCGCCTAGGGCACGAAATATCCTTGCGCTGGCCCTGTGAACAGTAGCAATGGACACTTGGCAAGCTGGACTCTCTTCAAAAACAGGTTTTGAAATACCATGGCCTGATTCCAGTCTGAAACACCGAGTCCATTCGTAAGGCATCCTTTTGAATCTCCCAGTCCGGAACTTATCTGAGACTAGCTGCAATCAGGACATGTTTGAGACTGTATGAGCCTTTACTTGATCCTGGAAAGCAAGCTCTGTTTAGGTATGAAAATTTCCATGAGACAATCATTGAAAAATGGCTCTCTGACAGTTTGATTTAACATCAAATGAAACCCTGTCACAGATGGACTTTAAAGGCTGTTGTCTGTTCCAGATAAAATCCAAGAGATTAAAAATGTAATTTATGTCATAAGCTTAATATTAACACGAGGAGAAAATGACAGGAAAAAAACCCTCTTAACACCGCTTCATACATTAGAGCTCTCCATAAAGAACCACACATAAAGAATCTGAAGGGATGGTGACCGATGCAAAAATAAATTTTCCACACATATTATAAACCATCATTAGTAGTTTTGCTTTGTTATGTTTTCTAATTCAGAGACAAGTTCAATATTTACTTCATGTAGACTGCACACAAAAGAAGATCTCCCACATGACAGCCTTCACTTGCTCAGCAGGTCGGGGTTAACAGAACTCAGATAACCACATCAAGAAAACAAGAACATAAGAACGGCCATACTGGGTCAGACCAAAGATCCATCTAGCCCAGTATCCTGTCTACCGACAGTGGCCAATGCCAGGTGCCCCAGAGGGAATAAACAGAATAGGGGAATCATCAAGTGATCCTTCCTTTGTTGCTCATTCCCTGCCCATCCTGGCAAATAGCCATTGATAGACCTATCCTCCATGAACTTACGTAACTCTTTTTGAACCCGGTTATAGTCTTGGCCTTCACATCATACTCTGGCAAGGAGCTCCACGAATTGACTGTGCATTGGGTGAAGAAACTGTTCTGTTTACTTCTAGACTATCTTAAATTTTATACGGCACCTTTCGACATGAAGGATCTTTAGCCCTTTACAACTCTGCACAGCAACCCTGACAGGTGGACAATTCTGAGTGTGGAAAGCTGCCAATTGTTACAAGGCATGTTCACAACCATAGGTTTGGAGAGGATGATCTAAAGTTAAATAAAAGATGCTATTGTTTGTATTTTGATTGTTTATGCAAAAATAAAACAGATAAAATATATAACAATATACTTACGAGAAAGGTGGAGAAAACAACCTGCACCCAAACACAAAATAAAAACAACTAGACTACAATATTGTAATATCAAAGAGATTTTAACATTAATACATTCTGATTCATGGTTTTCATCACAGAATTAAGAAGAATTGATGTTTTAAATCACATGCCAAATTTAAATGAACGAACGACTACTTGGTCAGTCACACATTTCCAAGAAAGATGATCGTTTCTCTCTCTCTCTCAGAATTTGAACTAGGTAAATGTTACGTCATTGATCTATGACTCTCTCCCAGCTTACTCACAAACTTATCCATCTGTCATGATGTAGCTGATCCAGTTGTTGCCTGACAGTGCTGTAATATCTGCCTCTTTGCAGAGGGTGACATGAACAGTAACATAAAGAAAGCATGTCACTTTAGAAATAGTCCCTGTTATTACAGCCACAAACCCATACATCTAAACAACAGGATCCGGAGCAGGACTTTCCAGCCCAGTGGCCATGATCAACAAGTAGTTTCACCAGGAGTGCCTGGTAAGTCACGTCCCAGGAATGGAAGGAAAAAGCAATATCTGATGGACACGAGGATCCAGAAGTTGTGAATGAAGAAGACAGGTGAAATCTTCTTGCCATCCTTTTCCTGTTGCCTCTGCCCACCCTACCCAGCACCAGCTACTCTTACCAAGCACCCAGATCCACAGAGCCTCCACCAAAAGCAGGCACAGGCTCTTGCCAGGACACCACCCTCAGTATCCTCGTCAATTCATATTTGCATGTTCTAGGTCACGTGCAGTGTAAACACATACCGAAGGAAAAGTTTAAATCAGACAGAATGGGCGGGTTTTAATGACATTATACATAAGAACCTGCAGTACATATCTGAGATATCAGTATAAAAAGACATTGGCATTCCCTCTAAAGGTTCCCAAAAGTATCTGATGGTACTGGTATAACAGAGAAGATAAACATCCCTTTGATTCACTGAGATTGATTTAATGACAGAGGTTTCTAACTCTTCCAGGTTTTCCTTATGTAAAGCTCTCGTACCACTTAACACTTCACCAGGCATTTTACTGCCCCCATCTCCATCTTCCTCAATACCTCTTTGTGCCTTTCTTCTTTAGTATTTAATTTTAATCAATTTTTTTAATGTGTATTCATACTAGTTCTTTTTTGAACCCTGTTACAGTGTAGGGGTAAGATTTTATCTTTGCATTAAAGGCCATAATATAGTATGTACCAAATGTATTCCAGAACAGTCCTTATGACTGATTATGGTCACCCTTTGTTTTAGGATAAGTATTATAAAAGATGGGATCTTGTTTCCTATACGCATTACAATTAGGACCACATACATAAGAGACAGGATTTTGTACTGCGTCTATGATAAATAGATTAGAGAAACGTTGAGGAAATGTTTTAGTTATAAAATTTAGCAAGGCTTGATTTACAATGTATTCTGCTGAATATAAAATACTGCTGCCTGTATACCTTTGAAAGTTTCTGTGAGAGACTGTTTGTGTGAATGAGGAATGCATGCATCAGGAAAAGATAAGGTGTGAAAGCCATCACAAATGTTCCAATGTTCAAGAAGTGAGAGTCTTGGAAACACTAGGAGACAATCAGAAAACATCCATTGTATCCCACGCTAAACATGTTAGCAGCATTGACGACCTCGATGGGAAGCCAGACAATAACCATCAAATGATAACAGCAGAAAACCCCAAGATAATGATTACAGGATGACATTGTAAAATGCATGGACTCAGATAGGAATTTACAACTATAAAGATGGGGTGTTTTGCCATGGAAGTCTGGGCAAAGCCTCAGAGCATCAGATTGCGACTGACAGCCCAGCTCCTCACTCATGCTCAATCTCACTGGCCATTAGATTGACTTGAGCTACAACAAACTGGTAACCATAAAGACCATCTGCAGGACTTGTGAGTGTATGACTGAAAAGCGTATGCTGTTGTATTTTCAATAAATGTGGCATATTTGCCTTCTCCCCTATAAAAGATCCTACGTGCTTTGTACAGCATAACAATAGTCTTGACCTCCACAACGTCCTCTAGCAAAGAGTTCCACAGGTTGACTGTGCGTTGTGTGAAGAAATACTTCCTTCTGTTTGTTTTAAACCTGCTGCCCATTAATTTCATTTGGTGACCCCTAGTTCTTCTGTTATGAGAAGGAGTAAATAACACTTCCTTATTTACTTTCTCCACACCAGTCATGATTTTATAGACCTCTATCTTATCCCTCCTTAGTCATCTCTTTTCCAAAATGAAAAGTCTCTGTCTCTTTAATCTCTCCTCATATGGCAGCCATTCCATACCTCTAATATTTTTGTTGCCCTTTTCTGAACCTTTTCCCATTCCGGGGCAACCAGATCTGCATACAGTATTCAAGATGTGGGCGTACCATGGATTCATATAGAGACAATATGATATTCTCTGCCTGTATCCACTGTTAAAATTAAGACTAAAAAATAAAGACACATGAACAAAAATGTTAAGATACACCAACCTATAGAAGTCAAAAACAGCTTTCATTCAACAGTCAAGGCTTATCACCCTTTTATTGAAGTGTAATTCCTGTAAAAAATGTGGTCACGTCCACAGACCTTGCTCAGAAAACCACGTATAATAGTGTACTGTACTTATGCACCTCACCTGAATCAGTTACCACATTCAAGTATGACAATTCTTCCAGGCACTGACACACCATTAAACCACTTTAGTAATCTTTAAGGCATGCAACACAGCATTTTCCAAGGCCGTTTGTGCATAACCACTTGTCCCAGGAAAGTTGAGAAGGGCTTAGATTTAAAACTTTTGTCATGGAAAAGATGTACATGTTTGAACCAACGAAGAACATACATAGCTTATATTAAAATGATTATAATAATGAGCCAGTCTATTTGTTTACATTAATTTACTAATGGGAAAGACATAGCAAATAACCTTGAACCACTGGCTAGGTAAAGCATATCATGACACATGCTGACTCACCCTTACGAGACTCGACGCAATACATGAGCACGGGATCTTCACATGCTTGAGGCACTTTTCATGAGACAAAAAGTTGCAAACTGTGGAAATAAAACATGCAGGTTTCAAAAACGTGAGACTCTTCTTTTCCCCAAAGCAGATCAGATGTATTCAAGAACCACTTTCTAAATCGTACTATTATTAATGTCTCAAGGTTTGAGAACAGAGTTCACCCTATCTATCCCATATGTATTGCCCATTCTCCACTTCCCAGCTGGCACCACACTAGGGACCTGCTATGCCCAGCAGCTTTAACTACAGGGAGCTACCTACAGCCCAAACCAGCCTTAAGACATGACCCAAGTGGGTGGGCTGTGTACAGAGGAATTCTTCCCCCTACAATTCATGACATGGAGGAGGAAAATATGGTGGATAAACATGGCATCAAACCCACAAGCAGCGGAGAAAGAGAAGACAAAGCACAGGCTGCTTAGAATACTGAAAATGAGGTGCAATTTTTATTGCAGAAGTCATTAGTAACATGCCCACGTAAATTTTGCTAAAATTAATAAATATACAAAAGGCTAGAAAATTGTTTCACTATCTTGCTTTTAATGGTCAGGAAAAAACATTATAACCGCATAGGTGAAATGTTTAGGTCAAGCAATGGTACACATCTCAACTCTTGGAGTAGGAATCTCTGGAATGAGGTTTGTGATGGGTGACTGTTGGTATGGGACCAAAGCAGGAGCCAGTATTTTAATACAAAGTTTCAACAGTACAAAGTTTTAAGGAAAGCTCCTTGAGCAACTGTTTGGGAAACAGGACACACTGTCTGGACAATGTGAGACTCTTCATAGAATGCTTATTGCTGAACACTAAAATGAATCATGACCTTCTAAGAAGGGTACCATTGAATAAGAAATAAACCCCCTTCCATTCATTATCTATGTACTGTCACTAGCTGGGATTACTTACTTAGGAATTAACCCATCAGCCAATTAATGATACACAGAGCTCATTGTATTCAAAATCAGACAGTGCCAGTTGGATCATGAGGATGAACCTACTACAGTAACAGGTTTAAGATTAGCAGCTGTGTTAGTCTCTATCCATAAAGAAAATGAGGAATACTTGTGGCACCTTAGAGACTAACCGGTTTATTTCAGCATAAGCTTTCGTGGGCTATAGCCCACTTCATCAGATGCATAGAATGGAACACACAGAAGTAAGACTTCTAAGTCTTGGTTAGTCTCTAATGTGCCCCAAGTATTCCTCGTTTTCTCTACTGCTGTAAGTTTCCAGAACTTGACAAACCATGCAGGTCCCACACAATTCAGAGCATTGACGACGTTGAGAGAAGCTAACAGGAGAACTAGGTTCCTTACAATATCGGTAACGAGCTCTCTAGATAGAATGCCTTCATAGACCCTTGCTTTTGGAGTTGTGTCTCATCACATGGTGTCTAGTGTGGGATAAGACTCCCTACAACTGATAAAAATCCATTAAAATAGTCTATACAATTCACCTATGCCAACTGCCACCAAATCTGTCTGTCTTCTCATGCAATTCCTCAGCTTGCTTGAGCAAGGGCAGAACATTGCATCACAAGTCACCACCCAAAGACTAGAGAGCCGCAAGACACTCTTGTACAGAGAGGTAGTAGCAAACCAACATCCCAAATCAGACACACCATTTCCAATCTATACACCAAAGCCGAATACATGATTTCCTGAGCCCCACGTAGTCCCTCTACAGATTTAAGAGAGCAATCCTTTACTGAGGGAAACCAGAGAAGATGCCCTAGCTCTGGTAGGATAAGTCTTGAATTGAGAGTGGCAAGAAGGAGAAGATCTCATCTAGACAATCTACACCAAGACAGATTTCTTCTCAGCTCATGGGCAACATAAAATGGGGAAACAGCTTACAAAACTATTTTTAATGGAATCATTTTCACCTAAAAAGTGACTATCCAGTTGGGTAAGAGAGTTGGGCAAGGACTATCACCAAGTGGAGGAGAATGCACAGAGATGTTGTTAAGGAGTATGTCCAACAACAGAAATCTTAGGCAAGGACAAAGTTCCATCTTAGCATTTTTTCATAATGGTAAAAGATAAGACATAAGCACCTACAGCAGGGGTCTCAAACACGTGGCCCGTGGGTCACATGTGGCCCTCAGAGTTATTTCCTGTGGCCCACCATAGACGCCGACTCCACTGGCAGCCAAGCTCCAAACATTACTGAGTGTTTATATTTTACAGTTTTAAATTACAGTTTTTAAAAAGTTAATACATTGGCTTTTAATAACATACTATACTACTCTTCATTTTTTACTATACTTTTATATCATTGTATGAAAAGGTTTCAGTAATGCGGCCCTCGGGCCAATGTACTAGTCCTCATGCGGCCCTTGTGGTGATTTGAGTTTGAGGTCCCTGACCTACAGTTTACTGATCTGGCTCAGGGGAGTACAAGCAAAAATTACCAGTCTCAGAAAGAAAAGTTAACCAGTGTAAAATTTCAGAAAGAAGATTACTGCTTTTACTGGGAAGCAAATTAAGAAACCCCAGAGACCGCAGGAGCTATCACCAGAGAATCTGCAGGGAGCTAGCAGCAATCGCTATGCTTAGGTTCCATAATAAAAGATTCGTTTAACCCTTTTTAGCTCTCCCACATCCATTGTTTGCAGCCACCGGCCTTGGAATTCAGCAGGGGGAAAATCTCTCTGACAGCAACGGTGCCTTTTCTTTGTCTCACGGAACTCCACTCAGGTTCAGCCAAGACATGAACTGCTAAAAGTCGCCACTTCCCTTTCCTGTTCCTCGGGAAAATGTTGGCAGCCCGCCAAAACAACAGCTGACTATGGATAGCCTAAAATGTTAGGTCCAGGCTCCCCAACAGAGCAGCAGCACCACAAGCGGCTCTAGAATTGCCAGATGCTGCTGGAGCAAGGAAAGGACTTGGCTGACAGGCTCCTTTTAACACACCTTCTGGACCTGACACATGTTGCCAACAGGGCATTCTCCTTCCTCCTTGGGAGCATAGCTTTCTTCCGCTGCCGCCTAATGAAGTTAGTTCAATCGCTCAAGTGAGAGACCTCAGTGCTCCACTGTTGAAGGTTCAGGTATTCAAGCCCTGCTGAAGTTGCAAGAAGTGCGAATTGTTACAGTGGAGTTGTAGGTACTAGAATTCATTCTCAGCTGTTTCCTTTCTAAAGAAACCTAGGAAACAACACACAAAAGCTCTGAAGCTTGTAGTTCAAGTTCCTGACTTTGCAGAATTGGGATATGCTAGATTTACCGTTGTCCATGCAGCCTTAATTCTGCCGCTTTGATGGCCCATTTTGATGGCCTAATTACATAATTGCATCCCATGGGGTAAAGCCCTGGGCAAGATCAATTTTTTTAATCCCACTCCCGTCCCAGCCTGCCCTGCAATACCCATGGAACACAATTATGTTATTAGACTATTATAACACACATGCACAAAGGGGCAGAATTAATGTTACACTGAAGCCCTAAAGCCGCTATTTCCCAAATCTGGGATAGCTCAGTCGTTTGAGCATTAGCCTGCTAAACCCAGAGTTGTGAGTTCAATCCTTGAGGGAGCCATTTAGGGATATAGGGCAAAAATGTGTTGGATAATTTAATTGGGGAGTGGTTCTGCTTTGAGCAGTGGGTTGAACTAGATGATTTCCTAATGTTGCTTCCCAACCCTGATATTCTATGAAGCTGGGTGCTTGGATTCACAACCTGAATAAAGAAAGGTTTCTTGCTTGTAATCAAAGTCCTCAGAGATGACACTCACACTCAAAGGATGTGCCAACAGTGTGGCTGGATCTGAACTAGTGGAGTATCCCATGAGTGAGAATGGGCAGCAACCATGGAAAACCCCTTCTTTGTTCTTTGGTAAGTCATTACTTGTTCTTTGCCTTACAAGGGGACCTAGAGGTTCCCCACCAAGATCAGAGCCCTAGGGGGCTAACCCTGTACACATCCACCCCCCAAGTAAGAAAAAATCTCAAAGAACTATATACCAATTAAATTTTAAACTCCAGCCTACACAGAGAGAGAAATATAAATCCGGCCATGCAGTGCCCGCTTCATGACCTAAGAAGCAAGAGTTAAAAAGAAGACAAGGACAGAAGAGGTTTTGTGTTTCCATTAAAATAGCTAACTAGATGCATCAAATCATTCAGTCAGGTAAAGTGAAGCATCTCCATGCCTGGAGTTGGAATCTCTGGAAGGAGTTTTGTGATGGGTGATTATTATCTATGAGACCAAATCAGGAGTCATTATTTTGACTACAAAGTCGCAGCAGCACAAAATTTTAAGGAAAGCTCATTGAGAAACTGTTTGGGAAAAGGACGCACTGGCCTGATAATGTGAGACTATTTATAGAGATGCTCATTGTTGAACATTAAAAATGACCAGAAGCTGCTACGAGGGATACAGCAGGGAGGTCAACAGAAATGTCATATTTTTCTAAATCATTTTGAACACACAATTTTTATATATTATTAATACACTATGTTGGGGAGGTAGGAATTTTCAGCGGCGTAGCCTTTTTAAACAATATTTTAACTATTACTTCAAGTTCCTAAGGGGAAAAAAGACCATGAAGTATTTGTGTTTTCTTACCTTAATTTATCATCTTTTGCTAAATTTTTCAGAAGCCTGAAGCTAGATACCTACATCCCTGTTCAAGCTTCACCAAGTCACCTCATATCCAGAGATGCTGAGCACCCATTATTCCCACTGACGTCACTGCCAATCCGTGGGCACTTACTGCCTGTGAAAAGCCAGTAAGCGCCCTCTCTAAACACCTAAATATAGATTTACGTAGGTAACAGCAATCATGTTTGAAAATTTGGGTTACTTTCTATAAGGACCAACAGGACTCAGGCATTTCACAGGACGACAAAGGGATATGTGGCTATCAGAAGCTGGGCACTTATGATTTGTAACTGACACCCGCCCCCTCCCAGGTCACGCTCTCATCCCATACTGGGCACCATTCCAACACAGGGATGGGGCCTGTGATGTGGTAAAGGTAGGGAGTGTGAGAGGGAAGGAGAAAATGGAGGAGAGACCATGTAACTATGGTCTGAGTGGCTCCTCAGAACTACTCTGTTTGCCAAGAAACCATCTCTGCTCTGTGTTTGCCCTCGAGTCAGGAAGGAGGGAGATGCCGGTGGGAACTGCTGTGTGTTATTTCAGAGCTGTGTCGAGCATTCTAGTGAAACTAAAACTATTTATAAGCTCAATTGTGCCACACTTGCTCACATCCTATCGCATTTCCTCCCAGCCCTGAAGGCAGAGTTCAAGGCTGGTTCCAAAGAGGAAACCTGGCCAGGCTGATCACAGAGAACCATCCTGTATGAGGCAAGCAGCGTATCTGAGTCACATGCAAATGGAAGGCAGAGTCAGAGCCACTTGTGATACTAAGGGCAGCAAGTCTGAGCGCTATAAAGCGCTAGTGTGGACAGGCTCCGAGCGCTGGGAGCTGCTCTCCGAGCTGGGAGCTAATCCTTTTGTGGAGGTGGATTACCAGGAGCGCCTTTTCTATATAATCAATTCTAATCCTTTACTACTTATATGTAACCCTTGCATAGTCCTACTGCATACATTAATTTTAAGTTTTAGCTTTGTTTTCACTTTAGCCCTATTCAAACCATTTCAACCTTTAAAAAAGCCCATTTCCTACTGCAATATGTTCATAAATCCACAAGCTTCCATATAAGGCAGCCCTCATTTATTCATCGTATCTCCAGCTTTCGCCCATCTCTGCATTCCCACCTGGCAGAAATCAGAGATAAACACAGTCCAGTTTGTTTCTGAACACCATCTGCTCTGGTCAAGCCCTTCTTTTTCCATCTGCACAAGCCCCATCACCTACAGAGGATAACAGTTTACTGAGATAAAATGTGCTAATGGCCAGAGGTTAGGAGCAGGCTCCTGAAGCAAAGGAAATACGGCTTTTATAGGGTGAGCCCAGCAGATGTGGGACAGAAGGAAGCTCCCCACATACAGTGACCATAAGACACGTTGGGAATGCAGGGAGAAGAGGCAGCGTTCCTTGAAGTCTGAGTCCAAGAGAAGGGTAAAGAGATAAAGCATGGAATAAAACTTCAAGAGGAATAATGCATAAATGATTTACGTGCATCACTGTGATTGTTTTGGACGTATTCTGGTCATGTGCTAAGGCCCCAGTCCTGTCCTGTCTTTGTACAGGTGCAGCACCTGCATGACAACGCAGGACCGGGGCATGAGCTTTTAAAAAGCAGATGTATGCAAGTGTAGCAGGAAGACGTGTGCTTCAGTTTTAGCAGCAGGAATTAATTTTTAAGTGCATCAACACGGCCTTAAATCCGTTACAGGAGGTCATCAAATCTGAGAGCAAGTCAGCAAAAAAATACAGAACTTCCCAAGAAGTCACAGTCACTGTACGCATCTGTTTCAAAATATTCTGCTACAGCAAAATGAAATTTAAGAAATCCATCTACATCATCACATAGTATAGTATATAGCATTAGTGTAAACTAAAGTACTATAAAGTTTAAGAGCAAACATAAAATAATCTACAGATGAAAGGTCAGGTGCTCAGATTGTATAAACCAGCATAGCTCCATTAACTTCAGCAATACGGTGACCAACGTTCTAATCGCACAAAACTGAACACCGTAGCCCCACCCTCTCCACCAAGACCCCAGCCCTGCTCCATCCTTCTCCAAGGCCCCGCCCCTGCTCACTCCATCTTCTCTCCCTCTGTCACTTGCTCTCCCCCACTCTCACTCACTCTCACCAGGTTGGGGCAGGGGGTTGGGGTATGGGAGGGGGGACAGGCTGCAGGGTGCGGCCAGAAATGAGGGGTTCAGGGTGCAGGAGGGAGCTCCGGGCTGTGAGGGAACTCAGGGCAGGGGGTTGTGGTGTGGGCTCTGTGACGAAGTTAGGGTGTGGAAGGGGCTTCTAACCTGGGGCAGGGTTTGGGGTGCAGGCTCCTGCCGGGCAGCTCATAGAAGTGGCTGGCATGGCTGACTCCAAGGCCCAGAGGTGGCCACGGGGTCTCCACACCCTGCCCGCATCCGCAGGAGCTGCCCCTGCAGCTCCCAGTGACCACAGTCGCTGGCCAATGGGAGCTGTGGAGACGGCACTCAGGGCGGGGATAGCGTTTGGAGCCCCCATGGCTGCCCTGAGCATAGGTGCTGGACATGCAAACCACTTCCAGGAGCCACATGGAGCCAGGGCAGGCAGGGAGCCTGCCTTAGCCCCACTGCACCGCTGACCAGACTTTTAATGGCCCAGTGAGCGGTGCTGACCGGAGTTGCCACAGTCCCCTTTTGAGCAGGCATTCCAGCTGAAAACTGAATGTCTGGCAACCCTATTCAGGAAAGCTATAACAATCTACCCCAGCTGAGAATCGGACCCAGTGTTTCTATTTGGAGTCAACACAATAAATCAAAAGTAGCACCATGTCTATGCAACTCTTCTATATTTGTATTTATCAACATGAAAAAAAACTGAAATACAGTATGCACCAGAAAACATTTCCAGTATTTCCTGCCATCCTGACTTGATAAAAGATGACAGGAAATTCTAACAGTACATCCAAAGACAGAAATACTTCTTTTACTGAGACAGAATTATGGCACCTCTTGTGTTTTGTGTATCACCAGCCCAAATAAACCATTAAGAATACTGCACAGGGCAAGCAAAATCCATTTCAATTTGCACCATACTACTGCAGCTGTTCCTAACCCTAACACCTTTATGAGAACAACTGATTTTTTTAAAGTAGAAACTAAATATTTCTTTAAAATGACAAAATACCCTCCTGCTGCAGACAGCCACGCTTCACTATGTCGCAAACTCAGCAAACATTATTCAATAACAAACGCTCCGACATAAATGAAGTGTAGCACTGGTATGAACCAAAGAGAGTCCCACATGGGGCACCTATGAGGAGACAGCTAATGTGGTGGGAAGGGATGCCTTATAAATATATTAAATAAGAACACTCAAAAATGGGGTTCAAACCCATCTGTGACGCACACCAAGCAGAAATGAACCTAAGCACAAAGTGATTTAAGAAGACTGGCAGCTTCTTTAGTTTGGTAGGTTTAATGTTAGAAGGTTATTATATTTCACTAAAATGCACCTCTTTGATAATATGAGAATGTGTGCTGATTGGGCCACAAGCTGTGAACCACTGCTCTATCAAACAATAGTCTGAAGCTGACATTTCCAACAACATTTGAAGACAAAACACCCTGTGCTTGCGGGGAAGCCAGTCAAATTATTTTCAAAGGAAACTCTCTGAGTTTCAGATTTGCCAGCTTAAAATGAAAGCAGCTTCAACTATTTCTACAAAAGCACTTCAAGCTGCATATGCAGTCTCTTCTTATAGCAAAATCAAAGAAGCTGTACACAATTGCAGATGGTCTGATTCTGCCTGCCCCTGCGGCACTTGCAGAAAAACCAAGCTTGATTAAAAAAAGCATCTGATTCTCTTAAGAACGTACGCGGATCAAATGACACTGTGTCTTGACGAACTAAAGAAATGGCTGCGGATATTGTCTCTCAACTTGTAGAGAAACTTAAAACAGCAAAACCATTTGCCCTTCAGCTTGACGAGTCCACGGATATTAGTGGAGAAGCTCAGTTGATTGCTTAGGTTTGATACCCTGAACCACTGATATCAATGAGCACGGACTATTTTGCAAAAGTATAAAGGCAAACTCAACCAGAGAGGACATTTTTAAACTAATTGATGTTTTTATTCTGATCATGACAGGAGTTGGAATTTATGCAAATTCCTCTGCACTGACGGGGCTGCTGTAATGGCCGGGAGAGTGTAGCTAGGATCAGGAAAGAAAGTCCCACCTTGCAGAGGGTGCATTGTGTCCTACACAGGGAGGCATTGGCTTCAAAAGAAGATGAGCTCTGAGCTGCATGAAGCTTTAAATGAGTCTATCAAAACTGTCAACTTTCTTAAGTCCAGGCCACTCAATGCTCACCCACTTCGCATTCTTTGTGAAGAGATGGGGTCAGAACATCAGCAACTGTTGCTTCAGAGAGAGGTTAGCTGGCTTTCAAGAGCAAAAGTACTAGACAGACTGTCTGAATTACGCACAGAGGTTCACACGTTTCTTTCTGATCACTCGCTCCTTCTTGCCTCGGTCTTTGACCATACTGTGCGGTTAGCTCAGCTTGCTTACCTCGCAGATATATTTAGCAAGCTGAATGATCTAAATTTGTCCATGCAAGGCCATGACACTGATTGTCAGAGATTCAGACTAAGTGAATGTTTTTATCGAGAAGACTGAATTCTGGAAGTCCAAATGTGGAGACAAAGACTTGGTCTGTTTTTTACTGCTTCATGCATGTCACTGATTTCTGCACAGGGGAAAGAGAGCAGAGCAAAAATTAAAGAAATAATAGAAGATTATTTACTTGACATGTGAGATCAAGTCATATTTCCCCAACATTCAACACAACAACTCAACTGGGTAAGAAAGCCATTCATTTTGTCAGATGTTAGCAGCAGTAACCTCTCTGCCAGTCAGCAAGAACATCCTCTTGAGCTATCTTCAGACCATAGTCTGCAAATGAAGTTTAACGCCTCCACACCAGCAGTTCTCAACCTACTTACAATTGTGGGCCGCATCCAATATTATCTATATGGTCCTGAGGGTGTCACAGCTCTGTGGTGATTGGGCCGCAGACGGCCTGCATCTTGAGAATCACTGCTCCACACTAACCCAGTTCTGGTGTTTAGTACAGAAAGAGTACATTGGCCTTAGGAGCCATGTTTTGGATGTTCTGTTGCCTTTTGGGTCAACGGATCTTTGTGAAATCTCGTCTTCTGCTATGACTGCCATCAAGACATAATAGGAACAGACCCAATGAGAAAAAACACTTAATTGCTGCTGTCGCTTCACCGCTCACAAGAGAAAAACAGGCTCAAGTATCACCCTGAAATGTGAGTATGATATTTATATTCCAATTGGTTTATTTTATAATTATATGGCAAAAATGAGAAAGTCAGCAATTTTTCAGTAGCAGCGTGCTCTGAAACTTTTGTATTTTTATGTCTGTTTTTTTTAAGCAAGTAGTTTTCAAGAGAAGTGAAACTTGGGGGTACAAAAGACAAATCAAACTCCTGAATGGGATTCAGTCATCTCGAAAGATTGAGAAGCACTGGACTAGATGACCCTTGTGGTCCTTTCTAACTGTATGGCTCTATGAAACAAAAGAGAAATTATAGCAATTGGCCTGGGTGCCAATTGAGGGGAATATCATCCAACATGTAGCTTCTGCAGAGTATCTAGTAATCGAAGGGAAGAGGGATCTAAAAGGACAAACATTTGTAAAATGGGCTGAGTAAAACAACAGAGAAATCTAGCAAAGTTCCTGAGCAAACAAACTTCCATGCTGCTGTGCAAGGTGACACCAACAAATGATCGACAACAGATAATCTTGTTCTTTAATCAGAGGAAAGTATGACCAAGTAAAATGCATACACCAGGAACAGTGAACAGAGCAGCACCTAGTTCAATCAAAAGAAAGCAATGAAAAGGAGGATTCTCACACGTTTGCTAACATGCTCCCGCTGCTCAGATGTTTCATTGTTATGAGCAGATGATCTGGTACAAAACATTGAATGTGTCATGTTAATTTTACGGCTCAGTGTGTTGTTTCTTGAGTTCCTGGTTTCCTTCTGCTCTAGGATTTTCTCTTCCTGTGGGAACTGGCTTTGGAGCACAGAGGATAATGATAATTGGAACCTAACTGCTTTGATGAGAAGCTAGGGACCAGATCAGCTAGGACTGGCGAAACAGGTAGATTTTCTTAAAACATGAGATGGCCAACAGATGGCCTTATACGGGCTGGAGCTTTCGAGCTAACGGACGAGGGGATATTTATGGATAACTTCACTAAGTAATGTTTCCTTTCCCCTGGGTGCATGGGGGATTAACTTTTACATTTGTCATACAGCTCTGATCTCTTTATATTGTACTAGACTAGCCAGCGTGCAATTCCATTCAGCTATTTCAGAGCAGTGACCTTATGATCAGAGTGTTGTGAATAAGCATTCAAAGGTAAGTTGGACTCAGTTGTAGGACCTGTCCCCCGTACCTTATTTTCTAGCTCGAAAGCAAATGTGGTGGTTGGTGTAGGGAACATTTACATGCAGAGGCATGACACTTTGCAAGAGCAACTTCCCATAAGGATACATCCATTAGAATTAGATTTCTGTGCAATGCTTGTTTGATGGGCAAGTCCATCTTCAAAGTTGAAGAGGAGAGTCCTGCAGATCAAACCCCTTGTTCCCAAGCTCACAGAAGTTCTAACTTTCAGCAAAGAAGGAAAAGCAAACGCTCTGGATAAAAGCAAAAGACTTTAATTTCAGGCACCTCTCTGGGCTTCCTTCGGCCTGACAACAGGGACTAGCCTCAAGGTTTCTCTACCTAAAACTGCATTTTAGCAACTATTTGGGCTGTCCCAAGGAGTGTTCTCTTCCCACCCATAGTATTCTCTCCACTGCCCTTGACTTTGGTCTCTTGGGATTTTATAATCCCGAGGAGCCTCATGGGCCTTCGGTGCTGTCAATTTTCCATCTTAGGGAAGTATCTCCTCATTTGATTTCCGGCTTTTGCCACCAGTCTGCAACTGTCCCTTTAAAAATGTTCCTACAAGATCAGTCACCATCTTTTTAGGAAGTGTTTTCAGGTGAGTGCCAGCAACTTCAGCAGAAATTAGGCCTTCATTAAATGAAAGCAAAAAACAATCTAAGTCACTAGTTCTTATGACTGTGAATACGTAATAGAAAGTGAACATAACTCCTCATGCAGTGTTGTCTTCCTAAGTCTACAGGTAGCTTCAGTGCCTCTGCGTCTGCCCCGAGCTTTCACAAGTTGCAGCAGAGAGAAAATTGACCAGTCTCATCACTTTTTACTGTTGCTGTTCAGAACCCTGAGGACTGCATGGAAACTTAGCACAGTTGGGTAAGTTACATTTTTCAGCTGCTGGGGAAAGCTCAGAGCAGCATAACAAGCTGTCACTGATGCTATTCATTGGTGAGAATAATCCAAGAGTGGGGGGCTGGGGAAGGGAGAGTCCAGGGGGAACATTCCCCTTCCAGCTGCCAGAAAGCAGAGCCACAGTTCAGTAGTGGAGATGCACAGCTCTGTCACTGCACCCAGATACCTGAGGAGATGTCAAAGTAACAGAGATGCCTACATCCCAACTCCTACCAGCCAGGGAGCTCTTGAGCAGGTTTGGGAGGCAGAAAAAGTGCTCTCTCCCCCCTCCAAGCACCAGAAGGAGATAGAGGAAATAGTTTTGGGTTTACCTGGATACACAAAAAGCACATTCATAACATACTCATGTGCTACAAACTCCTTTCCCCCTTGGCATTCTCCTATCCTGCTACCTAAAGCACTAATGTGGAGCTTCATGTTTAACATGGAAGGCCATACAAACACAACCATGGTCTTCCAAAAACCCACCTACTGCCTCGTGGAAGGTTGGACTCTCAATATTGCAAACTTCTCAACTGTATATGCAACAGAAATCAAAGCGTTTAATGGTCGTACAGCTATCAGTGAGAAGACATTATTGTTTCCCTTTCAGACACGTTGCTAGAAAAAATGCAGCAGGAAATCAAATGATATTGAACTGACAGTCAAGCAAGTACAATAACATACGTGAACAGTCATTCATAAAGGCAGAATTCAGTTCTAGTAAGCTGGCTTGACTTGTAAGACTCAAAAAGGCCACAGGGCATGTTGAGACTCACCATTTCTATTATGATTTACTCATTTCAAGATATGAAAAATAAATTTCTCTGGCTTTGATGTTTTCCATGATGCAACAACACCACGACAGGCAAATGGATGAGTCATCTGTCAGTCAGCCAAGTTGTACCAAATCCAGATCAGATTTTTCATGTCTCGCTCATTCTCACAACTTGCAGGAAAGATTCCCTGGTTAAGAACCTCCAGAGCTGGAAAGAATATATGGCTAGTCTACACTAGGCTTACTAGCTAGGTCCATACTAAGCCTGCATATTACAGGAAACAATTAGCCAAGTATGAGCTGTTCCTTTTGCCATGACTGACACCAATTTGGACAAATGGACCGGAGTGGCAGTGACCATACTCAGGGAGGGAAAGAGGAACTATGGATAAGTTGATGAAATCCACGTCAGCTGATGCATTCAAATCCATCCAGTAGTGTCCTGATTCTCTGAACAGAGTATCAGGTGGCAGCCAATAGAATCGGGGCATCCCATTCTACACCCATGACATAGCCACTGACCATGTCAAGTGTCCTTGAAGTTTCTTGACATGGGAAAGCTTAAAACTGAGTAGGAATGTTAAATGTGGACGCCGATCAAGCAGGAAAGGCAAGTGGTAGTTCCATTTTCAGGCCTTTGAATCAGCAAAAACAGGTCTGAACAAAGACCTGGCCACCGCTGAGAGCACACTAGACCTGGAGTTTGAGGGGTAGGGGATTAGAGTGAAGGATGAGATCATTTCCTTCCCAAAGGAACAGCTAAAGGGGATCCACAAACCAAGTTCCTCTAGTCCAACCTAGGGTTTTGATCCATTTCCACTTTCTTCATATCCCACCAGAAATACGGAGAAACCATCCTGCACACAGGCCTTAGGGGCCAGGTGTCTGCTGAAATGCCTGGAGATTAGGGAGTTGCAGCTAAACACAGAGGCTAATAGAGGGAAGACCAGGAGCAGGCAGCTAATTGATTGAAAATCTTTCAGTGGAAGGACCCTTCCTCTGCAAAGAGACACTTCCAATTCATGATTTAGAGGGCTACATGCCTGTAGACCCTTCACAGACCCAGGATTTTCCTCTGTGCAGTAGAGGAGGGTGACACCTTGCATCTGATCAGGATGTGGCTGTGGGAAGAGATCTGAGAACCAGCCCCATCGCCCTGAGCTCTCTGATGCTGAAGTGGAGCTTCCATGCCTGAGAAGACCATTCCTTGGCCCAGCTGAGGTTAATTGTGAGCCTCCAATCTACAGAGACTTGCATTAGTCACCCAAAAAATCCTCCCTGTCATGTGAAATCAGTCCAGCTGCTGATTGAGGAAAACCAGCTAAATGCTTGACATTCTCTTCCACAGAGGCAAGGTAACAGAGATCGGAATGGCCGAGAACCCAGCCCATGGGACAGAGTCCCAGCACAATGCCAGGTCTTCCAGCAAGGTTCTACGTAACAGGATGGACGCTAAGTCCTTGGACCGGCAGAGATTAATCAGAGCCCCTAGCTTGAGGATTGTCTGGAGAATGGCTTATCTGGCATGTTTACAACCACTCGCAGATCAAACAAAATCTGAAGGAAGACGCATGTCTTTCCACAATTTACCACCAAGACAAAATCATGGAGCATCTTCAGGGTCCTGGAGCACCTGAGTCCAGCCCAGGCCCATCATCATCCAGGTAGAGAATTAGGCTGACACTAATGTGATACTGCAACAACCCACAACCACAGGGCAGAGGGCAAATTGAAGAGCACGAGGAATGGGCTAGAAATGCAGCTGTCCAGAAGAAAATCTAATGAATCTCTGATGGGCTTAAGGGGATGGGAAGACAAGCGTCCTACAAATCAATGGATACTAACAGTCTCACAGATCTATGTCCACAAGAAATGAATGAAGGCACCATTGTTAAATTTTGTTATCTGTCAAACCTATTCAGTCATTTTAAATCTAGAATCAGCCACTGAGCACCTCAGCTTAGGAGAACTACAAGTACCTGAGATACAAGGTTGCCCTCCAATTTTTGGAAATTAGACATATGGCCCTTTTCTAGTGGAGAAGTTCACTGAGGCTCGTAGGGAAGCAGAGTGAAAGAGAGCTGGTGAGAAGGAACTCCGACATATTCACGTATGTACAACAGAAATTTCCAAGGAGTCTGAAGTATTCTGCTCCAGGAGATTCAACGAACACCAGTGTCTTGATGTTCCTGGAGGTCCAATTCTGTCCCACGGGCTCCCAATGGGATGAAATGGAACATGATCTCCCATCCTTGCTCAGGACAGCTGTGGCATTTCAGTGGGAGGCCATTGGGGTTACAAGACACCTTAAAACACTTGCTTCTAAAGATTGCACAGCAGATATACATGAGACGCAATCTTTGGTCCTTTTCCCCAGCTTTTACTAGGCAGAAACTTCCTTTGTTGGCCTCTGTGGTGGCCACGAGCTCCAAGAATGATTCCAAGAAGGATGGATTGCATTTTAACAGAGAAGAATTAGCTGCAACACTTTTCGGTAAAGCAAAGGAACAACTTCTGCAGGCTAAGAGGAAGGAAAAAACAGGTAAAAATCCTGCATTCCAATTGGCTATCAGCTGCCTGACTGACAGCTGAGGACTCAGCCCATGCAGTCCATAAGGGTGACAGACCGCAGAGCAGCCATTTGCAGCACTGTTTACACATATGTAATTTACATATTTACATTCTAATTATTTAAAATAAGACCTGTGGTATTCCTAGGACAGAGTGCTGCTATTACCCACAACAGCTTTTGCATTCTACTGAAAACAGCAGCTTTCCCTATGAAAAGGAAAGCATTGTGTCAATTACCTACTATTGTTCCTCAGCTGAATCACAATTATTTTTGCCAAAACAACGAACTATAGGCCTCAGCATTCAAAAAAGATTCATTTGACAAGTACTATACAATCTCCATCCCAATGATCAGTTACAAAAAACATTGTTTTTTAAATCATTTGACATTTGCTGCAGGCATTTCCACAACGTTGTACACTACACAGTGAACACAGCTCTTTCCTTTTTAAATTTGTATCCCCTATGTTCAGCGTCTGGTCCCCTACCTCATTCACTGCACACGATCCAATCTGCCATGCTGTTGAAAAGAAACAGTATGTGATCATAAAAAAATATCCACACGGGCACAGAGTTAAGTCTGTTCAGACAATGAGACTTTCGTGTGCTCCAAAGAATATCAAGGATGCCAAGTGAAATGAATATCATTTTTTAGACTGAACTTTTTCTTAGAAAAAGAAAAATGAACAAAAACCCCACGGTAAGGAACCTATTATAAGCAGGACACAGTGTGAGGCAAGAGTCCCTGTGGCCATTAACAAATCCTGCAGAATGAAGCAGGGCTTTCACCTACCACAGTGCACACACCTGCACTCCATGTCATTCTGCAGTCAGGCAGACAACCACCGTGGGACTAGTAGAAATCAAGGTTTTGTTCACAGCTCTGTGACTTTGAGCATGTCTGTACCATCATTCCCCTATCTGTAAAATGGAAATGATATTTAAGCCTCATGGGGGTCACAAAACATGATCTGTGAAGTGCACAGAATTATTAAAGCCACTGGCGGCAGACGGTCCGAATACAATTTAGGGGCTATTTCCCACAGGCGACGGTGGAGGAGAATGCTGCAACAGCAGCAATTAACCTCCTTTGGATGAGATCCAGAATCTCCCATAATATTCAGAAAGCGTGTCCAGTTTAGAACCATTCTAAAATGTAAATCATCCTTAACCTAGCTACGCATGCATATGCGGGGTATACTCAGGCACGTACTTCTGCACTTAGCACAAAGGTTACTGCACATGCGCAGTGATGTAATATGAATATACAAATAAGTGAATACAAAGCAATGCCTTGAGGAATGAAATGAAGACTCAGTGCAAAATTGCTACTTTCTAACCCCAGTCATTTCAAAGAGAGTAACACTTTCTATATACTGGAGAGAAGTATTTTCCTTCCCTCTGCTCTTACTCAAAAACAGGTGAACACAAAGCGTGAAAAAAACCTCAATGTGACCAGAAAGAGGGGGTAGAATGGGGGTAGAAGGGAAACAGTGTAACCTTAACTACAGCAGTAGCTACCATGCAACCACTGTAATGTTATGGCTTTACAAGAAATATGTTTATCACCATTTTAACATATGCTGAATTATTTCATAATCACCCAACCTATATACCATTCCTATAGCAGTTTCTCAGTGAACTTTTTTGCAAGACATTAACTAGTATGTCACACCACCCAACTACACAACTGTATATTCTTTTGTTTCATAAAGGCAAAGATGAAAGGTTGCCATAGGAACCTTCACTTTTAGCTTTTGAGTTGTTCAGTTCCCAAACTGGAACCATGGAACATCAAAAGGTGTGCAAACCTTCATGAATGTCTGGGACCCAACCAAATTCATGGCCATGAAAAACGCATCACGGACCGTGAAATCTGGTCTTGTGTGTGCTTTTACCCTATACTATACAGATTTCACAGGGGAGACCAGCGTTTCTCAAATTGGGGATTCTGACCCCAACGGGAGTTGTGGGCGGGGCTGCGGTATTGTCATCCTTACTCCTGCGCAGCCTTCAGAGCTGGGTGGCCAGAGAGTGGCAGTGAATGGCTGGGCGCCCCGCTCTGAAGGCGGCACCCGCCAGGAGCAGCACAGAAGTAAAGGTGGCAACACCACGCCATGCCACCCTTACTTCTACACCATCCTTACTTCTGCGCTGCTGCTTTCAGAGCTGGGCAGCTGGAAAGTGACTGCTACTGACTGAGAGCCCAGCCTTGCAGGCAGCAGCTCAGAAGTCAGGGTGGCAATACCATACCAGGCCCGCCTTACTTTTCTCCCTTTTTTCTGCATTTACACAGTATTCAAGGTGTGGGATCTATATAGCAGCAATATGATATTTTCTGTTTTATTATCTATCCCTTTCCTAAGGGTTCCCAACATTCTGTTCGCTTTTTAGACTGCCTCTAGACATTGAGTGGATGTTTTCAGAGAACTATCCACAATGGCTCCAAGATCTTTCTTGAGTGGTAACTGCTAATTTAGACCCCATCATTTTAGATGTATAGTTGGGATTATGTTTTCCAATGTCCATTACTTTGCATTTATCAACATTGAATTTCATCTGCCATTTTTTTTTATTTTTTTTTCCCAGTCACCCAATTTTGTGAGATCATTCTGTAGAGCTTTACTGTCTGCTTGGGTCTTAACTATCTTGAGTAGTTTTGTATCATCTGCAAATTTTGCCACCTCACTGTTTACTCCTTTCTCCAGATCATTTATGAATATGTTGAATAGGACTGGGCCCAGTACAGACCCCTAGAGGACACCTCTATTTACCTCTCTCCATTCTGAAAACTGACCATTTATTCCTGCCCTTTGTTTCCTGTCTTTTAACCAGTAACCAATCCATGAGAGAACCTTCTCTCTTATCCCAGGGCTGCTTATTTGCTAAAGAACCTTTGTTGAGGGACCTTGTCAAAGTCTTTCTGAAAAATCTAAGTACACTAGATTAATAAGACCTAAGCACACACTTAACTGTAATTATGAAACATCCCATTCAAGTCAATGAGACTATCCACAGTGCATGAAGCTAAGGATGGACACAAGCCTTTGCAGGAATGCAGCCTAAGTCTTCAAAGGCAATACTCTTCTGTTACGAGTGAACCAGCTTCTCCAACTCTGATAGCTCAGTACATTAACTGATCAGATCTGAGTGCAAGCTCAAGCCAATTACAGGTGATTCTCAAGGAGAGTCTACAACATCTAAAATTACTGTTCTGGAGGAACAGGGTGATCGGGCAGTAGAAATGCAAGCTCACGTGCATGAGGCAGCTGCCAGGAACAGAAAGCGGGTTTAGGGGGAGGGGATTAACAAAAAAAGTATCAGTTATTAAACTATTTTTATTATACAAAAAGCCAGAGTTGGCTGAAAACTAGACTAAAAGAGTCAACTGTGGGACTGCCCCAGAGGCAAATATATTCAGAATCAAAATTACATTTGTGAAAAAGACTCAAGGCGAGGGAAATGTTTCGGTTACTTTTCTAGACCTGAAATCCTTTTTTTAAAAAAAAGCTTTAAAGGAAAAATACAGGAAAGCTTCAATTCTGTATCCAACAAAGCTCAAGGCATTTGCTAATACAGGAGTGATTTTGGAGTAAAAAGGAGAGAGAGAAACAGAATGACAGAGGACAAAGGCAGCAAGGACACCAAGATACTTAAATGTACTGAAGGGTATTTTCAACCTAATGCTCCTACCTAGTTTTGCAAAAGGAGCAGGATTTCCCTGGGAAGGTTTTATAGGATCAGCTACCCTGGGGAATCTGAGACACTGGCTAACTCCCTTTCATTGCTCTTTGCAAGAGAGACTACAGTTATGTAAGTTAACGGCACAGAAACCGGAGCAGGAATTATTTCATTTGTTTTTATGCCCATGGGAAAGCTCTCTCCACAAATCCTTACAAACATCAGAGGATGAGTGCTACATTTTAGGGGGAAGTTTTATTTCTGAATCTCTGCAAAAAACCACCAGTTCAGTTAAATACAGCTAATACATTAGGACCTAAAACCTAATATAGCGTCCCCGGCCTTACCCCATCACCATGACAAAAACAATAAGCAATCCACTTGTTCTTGGCTTACCTGCATTTCTCTGCCTCTCTAGCTCTTTATCTTGGTCCCTTTCTCAGACTGTTCCTGTCCATCTGCATTTAACCACACAGTAGGGTTCATGCAACTACCTCCTGTTGTGGTAAATTCTGAATGCCTCACACAATCTACAATAAATAAGCACTTCAGGCATGAATTAGATGAAGATGTGGTGGCTTTAAGTCAAAGTTCTCCATTTTTGTGGCTTTAAACGTTAAACAACGTTATTTTTATACGGCAAGTGGTGTGTTTAACATTAACTAATACCACACAAGTGTTATTTAGAATGGAACAAACAAGATGACTAATATCAGTCTAAAGGGCATTTATAATGCTGAACATAAATACAAATGGACCACTCTCATACCAAGTTCTAACAGAGAGGAATTCTTTTATTCTAGTTAAGGGGGGGAAAAAAGAACTGGAAGGAAAACTAAAAGGAGATTATGATCTAGTGAGCGTCACTGTGACTTGGTGGGATTATTTTCATAACCGCAATGTTAACAGAGTGTGATATAATTTATAAAGAGAGAAGGGGCAGTGTTGCACAGAAAATAATTTGCAGTATATTACAATTCAGGTTTGTATAGTGTAGTAGGACCCAAAGGTGCTTTCACACCCAGCCCACCCTCAACAAATATAGAATCTAAAAAAAAGGAGAGACAAAAGATGAGGCAAAGTAACATAATATAAAAACAAAGTGATCAAGGAGATGGCAACATACATTGCTTATTGTTTCAGGGTTTCTATATACAGCATTTAAGCTAAACATCCTCTCCCTTCCCTCTGCATAACTGAGGTTACTCAGGAAATACAGGTCAATTGATAAGTAGAAAACTCACTGATCTAGTTTCCTGTAGGAGCTGTGAAAAGTGTGTTTGCAGGAGGGAGGGCAGTGTCTTTGTGAACCAGCTCAGGAAGGCCACGTCATGAGTAGATGACAGCATGAAAGACCATATTGTAGTGAAGGAGGCAAAATTGAGGCTGACACAAGACACAAGGTCACAGAAGCAGTGAGGGACAGAGTTATGTAAGGCACCCCATGGTCTTATAAGGAAAATTCAAGGTAAGGGGTGAGAAAGGAAGAAGCTGCCTTAAAATGGAATGACTCCAGAGATAATTTCAGAAGAGAACCTGGATTTTTAAATGCGTGGATAGATCCCTGCAAATCCATGGATACCAGCTTTATATCCATGAATGTGGATATCTGTGAGCCATTTCTGCAGACCGGATGTGGATAAAAATTTGGCTGTGTGTGTGGAGATGGCTGGAAGTGGCCTATTCTTGACAATTGTGGGAAAATTACTTTTGTAGTGCTAATGAAGCCAATGCAATCGAGGTGGATGTCACCCATTTCCAACAGCTGACAAGAAATGAGCCGAGGGAAAATTACTTTTTGTAGTGACCCATCTACTCCAAGGGAAGTTGTGGATTCTCCATCTCTTGATGTCTTCAAATCAAGATGGGGTGCCTGACTGGAAGATACGCGTGAGCCAAACATAGGTTACTGGGGTTAATACAGGGGTAACTGGGAAAAATGTTAGGGAACTCAGATTAGATGATCTAACAGTCCCTTCTGGCCTTCACCCCATGAATAGCAGATTGACCCAGAAACCAGATATGATCTAAAAAGGGGCCATCATTAATCTACTTCTTAATGACAAACTGAAAACCTAACTCAATTGACATTGCAGGCAACAGGACTCTTTCTACTGAGCACAAGAACAGTCAGATTATGCCCTGAATGAGAATGACTTGGGCAATTAGAATCTGAGACACGTTACCTGAAGAAGTCAGCAAGTTAGGGAATGAGATCACAAAATGCAGCAAGCACCACCACAGTATTAAGAAACCTGGAACACAGTCCTTCATTCAGTTCTTACTCAAACTGTATGGTCACTGAAGTCTATGGAGTGTTTGTCAGAGTGAAGTCTGCAGGATTTGGCCCACAGTAGGGAGGAGATATAAAACTCCAGCTTGGAAAACTCAACAGACTACAACTCTTCTGAAAAAGAAGACTGCAAGGAACAAGTAGCCTTCTCACGCAAAGACACTTGTGGATTTTAGTTCACTCTAAAATCTGGAGTGAGCAGAGTCCCACTTTGTTGGTCTTTAATCTTTTTTCACAAACTGGTTTGTAGAGGTAACAACTCAGAAAAAAGGTGGTTTGATTTGAATGCAAAATGTAACACTTTGTACGGCTCCACTTCACAAATGCCCTCGACAGCAAGTTACTTTCTGCATTGCTGAGCTGCTTGAGCTGTAATTGGGGAAAGAATCCAACAACTCTTAGTGTATCCTTCAATTACAATAGCTCCTTTCTTTCTGTTTGCAAAATTCTTCTCCTTTCCTTTACAGTGTTCAGTGTGACAATTACAGTTCTCTCTCAATTATTAATAGATTGTGGCGGGAGGGAGGCAAGTAATGGAAAGAAAATTCTAAATTCCCTCCAGGATAAATTGGATCTTCCTTCAGATCTAGGCCCAAGAAATATGGAATTATGTCTTTCACAATGTCAGTTGGTAGCTCCAACTATTTGCCCCCCCCCACTTCTCCCAAGACAGATATTTTTCTATCTGACAGGAGTTCCAAATAGTTTAATGAGTCTATTCACTAAAGTTCCAATCTTCATTGTTTTCCCCCCTCCTGTAGTAGTGGCTGCTACTTCATTGTGTTGCAAGCTATATTTCTTTATTATACAAACGCAATAGCTTAATATTTATTGTTCCTGTCTTTGAATCCAATACGTGGAACTCTGGATCCAGCAGGTCTGAATTGCTTCCATCTTAGAGGTGGAAGCCTAGGAGGCTTGGGCTACACTAGCTATTTGCGTAGCTGAAGTCGAAATATCTTATTTCGACTTACCTGGCCGTCCCCATGGTGGTGAATCGACCATGGCGGCTCCCTCGTGAACTCCGCTTACTCCTCTTGCGGAGCTGGAGTTCCAGAGTTCATGGGAGCACGTTCACGATCAATTTATTGCGTCCTGACAAGACGCAATAAATCGATCCCCGATATACCAAATGCTACCCACCCGAGGGGCGATATAGATGTACCCCAAGATGGACGCATTCCCTGTGTATGGTTTTAGCTGCTGAAATGGGTCTAGAAAATTCAAGCTGTCTGTGGGATGGAAGCAGGTGGCTTCAAAAAAAAGTCCTCTCTCAGACTTTACTTTGGTTTTGCCCATTTGCAGATGTTTAGTTTAAACATGCACCAGAAACGTGACAAAGCTTGCCAGCCACGGAGAGAATTTCTAGCGCTCTGTAAATGTGAATGTTAAACCTTCCTTTCTGGAGCTACCTCAGCACATTTGCTTTTCTCACAACTAAATTATGCCCCCACATGTGGAATTTCCAGTGCTTGTCCCCAGGAGGAAATTAGCTAGGAATCTGAAGTCATATTAGGCTGTTCAAAACATCTTCGCTTTTTTCCTTTCTCCTAGCACAATGGTTCTCAACTAATGGTCCATAGACCACTGGTGGTCCATGGTGACTTTTTCGGTGGTCCACATGAATATTGTCCAAAGTCAGATAGTGTGAGCAGGCACTGCCGTTAGTCTGTATTACGCCATGTTCACAAGCACGCAGTGTGTCTCCACAGCATCATCCAGGACGTGACCACGTTGTGTTGCCAGCAACTTCCGTCTAAGGCTCTGAGCATCAGTGTAGCTCCCGCCGTCTTGCTGAGTGGTTGTCGTGTCCTTCATTCTGTGCTAAATGTGCTGTTTTAGTCTGTTTATCATTTCTGTTGTAAAATGTAAGCTTGCACACAATTTTCAACTTTATGTTCGTTAGTTTATTACATGCTTTTTATTTTGTTTGTGGCTTTTTGTATGGGGATTTTAACACAGGGGGTAAGACACAAACTTTTATATTTACATCTGTTGAATTTATCAGATTGACGTGAAAGTAATTTCAGTTGTGACAGTACTAAGTTAAATGGTCTACTCCCAAAATAAATAATACTTTAGTGCTGGTATCACAGGTTAATGAAATATTATCTGTTAAAAAATAACCCTAAAACATGTTTTTACTCAACCAAATACAAGAAATAAAAACTAACCACCATAGTTTATTTTTTCGTAGCCCATGTAATGTGTGCGGTGCGATTTAGATAGATATTATATTGTAGTTCCAATTTTTGCCACCAACCTATTTTGGGACATCTATATGGGTGATTTATAATTCCTATACATCTCCCAAAATAAATCGTCCGTTCGAAAAATCAAAATTTCTCTGTAACGCCACAGATCTGAAATAATGGCAATGACAGGAAGGAATGTCAAGCGCAAGTATTCGAAGGACTACATCAAATTCGGCTTCACTTGTCAAGAAAAAGAAGGCATGGATTTGCCACATGTGTTATTTGTTTCAAAGTCTTGGGGAATGACTCAATGAAGCCGGCTAAGCTGAAACTCCATCTCGAAAAGCGTCATCCAAACTTGTTGCAAATGGATGAAGATTATTTTGAGCGGCAGTTATCAGGTCTGAAATGACAGCGCCTCGATTCAACAGGCGCATTCTACAAAAATACAAGCAATGCAATGACTGCTTCCTACATTGTTGCATACAGAGCAGCACAGGCCAAAAAGTCTCGTACCATTGTACAGCAACTTGTGCTCCCCTGTGCAAAAGAGATGGTGGGGCTAGTTCTTGGCGAGGAAGCAGCAAGGAAGCTGAATGATATCTCTGTCTCTAGCGACACAATATTGAGATGGATAAATGAGATATCACAGAACATCAATGAACAAGTTGTGGATGAAATAAAGAAGTCTCCACTGTTTGCCATACAATTGGATGAATCAACCGACATCACATTGTGCTCTTAGCTATTGGTGTTTGCACGATATATGGTTGAGGGAGTCTTCGAAGAGGACTTTCTTTTTTGTAAGACTCTTGATACCACCACAAAGGCTCAGGATGTGATGGAAATTGTTAATAATTTCTTTGAAGTGCATGGTCTAGATTGAGCATATCTTGTGGGTGTCACCTCTGATGGTGCACCTGCCATGTGGGGCTCAAGATCAGGCTTCCAAACGTTGGTAAAACAGCGCACTCCAATGGTAACCAGAGTTCATTGCTTCATTCATAGGGAAGCTTTGGCATCAAAAACATTGCCTGATCAACTCAACGCCATTTTCAAAGGGTTGGTGAAAGTGGTGAATTACGTCAAATCATCGACTCTGAACACCAGGCTGTTCAAAAGATTTTGCCAGGACATGGGTTCTGACTTTGATGTGCTGCTGCTCTTCACTTCTGTATGGTGGCTGTCAGCAAGGAACGCACTCAACGGAGTTTTCCAATTGAGAGAGGAGTTGGATTTTTTTCTCCAGACTCAAGGGAAAGAAGAATTCCGAAATGTGCTGATGCACTCAAATTTAGAATCTGCATATCCTGTCAATATTTTTGGAATCTTGAACAAACTGAATCTTCAGCTGCAAGGGAAAGGTGCAAATCTGTTCTCTCACCAAAGCATCATCAAGGCTTTTCTTGACAAATTGGAACTCTGGAGCGTAAGAGTTGAAGGCAATAATTTGATTCGATTTCCATATGTGGATGCCATGCTCGGGAAAAAGGAAGCTATTCAGACGCAAATTCTCGATCATTTACGGAAGCTACGAGACGAACTCCAACAATACTTTCCAGAGGTGGACAGGACAAAGGATGGATTATCTTTCATCAGGAATCCATTCACAACAGATGTTAATAGTGTTCCAGAGGATCTGCAGGAGGAATTTTTGGATCTGAAAAATGATTTTGCAACCCAAGGCGTGTAACAGCAGTCTACCATAGAGAAACTTTGGGCCAGCATGACCGGAGTTACCCAAATCTGTCAGCACACGCAGTCAGATTTGTTTTGCCATTTGCATCAACTTATATGTGTGTTTTTTCGTGTTTTCTTTCATGTTATGTCCGAAAAGGGGAATCGGCTCATAGTGGAAAGCAATATTCATTGTGCATTATCAAGTACCACTCCAAACATTGAAAAGCTCATCAGTGAGGAGAGAATCCAAAGATCTAGTAAGAAATAAATACATTTTAAACCAACATATGTCTGCTCTTTTTATCATGTCTCAACAACAACAACAAAGGTGGTCCATGAAAATTTTCTGATTGGCCTCATGGTCCGTGGACTGAAATGAGTTGAGAACCATTGTCCTAGCTCCACCTCTGCATGTCTGAAGAATAAACACCCTGTTAGTTTAGCTCTCAGCTCTAAACTAAACCCAAGACTCAGAGCAAACACACGCCCTTCCTGTGTGGGTTCCAGTTACACACAGAAGTTGGGAAGGAGTCAGACTCCTACCAAAAGATGCATGGAATGTGTGTGTCTGGGTTGCTATAGAGATGCTGTGTAGACATCTCCAAATTCAAACGTAGCAACAGAACACACACGACAGACAGACGTACGATCGGATCATAACCACAAAAGGTTCTCAAGAAAAACCCTTTTCACATCTGTTTTACTTAGCACTGTTTATGTTATAAATTTCCACTTTCAATCCAAAGTTTACATCTTATTTTGAAAAAAATCTCATGTTTTCAGACAACATAAAGGCAGACCAAAAGACAAACAAGCTACGCTACAGGAGTTGTGCTTCTATGAAGCTCTCTTAGAATCACGTTGGGTGATCTGCTTAGAATGCAAAGCTTGAATGCACAAAAGCTAGACTAATTTCTACAGAATCATTTCGCTTGCAGTAACTTTTGTCCAAATAAAATGAATGCAGTATTTGTCCAAAAAAGCACACAGATTTTAACCATGACACCTATGTTCATACACTGTAAGCTATCACTAAAAAGTTTAGTGAAACACTTGTGCACCCTAAAATACAACCATTACATTACATTTAATTTTTAAGCCAACGTCTTCTCCGACCCCTAAACTCATTTATCATATTCTTTAACCTAACATTTTTTTTATTTTCAAATTTAGTTAAAATAAACCAAATTGAATGAAAGTTAGTATTACAAACCTATAGCTCTTCTACCACTAAATGATGATTATTTTCAAGCCAATAAAAGAAGTTTTATAGTGCTATTCTGAAGACAAGGCAATGCAGAGGAAAACATTTGGGGTAGGAGTTTTTGAAGATTTCTTCCTAACTATAAAATATAAACAGTAAAAATGTAATTGGTTATACTTTGCATTGCTGATGAGAAATACATATACTGCAATTCTGACCCTGTTTATTACATATGCAAGACTTCATATATTAAGAAAGACTCTTCATTTTTTTTTTTAAAAGGGACAAAATGAAAAAATAGTAGACATGACCTCTCCCTCCCCTGATATACCGGAAAAGGTATAACTCTCACTCAATATAGTCAAAGGAAGTTGTCATAAAAATTAATGACTGTCCAGGCTTTGGAGAATGTGGGCCAATAGGTCCTATACGTAAGGGTCTGAATATTATTTGTCTGCTTGGCTAAGATAAAAACAACCACAAAGATAACTTCTCTTGGCTGCAAAAGTTACAAATTCAGTGAGAAACCTAGTGGACAATGTATGTGGAGCATGTGATTTTCAAAGAGTTATACTTGTGTCACATTATTAAATTTCAACCCCTAGCCCTTTAGACTATAAAGAGGCTCCAAACACAAAAGATAGAAGAACTACATTTGGATTTATAAAAGGAAAAGTGTAGTCTTTTCGTATAGTCAAAACACATCACCACTAATTTTGCTCAAACTTAAAAAAAATATTACTTCTGAACAGAAACCAAGCATACAGAACTTCATCATAGAGGGTGAAAGTTTCAGAAAACTGTGAGCAGCTGAAAATGGGGAGTTGGACTAGAAACCACTACACGACCTTATGCACTGTAAACTCATTAAAGTTAGAAAACAGCTTCTGCTTTTTAAGCTAATACAAATTTATTAAAGGTGTCTAAATAACAAAAAGGATCAGCTAGATTGTAGCCTGCCTCTACACCCACTTTATCTCCTCAGAGAAAAGAGGTAACTGTATCTACCTAAACTTTCATATGGCTAGCAATATATTGAATTCATCTAACCACAAATTCATCCAACAATGGTTTTTTTATACATACACTCACTATCAGGCTGATTGTCCTGAAGTTTGCAATTTTATCTTGACTGGGTTTGTTTGGGTTGAGCTGATCAAATTCCTTCTCCGTACATTAGCAAAAGCAAAAATAATTTATCAAGCAGAGGATTACTGAGTACTAGTCACCTAAGAACGTTCAAGACATTTCACCAATAATCATTGTATAATTTGACATTTTTTTGTGTTATGTGACTAGCTAGAGAGCTATAAGTATATTAGTCAAATACCAGTAAAACACATCTAACAATATATCTGAGAATTATTTTTCTTATTATTTGCTCAGTAATAAATTATTTGGAAAAAATCTAATAGAAAATTGATAAAGTTATTGTTAAATACAGTGCGTATGAACAATTGCTATTTTATTCTTTTAAACTGAAGGCATGTGGGATATAACAGCACACATTTTTTCCCCTTGACTAGCAGAGGTTAGGTCCTCAGACTGACGTGTGTCAAATGCAACATTCAAATTGTGCTGGACTTTTTTTAAGCAAAAGATTAAATAATACACACCTCTTAAGGGCAAATCATAGGGCACTCCTATATGCCATAGGTCAATTACACAATGGTATTGATCAATACTATTCAGGACTTCTAACCTGCCAGACTTCACAAATGACCATAATATCAATATTAGTGCAGTTTTCTAATTAAAGTATAGTACATTAAGTATACTGCTGCACATGTATCAAATCTTTGAGCAGTAGTTCACTTTCGAGCCTCCACAACAAGTTCTCTCTCTCTCATTTTCTTTTTTCTTTCTTCTATATTTTTCAGTGCAGAATGAAATCAACAATATGAACTAAAGCCTTCCTGTTCTTCTCACACACTGACACATCAAAGCTGTCTGAAAGGCAGAAGTGCAAAACAGGCAGCTGAACATTTTCATAATTCCAAGAGAAAGACTGATTTAAGACTATCTTCCTTTTTTTAAGCTGTCTAGCAAAACCTTCCTATACAACAATATAAATAAATTAAGTTCTAGAGAAGTTAGCATTCTCCTTGGTTGTAAAAATTAATAAACTTGCTTTCTTATAATCTTTTTTGCTGACAAAATACAACCTTTTCTGTACTGCAGTGTTATTTCTAACTGAAAGTATGTTTTTTAAATAAAAGTTTAAATCATATGGAAGCGCACAACTTTAAGACGACAATTTCCATTCTCATAAGACTGTCCCACACCCGGTAAAAGAACACAGAGGCTTCTACAGAATTCTCCTTGCTCCTTCTTTCATCCCAGACCGCCCAGTAAACCATGCTAGCTGTCATAAATACTAAGGCTACACAATTGTTATCCAAGGTCGACTTTATTTTGTGAAAAATTACATTTTTTTTTTATAGTTTCACAAGTTAAAAGAAAGACACTCAAAACACAGCCCTCTGTAGCTCAAAAATGAAGCCCAGAGCCCTCCTGATTTGCCATCTCTCAAATGCAGAGATTCAGTTCACCAGGCTATGAGACTACATGTCAGTTACTTCTCCCACACAAACACATGATAATAACCCAAAGCCACAATTCTAAGTTCTCTTTACCTTAATGCGGTGGGGCAGGGGGAAAATCTAGAAGCTCTCTCACAATAGCTACTAGCTTTGGGGAATGAGAGAAGAAAAAAATAGAAGATAAAACTGCAAGGCTGCCGCTAACAGAGAGAAGATATTTTTTGAAAGAGGATGGAACAGAGAAGAGCATCCCATACTCGTTTTTTAAATGATGCAAGTCTTCATAGTAGATTGCATTAAAACAAGCTGAGTTCTATGTTCTTTTCTGCCTTCTATCTATGAAGGACTATCTTATCAACGTTGGTCATGGACAGCTTCCCAAGGAACCCAACTAGCTGTTCCTCTCTACTTTTAGGATTCTTTTTTTTTTTTTAAGTCACACAAGTTCTAGATACTTTTATCAGCACATCAGGTGCAGCTGTAAGATTCCTAGAAAGTTGCCCACACAGTTGGGAACCTTTTCTATAGAGCCACATATCCATGATTAGAAAAAGGCAAATGACGGACAATACCTCCACCCCCCGATTACAAGATTGCTCAACTACATAACATTTTGGAGTACATCATTCATTGTGGACAGGAAGTGACCTTTTTCCCATAGCAATGGGACACACTCATTGTTACTGAACGTGGCTATGAGCACAGCTGAATCATGACAATGTTGCTATAGCATTTAACGGGGTAGAACCCACAATTTTTAAAGTCGGGATGACCATGTCGTCTGACCACCTGCAGGACACTGGCCAGAGAATTTCACAGTGACCTTTCCTTCTCATCCCCACCCACCAAGCTTGTAACTTCTGCTTGAGCTGGAGCGTACACAGAGCAGGCACTTTGGAAAAACCAATCTAGTGGGGGGCGCTCACACATTTTCAAGGCTAGACACCAGACTCTTACCAAGTTACTACTGACACAAGACATCATCAAAAAGGGATTTTGAACAATGTGGAGAGATGCCCAGCCCCAAATCAGGTGTACAAAAAGGCACCCGCGTGGAAGACATGCTGTGAGACGTGAACACACCACAGAGAAAGGGTGCGAGAAACGGAGCAGACCCCGGTATGAAACAGACAGGCTGAAGCCTTGGGAAGGGTGTGGGGGGAGCAGCCCTCTGCTCTCATGAGACACTCAGAGATGAGGACGCCAAGCAAGCGGGCAAAGCGGCAGGGTCCACTGACAACGTGAGACACATATAACCAGGCTGGGGAAGACTCTTACCCTGCTAGCCCTCCAGCCCTGGGGAAGGTCCGTAGCCTCAGGCAGGGGTAAGGTGGTCCCCTGGGGAGGGGTCTCGTACCCTGGCACTGGCAGCTCACCGGACCTACATGGATTACGTAGGGGAAACCCCGGGCAGGGAAGGTGTATAGTAGGTGCTCTGGACACAAGGGCTGCCAGCCCCAGGCAAGTTGTGCAGGGGTACCCATGGCAGGGGGAAGTCCCAGGGCAGGACGCACAGGGGATGTCCCAGGGAAGGTATGTAGGGGTAGCCCTAGCAGGGGGTGTCCCAGGAAAGGGTCTCTTACCCTCAGTCTGGTAGCCTGCCAGCCCCGTGCAAGGTGTGTAGGGGTAGCCCTAGCAGGGGGTGTCCCGAAGAAGGTGAATAGAGGAACCTGCCAGCAGAGGTGCCTAGGGGAAGGGTGCACACGGAGTGGCCCCAGCAGGGGGTGTCCCAGGGGAACCCGCTGGCAGGGGTGCCTAGGGGAAGGGTACAGACAGGGTAGCCCCAACAGGGGGTGTCCGGGGGGAAGGAGCATGGGGGTAGCCCCAGGCACAGTCTCTTCCCCTCTCACTGGTAGCCCGCCTGCCCCGGGTAGGGTGGATAGGGGAACCCGCCGGCAGGGGGTGCCCGGGGGAGGCACATGGGGGTATCGCAGGGGAAGGGGGGTACCCCGGGCACAGCCTCTTACCCTCCCAGTGTGAGGGTATCCCAGGGAAGGTGCATGGGAGGGGGGTGCCCAGAGGAAAGGGGCTAGGGGTCCCCTCGCACACAGTCTCTTACCCTCACACTGGGAGGGTGTCCCAGGGGAAGGGGAGTACGGGGTAGGCAAAGGGGTAGGGGGGTAGGGATTACCCCCGCGCACAGTCTCTAACCCTCGCACTGGGAGGGTGTCCCAGGGGAAGGGGGGTAGGGGGTAGACGAAGGGGTAGGGGGATAGGGATTACCCCCGCGCACACTCTCTTATCCTCGCACTGGGAGGGTGTCCCAGGGGAAGGGGGGTAGGGGGTAGACGAAGGGGTAGGGGGATAGGGATTACCCCCGCGCACACTCTCTTATCCTCGCACTGGGAGGGTGTCCCAGGGGAAGGGGGGTAGGGGGTAGACGAAGGGGTAGGGGGATAGGGATTACCCCCGCGCACACTCTCTTATC
>ML677392.1:7794465-7945961 GCA_007922305.1 Dermatemys mawii | reverse complement strand
CCCCCACACACACACACACACCCACCCCGGCTCCTGCTCCAGAGTATTTTCCCCCTTCCTCCTGTCTCCCCGCCGGTGCCCCGGGAGAAGCAGCGCCAGCAGGCCGGGCCTGGCCCCGCACCGGGGCTGGAGGGTGCCAGGGCCTTGCCCTGAAGCAACCCCAAGCCCCCAGGCATCTGGAGGAAATCAAAGGGGATCTGCTGGGTGCGTGGCCCTTGGGCAGTGTGGTTTCTTTGGGATGGGCAGTGTGGATCCTTTGATGCCCTTCGTCCTTGGTCTCTGGCTGGAAGGAGGAGCATGGGCTGGGTGTCGCTACCCCCAGGCAAAGGGAACGGGTAGGTATAGGCCATGGCTCTGAGATCCGTTCCTCTCCGGAGAGGACGGCTGAGAAAAGACCAACCCTGGGCCCAGGAGGGTGGTTCGAACTGCTAGAGCAGCTTGGACACCCAGAGAGGGAAAAGATGCTGCTGTGACTCCACGGAGCGTAGAAAGGCCGTACCTTCCTTGCTGAGAGTCTCACTCCAGCTGGGACAGGTATAGCGAGACCAGGTGCGTGAGGTAATGGCCTGTATTGGGCCAACTTCTGTTGGTGAGAGAGACAAGCTTTCGAGCTTCCTTCAGCTTTAGGAAGAAGAGCTCTGTGTGTCTCGAAGGCTGGTCTCTCTCTCCAACAGAAGTAGGTCCAATAGAAGATATTCCCTCACGCACCTTGTCTCTCCCTCCTGGGCCATCACAGCTACACCACTGCATGAAACAGCGATACACAACCACCTCCTGCTCAGGGATTGCTGCCCGAGGTTGATAACCAACCACGCCTTTGATTTCGTCATTGGCTCCATTAATTTCTTTCCCCTCCTCCTAGGGAAAAAAAAAAAAAGGATCTAAATAGTGTCCTGCAAACAGGTTATGCTGGTTTAAAAGACTAAGGGGTTAGCTTACTTTGAATGGTGATAGGTGAAATACATTTTAAGCCTTCTGCATTGTAATTCTTGGCAAGACACATCAGAGGTTGCTAAAGAGATCACTCATTTCCTTGTGGAGAGATTCTTGTCAGGTTTAAGTTACCTCAATAAAGAGCAAATTTAAATAATATGTGCAAAATAAACTGTCTGATGGTGAGATCAGTTATGGTCCCCTGAGAAATTGGTGGAAGCCCAAGCACCTGGGCAGTCTAAAAATAAAATGGACAATGTACTAGAAATTGTGAGTAAGAATCCTATATTGGCTAGGGGCACAGAGGAAATCCTCTGCTATACCAGCTCTTCTTCATTCAATTTCTGTTACTTTTCATAGTGTTTAGGAGGTTCTTCAACCCAAAATCCTTTTGGAGGGGGCTGAAGCTGTAATAATCATAGAGCTAACCAAATACAGATCCCACCCACTAGGAAATTCAATGGTGCACCAAGGAACGAAAAGGAACTGCCAGAACCTGGCTCGTTAAAAAGCCACCTAGTGGTGAAACTGTGGAAGAATTGCAAGATTTATAATTTGCTGTATGTGATGGCAATGGAATCACTCTCTATCTGCCAACATCCTTAACTGTAAAAGGAGTCACTTGTAAAGTGGCACATTTCAATACACTTGCATAAATTCAGACAACGGACTAGCAGCATGTTGTGTCCAATTTTAATGTCATACTGTAATATCCTCAAGGAGGTAAGTGCATAGCGGCATTGTTTATAATTGCCATAGGTAAGAATATGGCATATAAATATTGTTTCAGCTCTTTGTAGAGAGTAATATAAAAAGCCCCAAACAGGATTAAAAGCCTGTACAGTGTTAAAAACTATACACATAGTGAGAGAAAATCCCTGACCTTTGACCTAACTTTAAAATACTTGTAAGTGATTTCTCTTCCTAATTCCTATCTTTGACTGTGGCCAATACCAGCTGCTTTGAAAGAAACAACCCTGAAGCAGACAATTGTAGAATAACCTGGTCCCAGGAAAAGTTTATGCCTAACTTCAAAGAGTTACTTTGGCATATGCCTGCCTACACCATGAGATTTAATGTTCTTCCAAAATGTTATCGGTTATAACTTTGGACATTTGTATTATCTATATAAATATCAAATCCATTTTTGAATCCTACTAAGCTCCTGATCTTAACACTATCTTGCACCAATGAGTTCAAGTCTAATTGTGCCTTGTATGAAAAGGTATTTTCTTTTTGGATTTGAACTGGCAATCTTTCCGTTTCATTGAAAGTCACCTCGTTCTAGTATGATCAGAAAGGGAGAATACACACTCCTTCTCCATACCATTTTTTAAATTGTACACTTTGATCATATTCCCTCATATTTGTCTCCTTCTTCCGCTAAACTGCCCCAATTTTTAAAATCTCTCTTCAAATGCATTTGTTTCCAGGTCCCTCTTCATTTTCATCATCTGCCACTGAAACTCACTGTGTCTCACCCATCCTTGCTGAGAAGAATGATCAGAACTGAACACAGTATCATTGCAGAAGGGGGGATAAACCCTTGATTTATATAATAGCATAATTTCTTCTGCATTATTTTCTCAATCCTTAGTCACTCATTTTCTGTTTTCTGGACCTCAACTGCATGTTGATTAGAGATAATCATGGAGCCGTCCATTAGGATACCCGACTCTTTAATTTGAGTTTATAATTAATTTAGGATCTAGTATGAGATATGAGCAGTTCAGGTGATTGCCTTCAATAAGCATTAATTACTTGGTCGTTGTTAACAGGGACTTGTATATGGCATCATGTGGCTCATTAATTTAGGTGACTAAAGTTACCCAGTCTTCTTGGGCCTTTACAAATCTCATTTGTACCAGCTGCAATTGCCACCTCACTTCTCATCCCTTTTCTAAATCAGTAATATATTAACCATCAGTACAGCACTCGCGAGCTCCGACTGAGCTGGTATAAAGAGCTAACAGTTGATATCCAGTATTGGTCCTATTCTCTTTGACGGTAAGACTCCTTGGGCTGAAAAGGAACAATTACTTTTTGGTAGTACTTCACTGATCCCCAGAACATCTAAAGAAAAGGCAGAAGCATTAAGCCATTTTCAACAGCTCCTACAACATGGTTTAGAAAAGCTGCTTCTGGTACATAGTAAGGTATGGGACCTAAAAAATGCAGTTTGATTTTTCCCCCCTGAAAAAATGCTTGTTCTTGGACCAGGGGGAACAAGATGAACAATCCCAAGGTGACTCCCAGAAAGTTGTCTTCCAACCATTCAAATCTGAATGGGATTAATATAAGAAAACGTGTAAAACAATGGGCCCAATGCACAGCCAATTTAAAGCAGCATAGCTCTATTAACGGCACCAAATTTAACTTTACCCCAGCTGAAGATCTGGCCGACCATACAGGGTTTGCATATTCTAAATTAGGAGAGAGGATGTAAATTAAAGACTCCTCCTCGGTATTGTTATTGGATTTGATTTTGTTTATTAAACACCACCAATAAGTCCCAGCTTTTTCATGCAGTTTGATTGCCCTGATCTCCGGGTAAAGGGCTGCTGGCAATCACCACTTGTTCCATCCATTTCCCACAATAATTTGAGAGTACTCACTTTAGTGGCAGTTTTTAGACTTCCACATATGGCCAACTGTGAAATGGGAAAGGAGTCTCTCTCCCCGCAACATGCCTTTTTTGTCAAGTGAGAACCTGGGATGCTCCCTGAACAGCAGGATACTTGGCAGTGTTATCTTCTGCACCCATAGAAGAAGAGTTGACTGTAGGGGTAGTGAAGAAATACCCTCTATACAGGTATAGGTTTAACTCAGACAAGCGACTGGAAGGCAGTGTGCATACATGCACACAGTAACAACTGTGATAAGTATGTTACCTTTTCACTGGCATTTGTTACCAGCACAAGGATCAAGCACGAAAATATGTACCTTTCAATGTGTACTATACAAGGCTCAAGGGCAAGAAACAGTAACTTAACACAATTTTAATGTATGAAATTCTGAGCCAGCGCTAGCTTGCCAACATCCCGTAAAGTTAAAATGAAGCAATGAGATTTCAACTGACACTAGATAGAAAGTTCAGTACAGTTTCAAACACATTGAGTCATTTCTTATTGCTCCTTGGAGCTGTCAGCTATAGGTACTACTGTCTTGTTGTTCTTTCAGGATCCTTCCCTGCAACTAATGGCAACCAGTTTGCACAAAGACGTTACATCTACGATGGTGACCCTGGAAGCACTTCTGCCATCCAGACAATAGAAGAAATCAAAGCAGAGATAAACACACAGAAATCAAGGAAGTCCACAAAACTCAACAAAAACAGAGTTGCCACAGCCCAAGCTCAACAGCCCACCACAACTCCCTGCAAAACCAAGGGGAACAATTAAGGTATCAGTTTTTAAACATCTATGACAAAGGTACTTGACAAGTAGAGGAAAATGCCAATGTCAACATGCTTATCCAAAAGCAAATATTTGGTGTTTTCCTCTTTTCCCTTCTGAATTACTATCACTGGCACAGTGCGGTGTCAGAACAGGTAGGGACTATTCATTTTTACTGGCCGGCTGCTGAAGAAGGCAACCTAATGCCTTGGATTCCACAACCCCTTTGGAAACCACTCATCTACACTGAACAAGAGTAAGTAGAAATTATTGAACTCTCAAAAGATCACATACTGAAAAGCTTCTCATACCCAAGAACATCTCTAATTCTGTTCACACTCACCCTTGCCTTCCAAAGGGGCAGATTCAGACTCATTGTTTTATACTCTCTACAATACCACTCGAGGTTAGCCTCCACAGCTGGAGAAAGAATCCTGTTACCCATAATGTTTCCAACGTTTTTCACCTCCAGGTCACTGGTTTAAGTTTGGCCCTGGCTGGTAATGACCTGAAGTTACTACAGCTTAGTGGCCTTTGGCAGCCTCATGTGGACAGATACATTCCCTTTCAGTTCTTAGTAGGTCAGTCAGCACCACAAGACAATACCATCACTACTGGCACTAGTTACTACCTTTAATGGCTTCCCTCACAGGGAGGCCAAGGAGCAAACTGACATGGAGACTAAGTTACCATTTAATCCTGGAGTTGGGCCTTCCAGGTTGAGATCAAGGCTCATTAGCTTGCTTTGCTACTGTCCCTGCGGTACATATTCTGTGGGGACCGAACAAACATCCAGTGTAATCATTCAAAACACCCATACCATCGGTCAAATCCTGCCCTTCCTCGACTTACAAGCACAGAGAGCTCTAGAAGCACTAGAAGCTGGCGTGGTTCCATCTTCCTAGAATGATATTGAGAGCCCTGAGCAGAGACTATGCCCTATGCACGCTGAGTTTGAGGAGTGACTGTGTGAGGGGTGGAGCTGCACCACCACAACGGCCCCCACACATAGCCCTTCCCTTCCTGGCATAGGTGGAAGCCCACAAGCCTACTTTAGCAATCATATGGGAACACTACTGCTATTCTGGAGCCTGGTAACAATTCCTTTACATCCTGGTTCTGCAGCAGGTCTCCACTCATCACAACCAGCAACTAATGGCAACCAGTTTGCACAAAGACGTTACATCTAAGATGGCGATCCTGGAAGTACAATGATGGCTGCACTCACAGGTGAGGATTTGACCCTCGGAGATGGAAGGGCTGCTTTCTCTAAGAGCACTTCTGCAAGCAGCACAGAGGCCATTTACTCGCTGAGGGAAGTCTCGTGTCCTTCGATGTCAGAGGTGAATGTGACAAACTGAGGCATTTCCTCAGGACATCTACACCAGCGTTAGCTGGACAAGTGTGTAATGCCTGCTCAGCAAATGCACAATTTGTATTGCCTTCTAGAGTAATTTTATCCCTGCAATATCCTGCCACCGAGGGCTGGAAGTCAAATGATTTAAGGTCTCTTCCTATCCCTGTTTCAGATGTGCTGGGTGGCCTGGACCAAGCCACTTTACTACCCTGTGCCTCAATTGTCATATTTGTAAAATATTTCCTGTTTCAACAGGCAGAGGAAGTATCAGGTGAGACGTTTGTGCAAAGCACTTGGAGATCCTATGGTGTAAGGCATTGTAGAAAGTAAACATTTTCATTTCTGTATTTGATACCTGGGATCAGTATGTTTTCCTTTTGTTTTAGAGTAGCTTCCATCTTCTGCAACACTTAGCTCATATCCTGAGAGCACCACCTTTAAGGCCTCCATAATGACCACATCAGAAACCAACCAAAGGCAGTCCCATGAGAAAGCACCAACAACCGCTGTATCTGTTGGGAGGCAGGTAGGAGAGAGACATTCAGAAGAGAGACAGCAATCAGACATACAGAACAGATTGTGGCCTTGTTTTGAATTATGCCAGGTATCTCCCAGGTAACACCTTCTAGCTTTCAGTTTGGTACTTTATACAACATTCATTTAGTACTTGTTTTAATAGATAGTATTACAAACCTGAATCTATCTCCCTGCAGAAGCTTAAAAGCAAAAACCAGACATTAAAAATGGTTTATCCTCTTTCAGAGAGAATCATAATTTGATTGCTGGATACTGACTTGTGAGATTAATTAATTAGATAGAAGTAGCAATTTTTTTTCTATCTAGGCTGATGCAGCATGATTTTAGAAGCGGGGGGTGAGGGGGAAGAGAAAAAATTCCAATCAGTTAAGAAGAAAAATGTGTTTATTTTGGAAAAAATAAAGTAGAAACAAAAGCAATAAAGATCATCAGTTCAGATACTTTAACTTCTACCTGCCAGTATACCAGGGACCAATGTGGAGGTAGATTCCTATGCCTTGACAGACAGACAGTAATGGATGGTAAGTTGTTTTGGGGTTTTTTTAGCATTTGCATTGCCTACAATCTCAATGTTGTGTGTCAGCATTGCTCATTCTAAATACAACAAATCACTTCGGGAGGGGGAAGATCTTGACTAAAAATGCAGAAGATCACATAGGAGGGGCAAATGAACATATAGTATCTTTCTAGGCCAAATTAGCACAACCAGTTTGTCCTGCCTCCCTTTCTCCCCCGCTCCCAAGGAATAAGGTCACTCCAGTAGAGGTTTGATTTTTCCCTTTGATGCAGTAGTCACAGAAGCATATTTTAATGTTTAGTCAGTATGAAAACAGGCAACTCTTCCTAATTTAATAATTTTGGTCTTATAAAGAGGAAGTTGAAAATTTCTGGCTCATGTCTGGCTCCTAAACTGAACAACCCAGGAGAGGAAGTGGCAGAACACTGCCTCAGCTCTGGTGCTTGGAAACATTATGGGCCTGATTTTTCAAGGTGATGAGGAGCCCATAGCAGGTGCAAGCGTTCAGCAACTGTGCAGTTCATGCCTTCAAAAAGCATAATGCCTTTTGAGTGCCAAAGTGCATGGCTCCAAGCTGTAGCTTGTGTATCTCCCCGCAAACAGGACTTCAGCCAGCCCCACCTGGCACCTTGCCACTTGGGGAGAGTCAGCACGGCAGACAGTGCTACCTGTCCTTGCCTCCACCTCCCACTATTATGCCTGCAGGGCCCTGGCCCATTAGCAGTGTGAGATCCTTGCAGCCTCCAGCAAGCATCATATATCCCTTAGATGCTTAGGAAAATTCAGCCCACAAGCAAAAAGGTGTGTGTAGAAAGCACTATTCAATGTGAGGGAAGCAGCATATGGAGGATCAGAGACTGCCACAGCTTTTATTTCCCTTCTGTACAAGTCCTGTTCTGCCATCCTACAAAGCAAGTGTCCACACAGGAAGCCGAAGTGGTGTCGTCATATTACTTGCAATGGGCTTCTCTGAAGCAGGGAGATCTTTGTAACCAAGAATTTGCATTGTTGGAGCAGGATAGGTCTAGTCCAGTGGTTCCCAAACTTTAACAACCTGTGAATCCCTTTCACTAAAATGTCAAGTCTCGCAAACCCCCTCATAAAAATGAATATTAACAGGGATTTCCTCCTTTACCGAGTAAAAATTATAAAAGCAGTGATCTTAATATAAAATTTGTTTTTATGACATGCCTATTACACACTATTTCTTTGTCATTATTATTTATCTTTACAGTACTTTATTACATTATGAAAACGGAAACACTCTTCCAAGATCTCACTTTCGTAGCTTGTATCACTTTGAATAAGCCTGTTATAAGACGAGGCTCCTGTGTTTCATCAAGGAGTATCAGATGTGAAACAGCAGGAAGAGATTTGGGAAGTCAACTCAGAGCTCCTCCTACACAAGCATTCAGCTCTTGAGCAGTCCAGGCAAACAACGCACATTACAACAAAGCTTAAACTTGTTCTTCATACTAATTTTAAAAACAATACTAGCTGCCTATTTAATTTTAAAAACAGCAAAAAATATCCACCCTCCTTTCCACTTCTTATAAGGAGTCCTGAAGTTTAAATCTCCTCAGTGTGATAGATATGCTTGCTTTGATCTGCTTAGCTTTTGGAAGTCCAGGGTTTCTGGGCTGCGGGCCCCGTGCTGCCCGGGGTCCCTAGAGACAGCTCTGTCCGCCCTTAGGGAATTTTTTCCCAAGAACCCCCTGTAACATTTCACAAACCCCAGTTTGGGAACCACTGGTCTAGTCAGAATGGCCTTGCGTACACGAGGAACACTGCCCATTGTGCTGAGGGGCATCAGCAGAACTGGTTGATACCAACTGTAAGCACCAATTGTTCAGCATAATTTCAAGAACTTCAGCTGCATCCAATGCCAACCCATAATCAGCAATGGATACTTTCTTAACATAGATGGAGCTGTTTAATTAGGATACCTTACATAAAATCTGTCATCTCCTCCACTTCCACCCCAGATATTTCTTAGGCAAAGAAGGCTATCCCTCAGGATCTGTGAGCAGATGTTTGCAGGAGAAAGCTTGCCTTTCCTCTGTTGGACATATTGAGTTTTTAAACCCATTGCATGATTTAGAAGCTCTTGAACTCTTGTTTCTCATTTAGAACACTAGATTTGGACTTTAATAAAAGCTTTGTCAGGTGTGTGTGTGTGTTGGGGGGTTTAAATAAAATTAGATAGCCCTCTTAACTGGACTGCAAATATTCCTGTGCACAGGAGTTAGTGGGTTGCAAGGAGAGGAAAGTAGATTGATTTACATTCTGAAAACTTCAGGAATGAAACCTAATAACCTTAAAATTGTGCAGTTGAGTTCTGTGGCTATTGGACTCAGTTCTCTTGTGCACCTAGGAGAGGGGATGGCAACTAAAGGTGGGGTGAAAGTGGGCAGGTACTGCGTACCAGTAAGAAGCCGGTACAGCCCCTACACAGCCCACATGAAAGCGCTGCTGTGTCCCATTTTGCCCCCTGCCCCCCCCCCCACCCGTTGTGCCAGTAGAGTCTGTACCAGCAGTGCCACTGACGGGGAAGGGGTTGCTGCCCTTTCCCCATCGGCAGCCCTGCCAGGACGGACTCTACTGGCAGGACTGCCGAGGGGGTAGCAAAAGGGGCAGGGATGTTAAAGTGCACATTAATGTCCCTGCTGCTGCCGCCAATGGGGCACGGGGGAGGGAGCAAAAGGAGCAGTTGCCCCAGGCCCTGTGATTTAACAGGGCCTGCAGCCCCAGGCCCTTTAAATTGCCGCTGGAGCACCGAGCAGTGCGGATGGATTGGCTGCGGGATGCTGAACCCCCGCAGCTCTGCCCCTTCTGCCCGAGGCTCCACCCCTTCTGGGGGGAGGCTCGGAGCCGGCCACGGTACCAGTAAGTCTTTCGACTTACTTTCACCCCTGACTAAAGGCCACTTTGATAGAAAGCAAATGGAGACCAACTGAAGTCCACATCGCTCTTAAAACAGAAGGCAGGATTGTGAACCTAAAGCACTTTCCCACAGACCCAAAACACCTGACGGTTGAAATGACAGACTGGACTTCTACACAGAGTGCTTCCACAGACGTGCACAGGCTGACTTTGTGAACAAACATCATCACTTGCCCCATCACCTCAGCTGTACAGAATGCAACGCCATCCACAGCCTCGGAAACAACTCTGACATTATAATCAAAGGGGCTGACAAAGGAGGTGCTGGAGTCATCATGAACAGGTCGGATTATGAGCAAGAGGCTGCCAGACAAACTCTCCAACACCACATTCTACAGGGCACTATCCTCCAATTCCACTGAAGAGTACCAAAGAATATACATCATCGGCTCAACAAACTCCCAGCTGCAGCATGGGAACAAATCTACACAGACACCCCTCCCAACCAGGGATATTCTATCTCCTACCCAAGATCCATAAACCTGGAAATCCTGGACGCCCCATCATCTAAGCACTGGCACTCTTACAGTGGGATTATCTGGTTATTTGGACTTTCCCCTCAGATGGTACGCTACCAGCGCTCCTAGTTATCTTTGAAACACCACCGACTTCCTGAGGAAACAATGCATTTTGAGATCCTCCTGAAAACACCATCCTGGCCATCATAAATTTAGAAGCTCTTTACACCAATATTCCACACAATGGACTACAAGCTGTTAGGAAGAGTATCCCTGATCAGGCCACAGCACACCTGGTGGCTGAGCTTTGTGACTTTGTCCTCACCCACAACAATTTCAGATTTGGGGACAACTTATACGTTCAAGTCAGCAGCACTGCTATGGGTACCCACATGGCCCCACAGTACGCCAACATTTTTATGGCTGACTTAAAACAGCTCTTCCCCAGCTCTCGTCCCCTAGCGCCCCTTCTCTACTTGCACTACACTGATGACATCTTCATCATATAGACCCACGGGAAGGAGGTCTTTGAAGTATTCCACCTAGAATTCAACACTTCCTACCCCACCATCAATCTCGGTCTGGACCAGTCTACACAAGAGATCCATTTCCTTGACAAGTGAAGGTCACATAACCACCATCCTATACCAGAAATCTACTGACCACTATACTTACCTACATGCCTCCAGCTTCCATCCTGGACACATCACACGATCCATTGTCTACAGCCAAGCCCTAAGATACAACCACATTTGCTCCAATCCCTCAGACAGAAACACCTACAAGATCTTTATCAAGCATTCTTAAAACTACAGTACCCACCTGGGGAAGTGAGGAAACAGATTGACAGAGAGAGATGGGTACCAAGAAGTCATCTACTACAGGACAGGCCCAACTAAGAAAATAACAGAATACCACTGGTCATCACATACAGCCCCGAGCTAAAACCTCTTTGAGCATACAGGTATACATAGCGTACAGATCACTGCTTCTCCTACAACACAACAGAGTCCTCAAGAGCCAAAAAGTCTTACCGCATTATAGGCGAAACCAGGTTATATTGGGATAGGGAAGGCTGTGCCTCCCCAAACAACCTGGCCCTGCCCCCTATCTGACCCTTACCTACTTCCTGTCCCATCAAAACTCCACCCATCGGGGTGGGGGCGGGGCTTGTCACACCAAACAGCTGATTGGCACGGCAAGCCTGGGAGGGACAGGGGAGAAGCGGAATGGCAGCACGCTCAGGGGAGGAGGCTGAAGCAGCGTGAAGGTGAGCTGGGGTGGGGAGCAGTTCCTCTGAGTCCCCCCCCCCACCGTTACTTGTTATGGCCCTCCCCAGACTACCTCTGCTCTGCTGCCTCCCCTGAGCATGCCGCTGCCGCTTCACTTCTCCCCACTCCCAGGCTTCCTGTGCCAATCAGCTGTTTGGTGTGGCAAGCCTGGGAGAGGAAGAAGGTGGAGCAGAGGTGAGCTGGGGCAGGGGGGCCGCGGCAAGTAACAGGGCAGAGGGTGCAGGGGAACCAGCTTGCGGTAACACGAATTCAGATATAACCTGGTAAAGCAGCCCCACCCCCTAGAGCGCTGCTTTACCGCGTTATATCCGAATTTGCATTATATCAGACCGCGTTATATCAGGGTAGAGGTGTAATTAAATAACTATATTGACTTATTTTGTCTGTCTTATTTTGACTATCCACCTGCAAGATCACCATAATTTTCTATAGTTTCAGAGTTATCTTCCAATGATGTTTCAGTCACATCATGTATATCACATAACCACAGTATATCACCTGTAGCAAAAAAAAAATCTCCATCATCCAGAAACCACCATAGATAAGTTTGTGATAAGAACCAGCAGATTACAAAAAGAGGTAATTGACGAGAAAATTGCCCAGTTTATGCAACAAACTCTCCTTTCTGTGTGACTGAGAACCCACATTTCATTAACATGGTTTAGTCATTAAGACCAGGATACAGTTCACCCAACAGAGCAGATGTTGCAGGCAAATTGATGGATAAAGTGTATGAAAGAGAAGAGCAGTGTGCAAAAGATCTAGAGAGTGAAATTGTTAACTTGTCTTGATGGGTGGAGCAATGTCCACAATGATCCTATTGCATGTGTTTGTGTGACAACGGAAGAAGGGAATGTCTTCCTTAGAGAATCAATTGATGCATCAGGAAATGCACACACAGCAGAATACTTAGGAGTAGCAGCAATAAAAGCTATAACAAACTGTGAGGGAAAAAAATCCAATGTCCAATACGCAACTTAGTCACTGACAATGCTGCAAATGTACCCAAGATGAGATGAAATTATTTAGAAGAAAGTGAAGAGAGTCCCATACTAATAACAGACAGTTGCAATGCTCATTTGATGCACCTCCTAGCCAAAGACTTCAGTGTTCCAGACATAAAGGCAAATGTTGTGGAAATTGCAAAATACTTCTGTGACAACCACTTTGCAGCAGTTGCTCTGAAAAAAGTGGGAGGAATCAAGCCAACTCTCCCACAAGATGTGCGATGGAACTCAGTAGTGGACTGTTTTAAGCACTATATCAAGAACTGGCCTAATCTGATCAGTTTGTGAATGATCATGAAAAAATAGATGGCAGGGTCACAGCCAAAGTTCTCAACACCGAGCTTAAGAGAAATGTTGAACACATGCTGAGTACCTTGAAGCCTATTTCTGTAGCCTTAAATAAAATTCAGGGAAATAGTTGTTTTATTGCTGATGCTGTTGAAATTTGGAAGGAACTGACTAATGATTTAAATGAAATCCACCCTGCCTGTATCTGTAATTTTCACTCCATGCATCTGAAGTGGGGGTTTTTACCCACAAAAGCTTATACCCAAATAAATCTGTTAGTCTTTAAGGTGCCACCGGACTCTCCTTGTTGTTTTTGAAGTATTCTACTTCAAGAAAAAAATTGCACAGTATGAGTAAAAGTAAATACTGATCAATTTCCAGATCTGCTTTTAAAGTTTACTAATGCACAATGAAATGTCTCTGTCTCAGACAAATTATTATTTTTAATTTATGAATGCCAGCTGTTCCCTTTTAGTTATGAAACAGCAAACAAAAGAACAAAATGTGTTTGCAAATACTGTAGACACATGAAATTCTCTTCAGAACCAGGAAGTGGTATCCCATTGAAAACAGACATCTTGACTAGTACAGCTTTTTATTTAAGAGCACAACACACATTTTTATATTTCAATTGCTGTTCAGAAGCACACTACATACATTAAGAAATATTTAAACACTTGTAAAGACATTTTTATTCTAGCCACAACATTATCCAGATTGCCTCAAAGCAGTTGAGACGGTTCATTCACGAATGTGAAGGTACAGTTTCAGTTCAAGGCATGATATTAATACAATAAAGTAAAAGAAATTAAAGTTTCATTGAACAATTCAGATCAGTGATTGTGGTCACTTCAACTAAGGGTTGTTTTTTTTTCTAGCTTCATAATCGCTTGTTAGGCTTGCTTAAAAAGCACCAAGGCTTGAGAGTTAATTGTTTGACAGGGTACAACAATTAGAATAATTAAGTACATGAAACATGCTAGTCTGAACTTCATGAAAGAGTTGAGACAGTTCAAAAGCTTGAATATAAATATTTTTTAAAAAAGGATGTTAGCACCCCAGAAAAAACATTTGTTCTTCAGTAAAACAAAATGAGCCAGTTCAAAATCATGCAGCCACACCAATAAAGAAAAGACAAGGTAAATACTTGAACTATAGGCTAAGACTTGCAGAAGTTTGGTTTGAGTATTTTAAAGACTTCATTAATTCAACATATTACTTTTAAGTGCTACTTTCTATTTTTATTTTCTAGCTAGGAAATATAGTTCAAGATACAATTGTGGTGCCACACAAATCTTTTCAACTTGCTGCATTTGCCAGAGTTAGTCAAGGCACTAGCATCAAGGTAAAGAGTAAGTCTTCTTCTCCCAAGTCTATGAAAATAGTTAAAAGAGCTCACGTGCCACAAAGAAATGAGTTATCCTGGCATTTCAGAGGGTGCAGCAGCAGGATCCTTAATATCTGTTCTCATTTAACGTAGAGTTGAAAATCCCACTGGTATTGCTAGTTTTCTTTGAAAGATCTTTCTGAAATTTTTAAAGAAATTGTTAGGAAGATTAAGTAGTAACAAGACAACATTACTATACACACACAGCACAGTCAGTGGTACACCCACCCAATTAAAGTGATCTAGGTAGGACAATCCCATCGTCCTGCTTTAAATGAAGTGGGTCCTGCCTTATTCCCTCCCACCACCTCATTTCCCCTGATTTGAGGTCTTATTTAAGAACTTACTCATTTATGTTTTAATACAATTGTTAAAAATCACCTGCTGCTGGCTTATCCCGTTAGATTGCCCTCTTTTGAGCCTTTCCTTGTTTTTTTTTGACCTGGACTTTTGTCCAACTCTGCAGTTGAGGATGCAGTAATACCATTTGTGATATGGTGACCAATACCATATATTCCCAAGAAGATTTAACAACTGCCTTAAGCAGTACTACTGTTGTGTGTTTTCCATCCCACTACTAACACAGCCCAGTCTGTTCACTAGAGCTAACAGTTACATCCCTCCACCAAACCCTTTTTCTGTTTAGCGAGCTCAGTTGTTCCTGCCTTGCTCCCAGGACTCACTTTCAGTTCATTTTCTGAACTGAAATGCATTTGTTATCCCCTAAATAAGCCAAAACCTTGGAAGTCATTACATTTCCCTCATGCTGCTCAGATTCTAGTTTTCACCAGAAAGACATCTTAACAAAACCTTTGTTTGAGCTATGAAGACAGGTAATAAAATAAATGCCTACATCCCCTGCTCCAGAAGTTTCATGCTGTTAAAAGTTCCTATTTATAGCTACCCTTTCTGTCTACCATCATGTTATTCCTCTCTCTTTGGTTAGTCCTCTATTACCTGTGGAATCTTGATCCCCATACTCTCAATATGTATTGGGTAACCCTGAACTGCTTTTTGAGAGTTCTCTGGACACTATCTTTAAAACAGAATTTGTTAGATTCCTCAAAGTGGCATAGAACGTGAGGATTTAGTTTCCTGTCCGTTGGTTAAATTTAAAATATCAAAGAGTGAGATTTGCTATATGCCCACCAGCTAATCTCATCCAAATCTAGTTAGTTTTCTACTCATCTCTCTAAAATTAGACTATTTTAAAATCACCAGATAAAAATAAGACATACCGTAAAGTCTAAATAACTGATTTGATGGTTTGATTTGATGGTTTGCTGGTTTTCTTTGCACTCTTGTAATCGTGCTTGCTGCAGGGAATCTGGTGGTGTACTTTTAGATGGTGTCTGCAAAACATAATGTCCATTATATCTAGTGAGCTTTTATACTACAGATTACGGACAACCTCGATTAATAAGTACCAGATCTCTGATCAAGATGTAGAATCATCAGGTGGAGAATCAGCTCAGTTCTGTTTAACATTAAATACACATTAATAATTAGGAGCAAAAACTAACCTAATTTAAACTTTTGTAACTGGCCTTCATGTCACTAATATCCCTATTTTAGAAAACATCCCCAATTTACAGATGATAATTGAGGTAAAGTCATTAAGTAACTTGCCCTAAGTCACAGAAGAAGTCAGCAACAGATCTAGGAATTGAATCCAGATTGAGACATTTTAGTGTTTTAACCATAAGACCATCCTTCCTCTCTTCTTTTATATCCATTCATAATGAACCTTGTAAAACATGCATCTATGAAGTGGCATGGGTGACTCAGATCTTTGGTGTAACATTGTATTATACCACAGTAAGGATTTGACTTCGTTAGGTGAGAATTGATAGAAGGGGCTTTAACCATGGTGCTCCTATTAATACTACTGTAAGTGCTAGGAAGTTCGCTCATCCTCTTGACAACCAAACCACTTAAATTTGACCCAAAGCAACTGCCTGAAAGCCATTCATGTTTAAGATCAAAGCCTGTATTAATGTTAGCATTAAGAGCTAGTTTCCTTATCTGTAATTTTTTATTCATAACAGAGGCATCCATTGATCTTGACAGTTAACTTGTAGCATACAAGTTAACTTGTAGCATAAAATATGAATTTATATTTTTTCCCTTCACAACAGCTGCTCCACATACTAGAATTTAAATAATTTGGGACTGCATGCTGGCTAAGGATGAGAAAGAAGGCGGTCAATTTTTAACTCCAAAAAGGAAAAAAAAAAGTTTTCTACTTTCCAATTAATCTCAACTCGTTCACCACAAATATTAGTCTTTTAAAGTCTATATTTTACCTGTAAAAATTTGATAATACAGAAAGATTTTCTTAAAGTTTATAATTCTGTAAGGAATGCACTTGGATTCTGGCTTTGTGGTCTGAAAGTTTCCATTAGAGGATTTAAGTTCTGCTGGAAAAGTCAAGAAATTTGGAAGAAGCATCCACTTGTCCTGGTCCAAGAATAGATGTGGTTACTTCTATTTCCCCAACTTCAATATTTTTATTACTTCAAGTCCCAGAAGATTGGTGAGGGGAATAGAGAACTCTGCTTCCTCTACATGTGCAGACAGTCACACTGGTAGCATTCTAGAGCACTGGATGCCAGTTTGATTAGTTTTGCTATCTTAACTTTAAAAACTGAACCATTTTATTTGAAGAAGTTTGACCTATTGCTCCCTCACTTGTTGAAAAAAATGGATGTCACTTATTGCTCCTTCCATAGAAATTAACATCACAAGATATTAAATCCAACACTCCTATGATATATTACAACTGGTGTGCTTAACTGAGAGAACACATTTTCATTTGCAGTTTCCAAAGAACTTACAAGTGGAAGATTGATGGTTACATGCAACAGAATGTACCCTGAATAGGTTCTTGAAATGTGATGTGAAGTCACCCATCCAGCACTTAGACAAATGACAACAACTGATCAGGTTGGTTCTGACACAACTCATATCATGGAACATTTTCCCCAGGAATTCTCTCTCTCACTAGTCAGAGACTGCTTGTGTGCAAGTTACACGACAAAGGAAAGAGAGTATAATAAAGTAAATGCAGGAACTTCACCAGAAGTCAACTTAAAGGTGAACTGGAGGTTTTCATACCCATTTACCAAACATCTGTAGTCTCTACTTTGACAGAGTGAAAGTAGAGGTTTAACTGAATAGCAGTTTTGTTTCTAGTATGGCTTTATAAACAATGAACACTTTTGCCAGAAAATTACATGGCTGTTAAAGTGGAAAAATAAGTTCAGTCAAACCTTTGTCGTTCATATTCAAGTTTTATGTATGTAAATTCTTAAAATCATAAACAAATTTTCAGGACTCGAGCCCTGCAGAAAAATAGGGATACTATCACTTCTTCTGGGCCCACAAGAAGAGCTTTTATTATTGAGAATAACTACAGTAGAATCAATCCAAGAGCTTTACTCACCTTACAAACTGGAATGGGTGTTCTGGCAACAACTGCAGAACACGAACCCGTGCTGGTCAGACTGATGCAGCTGGCTGCCCGCAGCACAGTTAAATTTGTGACTCCATGTAACTAAAGGTTAAAAATGAGGAGCTTCAGATTTCTAACATTAAATACACAAAAGTTAGGATAGTAAAGTGCATGCTGACCTTTAATTCCAGCTGCATCTATGAGGTAACAAAACATTTCAGGCTAGTTTCTAGAAGGTATGCCAAGTTTTGTTTAAATACACTACTGCTGTACAGCTTTTCTCCAGAGAAGCTATGCCTGATGCCCCAGCCATTACTGGCTTCCTGCCATTTCAAACCTAGACTGTATTAAGTTTGTGTAGTTCTCTTCTTTACACCACCAATCCTGCCAACAATTTGAAGGTCTCCAGTAAATCTGTCCCTTTTCTAGTTCACTCATCCCCAAGAAAGCAATGAATCTCACTTTCCCACAGCACTCCAAATCTGGCACAGCTATCAGAAGAAAACAGTAATATCTGCTGGCTCAAAGTTGCAGAGACTGAATTCCAATTCTCCCCTAGGTACAGGGTCTCAGTTTTACAGAGACTTTTTCAAACTCATTTTATCTCCTAATGAAAGACAAGGAGTGAGTTCTTATGATTTCCTTTCACAAACAATGCAGGCCTACTCACCTTTTCAAATAGTTTTGCAGCTTTTTAAAATTAAGAATTGATTACAAAGGCATCTAACAGAACAAACAACAGAATATACCAATTTTAACAACAAGAAAAAAGTTTGAGCCAGTCTCTTTTCCCTTTATCTTTCAGAATAAGCAAAGAGACAAACAACAATTGTCTGGAGAGCACCAGCTGATGTAAGACAATTTGATTCACAACTGACCTAGAGGTTACTTGTATAAATTAATCACAGAAGCCAGGAAAAGAGAAATCCACAATACCCTTTTCCCTATGGATATTTGTCATTGTCTCTATAATGCCTAACCTCAGATTTGACAAGGTAAGGAAACTGTTTCTATCCTTGTTTCATTTAAATGAAGATGGTTAAAAGCAGCATTTTTTTCTCACAGTAAAGTTTCAAAGCTGTATTTAGGTCACTGTTCAGTTGTGAACTTTTAAAAGAACATACATAAGATTTTGTTCAGAGTTACAAACATCTCAGAAATGGAGGATAATCGTAACTCTGAACAAAATCTTGTGTTTGTTCTTTTAAAAGTTCACAACTGAACAGTGACTTAATACAGCTTTGAAACTTTACTATGAGAAAAAAATGCTGCTTTTAACAATGTTAATTTAAATGAAACAAGTGCAGAAAGTTTCCTTACCTTGTCAAATATTTTCAGTCCCCACCTCCACCTTTTTTAAAGTAGTTTATGTTTAACACAGTACTGTACTGTATTTGCTTTTTCTGGTCTCTGCTTCTACCTGATTGCGCACTTCTCGTTCCAAATGAGGTATGCAATTGACTACTCAGTTCATAACTTTGGTGTTTGTAACTCTGAAGTTCTACTGTATGTTTTCAAAGACTGTATACTTGCCTTCCTTGTCTTAAGGGGAGTTTGAGTGGTTGAGCCAGCATGCCTTTTCATGGGTGTTTTCAGAACTGCAGAATCTTCCTTCTTTGTTAACTGCAACACAAAAGACTTGAATTTTATTTCACTCATCGGCATATTGAAGGAGTGGCATTAACTCACAAAAATTTTCCAATGATGACTTGGTTATGTCTACACAGTTATGTCAGCACAAGTCTGTTGGACTTGACCCCATACGCTCAATGTTTCTAAGCCTGATCTTGAGTGCCCACATTGATTACTCACCCTTGGTTTATAATTTCTGAGAATCCAGGTCTCATATGCACCATCACACACCCACAATGCACTATGCAGCGGCAAGTCAAACCAGCCTAACTCAGGCTTCCTATCACCTTTCCCAGCTCTAGCTGCTCTACCCCTTGATTCATGGTGCACTATGGAAAAAAAACTTGACTGTCCATCCCCTATGGCACTACCAGACGTTGTTGCAGCCCACTAACACATCCAGCTGAGCATTTTTGGCTGTGCACACTCTCAGCAACTGGAGCCAGCAACATGAAAATGAGGCGCTATTTGAAAAAAAAACTTGTCTTGCTTATGCTTTCACTCCTGTCGGGAAGCAGACAGAACATCCATTAGATGCTGGTAGACATTTTGGTGGCATTTTCAGACCCACCAAATGTACCTGGCAGAGGATGACAATACAAACGTGGCAGAATCCAGTTGGCTGATGCTGCTTGTGACTCTCAATATAGCTGTTGATGCCCCCTATGTAGATCGGTGCTTCTGCATTACAGCCACGAAAGTCGACTGTTGGGATCCCAGACCTGGAATGACCAGCAGTGGGTGCAGAACTTTCACGTGAAGAAAGTGATGTTTCTAGAGCTTGGAGCAGCTTTCCCTGTCCTTCCATAGTCAGGACACCCATATGAAGGAGGCCACTCTGGTCCAGAAGCAGGTTGCTAGTTGTTTGGAAGTTCGCTACCCCAGACTGCTACTAGGTGCATTGCTAACCAGTTTCAGGTTGTCAAATCAGCTGAGGCAAAAAGGCATGTGATTGACTTCAATGAGAGAAGAGCTCTTGAAAATCCTACCCTAATTTTTCACTTAACAATTGGATCACATTCATAAATGACTTGAACCCCTTAACAGCAGCTGATTACAAACTGCTGCACAGTTAAACAAGGGACTTTTCAAATAACCTATTGGTCTGAAGCCAACAGAGTGGCAGCAGAGACTCCTAGTAACACAGGGTCCACATTTCCCATCAAGAGATCTAAAACATTCAAGGATGCAAGGGCATGCATAATTTGTATTCTAACAGCATCAAGAACATGCTATTCACACAGATGTTTGCCTGTCACACTGTATTTGGCTAGATGTTACCCCACCAAAGCCCCTCCATCACTTACTACTTCATGAAGGCCTTCAGAAATAGCCAGTATGAAGAATTATGTTAAAATTAATTGAAAATATAGTAGAACCTCAGAGTGATAAACACCCCAGGAAGAGAGATTGTAACTCTGAATAAAATGCTTTGGTTATTCTTTCAAAAGTTTACAATGGAACATTGACTTAATACAGCTTTGAAATTTTACCATGCAGAAGAAAAATTCTGCTTTTAACTCTATTTAAATGAAACAAGCACAGAAAGTTTCCTTACCTTGTCAAATATTTAAAAATAAAAACAAAAAAACCCTAAGCCCCTTCCCCCATTCCCTACATCTTTTTAGTAATTTACATTTATCACAGTAAGTAGTGTATAGGTGCTTTTTCAGTCTCTGCTGCTGCCTGATTGCATACATCTGGTTCCAGATCAGATGTGTGGTTGACCTGTCAGTTCATAACTCTGGAGTTCGTAATGCTGAGGTACTAGTGTAGTGTAACTCCAATCCCTTGTCTATTTTTAAATAAAAACAAACTCACTCGCTCTTGTTCTTTTTTAAGTTTGTGCTCTTCCCACTGATTTGCCATGTAATCCAGGAATCTTTGACCCTTGATCAGGAAGTTGCAGCCTTGTTCTTTTTCCCAGCTTTCAATGCTCCTTTTCAGTTCTTCTCCCAACTAAGTTTGCAAATGAGAAAAAAAGGTAGTTTGTGTGTATTTCATTATCCATTTGACCAGCTTAGGACAGTCAGCTTGAGGCCTGGTTAGTTTCAGAGAGGTAGAATCAGATTCCTTCAGGTACTGCACTTGCTTAAAACTGTCAATTGGTAGTTTTACAATCACTACTATTTTACAAGTATTTTTCTTTCCACCTGCTGTATGGTATATACCTATATCAGGGATTGGCAACCTTTTAGAAGTGGTGTGCGGAGTCTTCACTTATTTGCTCTAATTTAAGGTTTCGTGTGCCAGTAATACATTTTAACGTTTTTAGAAACTCTCTTTCTAAAAGTCTGTAATATAGAACTAAACTATTGTTGTATGTAAAGTAAATAAGGTTTTTAAAATGTTTAAGAAGCTTCATTTCAAATTAAATTAAAATGCAGAGCCCCCCAGACTGGTGGCCAGAACCCGGGCAATGTGAGTGCCACTGAAAATCAGCTCATGTTCCACCTTTGACACACGTGCCATAGGTTGCCTACCCCGACGTATATAATTATGTGCAGCTGCCACACAGCAGGTGGAAAGAGAAATACTTCTAAAATAGTAGTGATTTAAAACTACAAATTGACAGAGATATAAGCAAGCACAGTACTGTTTAGTTTTGTTCAAATGCTTAACAAATTGAACAAAACTGAACAGAATTTTCTGAAATGTTTTAATTGTATTAATGTTAGGTACTGCTCGTAGAACTAGTAGGTGTAATACTCGAAAATATGCTGAATTTATCCTTTTAAAGTATTTCAAGTCTTGCCTCACTGTGAGGCTAAAAGCACAGCTCCAGGCCTTTTCGTTTGCCTTATGTTGTGCTAGCTGAAAATAACGCCAAGAAATTTGAGGTGGAGAAAGACATGGAACCATTCAAGATAAATGAAGGACTGGACATTGCTAGAGCATGAATTTAGCTGCTGCATATCAGACAGACTGAGGATGAGCATCAGAAGTTTCAGTATTTCAGGACAGATGTTTTACAAAGTGTTACCCAGCAAAGTGGCATTTAATTGACACCCATCTTGACTCCTTGAACAGGCGTTTAGTATTGTGCAGGCAGTTTAACAGGTTGAAGGCTGACACTCCCTTGTAGGCTGCTGAGTGGGGCTTTTTTTTAAGCATCTAAAAAGCATTAAATACTAAGATTGATTTACACTTTGTTCATGTTTAAGGGTGACCATCACCACAAAAGTGGATCAGCATCATTAGAAGGAATTCTCTTTAGTTCAGTTTCTATCCCTTAGGCATAAGAATTTCTGGAGTGTTACGGAAATCAGATCTATCACATGGCAAATGAAATGACTCAGCATCCAGCCTACTAAGAGAGAGAACTAACACAATAGCATATTATGTTCCATCAACTCAGACAAGTTTGCCTATATAGTATTGAAATGACTGAATTTTAACTCAATTTCAAGAGTGCATACATGTTAGCTTACCTTTGTTAACAGCTTGTGGATCTTTGAGCGTTCTCTCTCTTCTTTCAATAGAGTGCCACCTCTGTTAACTAATCTGTTTGGGTTTGTGGATTTTTTCTGAACAAAATAAATTTATTGAAATGTGAACATATACTTCAAGCCTTGTTTTTTCTTCCAGAACGGCAAAGGGCCTTCAGGAGCAACACCAAGTAGTAATACAATTCATTACATTTCCCACAGACTAGGCTATTCTGTACTTAATGCAAGGGAAGTTTCACTTATTTTAGGAATGATCGGCAAACTAACTCTTTTCTCTGAAGAGACCATCAATGATGACTTTGTCATCATCTAGTCTACTACAAAAGAATAAAAGCTATTTCCTCAGCACTAAAACACAGTATTTAAATGAACATGAGACAGGTCTTGTAAAACTAACATCCAAAACGCTTTAGATACCAATTTGCACTTGAAACAAATGCTGCCCTATGTCAAACACTGACATGACATCCAGCATCTCTTAAGTTTAGCATGGATAAATAGGACCTACAACTGACATACAACTGGGGTTATTTTGATATTGTGAAGTCAAAAGCTAAATCTCACTAAGTAGAATGCTATTCCCCCAAGACTGCCCATCTTTAATGGGAATTCTACTTTGACTCCTTGTGAAAATTATGAACAGTCACTTTTGTAGCTGTTCAGATTTTGTAAATTTACTTGACCTGATTTTCCAACCCCAATAGCCTTTTCCCCAACCTAACAGCCCTTCTTTGATGATGATGTTTATCATTAGCCCACTGCTCTTTAGAAATTTTGTCATCGATTTAAGTTGCAGTACACAATTCTTCCACTTAGTGGCATCACTACCCTTGCTCATGCAAGGCCTTAGTGTAAACTAATTTTCAGTAACTGGTACCTCCAACTCCATGAACTGTTTCCAGGTAGTTTCCCATTTAGCAATGCCATCATATAAAGCCTTGTTTTTCTCATAAAGGAGTTTCATTTTCATAACTTCCTCATCATGTTGGTTCAACAAATCTTCTGTAAAATTACCTGGAGTTGAAAAAAAAGTTTATTCATTATTTGTGGTATAACATATTTCTGCAAAGTTACTCACATAAAGAATAGATGTGATTTGAGCTTTTCAATACTAGTTGCATAGTGGACATCAAAGCTCTAGTAATTTAAGTAATATAAGTAATTTAGTAATGCATTTAAGTGAACCCTTTAAGGATTTACCTAGCATAACTCTCCTGGTTTTGTTGCTAATCCAAAACCCTGCCAGGGTCTGTGAGTCTAGGCCCAGTTCCAAGTATCTCCTCCATCCCCAATAAATAGGATGTTTTAATTCCAAAAGTCCGCTGTTTTAGGGCTATCCTGGTTTGCTGTTTTCCAGCTGGTCAATGAGGATACAATCCCTAGCACACCATCTGCTTGTTATAGTGAACTCTGGAGTAATACGGCTTACAAGACTAGACTACAAGGACATTTATGCTGGTTGGTTTGGGGGAAATATACTATTTAATAAACAGCCATCACTGAACGTTTCTTTCACATACAAAAAAAAAAAAGACAAAGGGAAACCAGCTGATAAAACGGCTAATGGTACACAGCCACTATTCTAGGCAAATCTGGAATAAATGAAATTTAATAGTGCAAGGTCATACACTTAGGAACAAACAACAAGAATTTTTGCCATAAGCCGTGGACATATCAGTTGGAAATGACAGATAAGGAAGAGAAAGACTCAGATGTATTGATCTTTTCATAGGTGCTGGCACTAGGGGTGCTGCCACAACCCATGGCTTGAAGTGGTTTCTATTATATACAGGATTTACAGTTTGGTTCAAGGGCTCTCAGCACCCCCACTATAAAACTTTCTCCAGCACTGCTTAGTCTATCACAAGAGGACTACAAGCTTCCAATGTGATGCAGCCATGAAACAGATTAATGCAATCACAGGATGCATCACGCAAGCTATTTCCAGGAGAGATAGGGGAGTGTATTACAATTGAACAAGGCACTGGTGAGACTTCATCTGGAATAGTTTGTGCAATTCTGGTCTTCCATGTTTAAGAAAGATTAATTCAAACTGAAACTGGTGCAGAGAAGGGCTACTAGATGATCCGAGGAATGGAAAAACCTACCTTACAAGTGGAAACTTAAGGGGCTTGGCTTGTTTAGCCTAATAAAACAAAGGCTGAGGGTAAATATGAATGCTCGCTAAAGATGCATCAGAGGGATAAACAACAGATAGGGAGAGGAGTTATTTAAGTTAAGGGTCAATGTTGGCACTAGAACAAATAGATATAAACTGGCCATCAACAAGTTTAGGCTTGAAATTAGATGAAGGTTCCTAACCATCAGAGGAGGGAAGTGCTGCAAAAGCCTTTCAAGAGGGGTGGGGGAGGGAGAACTTAACCTGTTTCAAGATTGGGCTTGATACTTTTATGGAGAGGATGATATGGAGGAGGTTGCCTACGATGGCATACGGCCCATCTGCGACAACTACTGGCAAATATCTCCAACAGGCAGAGATGGGATGGTCTCGGAGTTAATTCCTGGGTGTCTGGCTGGTGGGTCTCATCTACATGCTCAGGGTCTAACTAATCACCATATTTGGGATTGGGATGGAATTTTCTCTCAGGTGAGACTGGCAGTAACCCTCAGGATTTATTGCCTTGCTCTGTGACATGGGTCACTTGCTGGTTTGAACTAGAGTAAATGGTGGATTCCCCGTAACTTGAAGTCTTTAAATCACAATTTGAGGACTTAAGTAACTTGTCAGAAGTTTTGGGGCTATTACAGAAGCAGGTGGGTAAGGTTCTGTGCCCTGCAATGTGCAAGAGGTCAGACTAGATGACCACGATAGTCCATTCTGGCCTTCAAGTGTAGACCAATCAATCCTTGCACATGAAATGTAAGAGTGGCAGGTCGGAGTGCAGATTTACCATCATAATATGGATGAAAGGCTGATCTCTGTTCTGTGCCACAAAAACATTTTTCCCAGTAAAGTTCAAGCTCCTGTCTGACTTTTCCAATCACTCCCTTCAAGTTTTCTTTCTTCATTTCCTCCAGATGCAGCAGCTCTTCTTCCCACTAGTGAAGAAAGTTATTTAAAATAATTTAATATATTGCAGTAAGGCCAACAATGCATCTTCATAACATAATTAGCTCTTACTCATATGATAACTTCACACTGTTTGTTTTAATATAGCAGCAGTAAAGGGGATCTGAATAAACGTGGGTTTGCCTTCACTCAGAGTGAGTTCTTAATGTAAACCTTGCATTTCTTATGTAGTTGGATTTTGTGAAAAAGCTTGTCTATTTAAAGAAAAACCTAAAATAGTTTCTGTAAGAAGAAAGGCAGTGGAAGTAGTTTGATGAAAAATGTGCAAGGTATTGTCTTACCATGGTAAGTTCTTGAGTAATGGAGCCTTTAATATTCATTTTACATTGTTCCTGCTTCTCTACTGGCAAGTGCAGTCTATTCCACAGAAGTTGTACTTTCTCCTTGAGAGCCTCCCGTCTTGAGATTACAGATTCTTTCTTCAACTGCAACTACAAGGTACATAGTATGACAGCATAAGGTAAACTTACTTCAGAGAAGAGAGCAGCTTAATGTAGAAGAATGCTGACAAATTACACTATAAAAGCAAGGTGGACCAACCCACAATTATTTGTTAGGAAGAGAAATATGTAGAAGCTCTAGTAAAGATGTGGAAAAAGGAAGAAAGCTTGTTTTTCCAGCATTGCAGTGAGACTGAAGACTGAAGATTATGATATTAAATTAAGTTATTGCTGGTGAAATGTTAGACATAGCATTGGAAGCTCAAACAAAATTGTTAAGGAGTGGATAGTGGAAGCTCTCAAGCTGGCCTATTATCATGCAACAACAAATAAGAGAATCCATTTCTAGGACAGCATGTATACCAGGGACTTAAAATATTCCCACCAACTCAGCCTCATTATCAATCCCACCATTGCTAACAGACAAGGTTCAAGCAGCTTCAAGTGTTTTATGGAACAGAATGAGTTAGCAAACTGTTCCAGAACAGGTTTATTTGATAAAGTACTTAATGAAGACCTTCTATTTCCAATCTAAAGGCATTGTGCATATACTGCCAATGGCTTATTTATGATCAATTCTGATGTTAACAGAAGAGAACAAAGAACAAGGAAGTCAAGACACACTGAAAGACTTTAGCATTTAATTGTCTTGAAACACATGGTTTGTGTGCTCATAGTAAAACAATACCACCATATATGCTATCTGGTCATTAGTTATTCAATATAGCTATCTTTAAGAAGGGGCTTTGAGTTCCTGTGTATTTGGTTCTTGGCCTAGAAAAAACCTTAACCATGGTGCTACCTTTTTCTCCCCAGGATCCCCAGAGCACTTAAAAGAGTATGAATAGGAGTGCTAGAGAAAGCTAGTCCATCTACTCTGCCGCAGCTTCTCAGAAGGCTGATGGCTGCTTCATATATGCAAAGAAGAAGGGAGCGAGGGAATAGGCATTCTGTCTGCTTCCCTGGCCTTGCTCAAGCCCTAAGGGAGCACCAAGCACAGGATGACCATCCTGTCCATATAGTCACAAAGAGGAGGAGGGAAGGCATCTAGATCTGGCCACTGCCAGACAAAATACTAGACACAATGAATTACTACTGCTCTTGCATAGCAATTCCTATGGTCTTAAGGATATAAAAAGTATTATAATAGTAATGCTTATGCAGCCTAATTATAGCTGTCAGTGTTACATGTGATCATTAAGAACAGTTACTATATTTTGTCTTAGTTACTTAAAAATCTAACCTTATTAACAAGTGTTTGAAGAGCTTCAATGTTCTTACTGGTAAGACAAAAAGGTTCCTCATCATCAGAGAGTGCCTCTTTTTCAAGAGTGGAATCAGGTGTATGCCCAATCTCTGCATTATACTGCCTGATATCATTTCTTAGTTTGAGAAAAACTTCCAGACGTTGTTTCTATTAAAAAATTAAAAACAAGCATTTTATATACAATTAATTAGAATATTGTCTCATACTGAGGCTCTGTAGGTTAAGATATCATGTCAAGGCAATAGCGAAGGTAGTATGATTTTGCTAGTTCAGGTAATTCCGTTTTCCAAGTACAGATTGAGAGTTTTTGTACAGTATAGTTACAAAGCTATCTAAAACTTAAAAGCACTGCACAGAAACTGAAGTGCATCATCCAAGTACTATCTGCTAATCACAAAGAGAGAAAAGGGAACTCAGTTCATGGGAACAGTATTTAAAATTTTAATCTTAGTGTGAAATTGTACTTCATACAAACATTTTAAAATTTCATCACTATTATTTTCCATAATAACTTTTAAAGAACTCTTTAAACAGGGTGAGAAGTCTCAGCTATATAATGCTTTAAATATATACAGATTAGGCCATAATATGATTTAATTAAACTGAATTAAAAATCCATATTAAATTAAGTAGCATTAGCTACACTCGGCGATCAGAGGACACTGCAACTAGCATTCTTTTCCAGTTAAAATACAGAGGTGGAAAACACTTTCCTCTACAGCCCCAAATCACGTTCTATTTATTGGATTTTATTTATTTATTTATTTGTTTTACACACACCACATACCTTCTCGTCTGAACGCATCCGAACATGTTCCTTTAACTCTTCCAGCTGCGAACGACTTGGAATGCTGCCAGTAGGTATATAGTAAGGGATGGCAAAAAGCTCAGCACAGAGCTTTTCATCTTGCTGTTGAAGTTGCTTCAATTCCTCCAGCCTCTCATTTTTTTCTTTGAGTGTAGCATCTAATGCCAGTCGTAGATCTTTCTCCATCTGAAGGATGGAGATACCTTCTTCAGCCTGTGGAGTTTTTGAAGCATGTTTTGTAATCGTAAAGATACATAATGCCTTGCAATATTTGGTTGTGACTTGGCATCAAGGAAAGTCGTCAGGTACAATCAGTATGTGATGGACCAAAACTTCAGGGTGTGTTACTAGAAGGGAAAGAGACTTGTACACTGAAGTTACTTATCGTTTCACGTTCTCATTCTTGGGATCTCAGTTGTTTCACCTAAGACTGATAAAATTCCCTTAGCCCAGAAATTTAACCCTTAGGGCATCTATATAGACAGTGGGACAGTCCCCTACCCCATTTTCTCCCCTACTTACAGGCCATCACATAGTTAGGCCCATCCCCACAAGTATAAAAGGCATCTTCCAAAATTCCAGTCAATTCCTTTGACTGAGCAGGAGACAAATCTTCAAGGATAAGCCAATTCAATATGATCAGTACAATATTGTGTGTCAGAGAAGAATGGACAAGGTGCAAGAGGAAACATCTAGAAAAGTGTTAAAAATCCAAACTAAGGAGAAGTAGCAGGTATGTGAGAAATTGACAACATATGATCAAAGGGAAATTACAGGCAAGTTTTCAGTTCTTTAAGAGAACACCCTATATGCAGAATTTGCACTTTAGTGCAAGAATCTCAAGGGACATTGCAGGAGAAAACAGCACAATTAGAGTGAGGAGCAATACAGCCAACAGTATAAGCAGGTTTGTTTGGTTTTTTTAAACTAGAGTTAATAGATAATGAGTATATGTAAACCTGATCCAAACCTTCAAGATCTCTCAATATTCAAACACAATGAGCCCATTTCTAAGAGTAAACATTCCAGCAAAAGTCAGTCAACTGAGACTAAGGACCATCCAATTAAACAGGTTCTGGTAAGAAGATTTTTAGCCATCCAACCCTGGGAACAAGTTCTGGAGCACAAGAACTCCTATACAGAGAATCAATCCAAGCAACAGCACCTTGCGAATGTGAGAGGAAGGGAGCCTGTAAGCTGCTTGGCAAGTGTGTGATGGAAATATTCCTAACACAAGCTATGCACTCTTATCTCCAATCAAGCAAGCCTTGATTAACATGGATTTGTAGTTTTGGGCCAACCAGGTCAAAGGAATGTGAAACGGACATAAACTTTGCCATGGTCTTTTGGTAACCGAATTAACTAGCAAACTGGTATGAAAACCTTATGCACTGAGTGGACTTTAGGGACTTTAGTGAGCTCTAAGTAGATGTTCAAGGATTTTAACAGAGCATATGGAGGAGAGTCTCCCAGGATGGAGCTATATTGATGTGAGAAGTTGAGGATATAGGTTTGTGTCAAATTGTGAAACCCATTTTGGTTGGTGAACCTCATTTTGTTTCAGGGGCTATTTTATACTGAAACCTCCTTTACGGATTAGAGCATTTTGTAACAGGGGTCTGACAACTAATGAAAAGACAGACAGTGTGAGAGTGTCTTAAAGGGCAGTCACATTCACAGACTCTCTCCAACTTCAACAATGGTTTTTCAACTCGTAGAGCCATTGACATGGGGCGTGGGAGGTAGGCTGAGGCTTGGAACTCCCCTACCAAAGCATACGGGCAAAAAGGGAGACCAAGACTATAGAGAAGCACTCCTCCTAAAGCAAAGTGGCCAGACAACCAGCATGTGCAAGATGACCAGGTTAAGGCAGGCAGAAAGTGCTTCCTAGCCCTAACCTAAGATTCAAAGAGCATAAATATGAACATTGAAATTTCACATCAAAGACCACATACATGGGAATATTTAATCCATATTTGAACTGTTCCAAACAGCAAATGTAACCTTGGAGTCAACAAGTAGATTGTGTGTCAGGCATAATAAACCTAGATCCTTACCAGGTAAGGATCCAGTGACAGTTCATTTCTCAGAGACGTCAATTCCTTTTTACGGCGTTCAATGCTGCTTTCGATTCTTTCCTTTAACTGGCATTCCTCTGTAATCATTTCATTCAACAGATCCTGCCCAGGAAAGGGTACAAAATAATTATCAATAAGTTGGACAGATCTCACATACTTCACAGTAATCAAGCCCAACACTGGGCCCTGCACTAAACTATCAATCTAATTTGTAAATTGCTGTACAACTTCTGGTCAATGTTATGAGGTTGCCACTATGAAAACTGCAATATCATGAAATGCCTCTATTTCTGTTTATCCATCATTGCTGACAGGACCTGTGTCAGGAACACACCAAACTAAGGGTTTCCTTACATTACAGGGACTACAGCAGCATAGCTTTGGCACCATAGCTATGCCACACTAACCCTGTAGCATAGATAAAAACTGTGTCTAATAATGGAAGTTTTTCCTATTGCTGTAGGTAAAACACCTCCCACAGTGGTGGTAGTTACGTGAACTGAATCATTCAATCAATCAGCCTAGCCACGTCTATACCAAGGGTTAGGTTGGCATAGCTACATCATGCAGGGCATGAATTTTTTCACACCCCTAAGTAACCCGTAAGCTAGATCAATCTAAATTTTAAGTGCAGACCATGACAATGGAGGATCCCTAACTTTAATGTTTGTGCTGTGACTAGCCAATAGCTATATTGATGTTAGCTGGAGCCTAGGAGTAGTTACACTTCTGCCTACTTGTTGGACAGGGGAAGGGAGGGGAAAATTTCCAAAGATGACAGATAAAACAAGGGTTAAAAAGGACTACAGGTACACTTACACTACCTTCGGGAAGTGCAACTGCAGCACATGTAGGCACACCTAAGCTAGCCATGATAGAGCCAGCTGGCTAAAACTAGCAGTATAGGTGTGGCAGCACATGCTTGCTGCCCTACTACATACCCATGGTTCCAGGCTAGACTACTTGGGTGACTAGCTGTGTCCTTGCAGTTACACTACATTGCTTATAGTGACTTGACTCAGAGCTAGCTCAGGTATGCCTACGTGTGCTGCAATCACACCTCCTGTTTGCAGTGTAGATATACTCTCAGTGGGAAGACTGGGAGAGTCACAAGGGAGCTTCTGGGCAGGAGAGAGAAGTGTCACAAACAGTGCAGCAGAAGGACCCTGGACCGGTTGAGACAACTGACCCCAGCCCAAAGAAAGCTCTGGAATGGTGAAGAAACTGCAGCAGATAAAGGCATGTAGGTTTTATTTTTGTACAGAACTGTATTTCCTCATGTGAGTAACAGTACTGGCTTTAGAATCCCGTACAAAGTGTGCATTTGTGTTACACCATTCATATTCCCCTTGAGAAGGTAAACTATGAACTCCAAACATCCCATAGCAGGAGCTCTGAAAGAGGGTGTGTTTAAGCTATGGGGAGAATCTGAGTGGCCAGCACTGGTTCTAGGGAATGGGCAGCAGGCCACAAGGTTGAAGCTCTCAGAAGAGAGCAGACACAGTGTCCATGCGCCAAGTATGCCTAGAGCAGGGGTCGGCAACCTTTCAGAAGTGGTGTGCCGAGTCTTCATTTATTCACTCTGATTTAAAGTTTCGCATATCAGTAATACATTTTAACATTTTTAGAAGGTCTCTATGTCTTTAATATATAGTAGACTCTCGATTGTCCAGGATTGGGTTAACCAGGTTGTGGATTAACCAAGATAGATAGATAGATAGATAGATAGATATATTTTAAAAAAAAAAATACGCGTAACTCGCAGGACCGGCTCTGGCTTTGTTGCTGCCCCAAGCATCAAACAAAAAAAACCTCACCAGGGCACAGGGCAGCCAGTGAACCAACACCCCTCCCCTGGGTGCATGGTGGCTGGTGAACCAATCCTCCCCCCATATTTCCTATGGATGGTGATTATCCGGGATTTTATTAACCAGGATTAATTTTTTCCCTATCACCTGGATAATGGAGAGTCTACTGTATAACTAAACTCTTGCTGTATGTAAAGTAAATAAGGTTTTTAAAATATTTAAGTTTCCTTTAAAATTAAATTAAAATGCAGAGCCCCCGGACTGGTGCTCAGGACCTGGGCAGTATGAGTGCCACTGAAAATCAGCTCACGTGCCGCCTTTGGCATACGTGCCATAGGTTGCCTACCTCTGGCCTAGAGGATCCAAGAAAACTGCAGTGCCTGAAGTCGAGTCAGATTTTGGAGGCTGAAGGCAGCTGAGGATTCAGCAGCTGGATTCCTGCACAGTACTCTGGTGAACGACTGTGAGTTGGCACTTTACTATAGAGTTATGACAGCTGTTAAATCATGGTTCTTAAGGCACGTGAAAATAATTTAGTGAAAGTCATTACTGCATCTGCAAAAATGGGCATGCATATTGAAACTCAATGATGTGCAAAATCTAGGAACATTAAGGGAACATAGGTCTAAGGGACCCATTTTAATGGGGTTGCCAGGGCTGGCTTTAGACTTGCTTGGGCCCCAGGTACGAAGCTGAAACCCAAGCCCCAGTTCCCAGGGACAAAGCCGAAGTCCAATGGCTTCAGCCCTGGGTATCAGGGCTCAGGTTACATGCCGTCTGCCCAGGGCTGAAGTCCTTCGGCTTGGGCCCCCCAGCCTGAGGTGGTGGTGGGCTTTGGGCCCCCCAACCCAGGGCAGCAAGCTCAGGCTTCAGTCCCCATTCTCAGGGTCATGCAGTAATTTTTGTTGTCAGAAGTGGGTCGTGGTGCAATGAAGTTTGAGAAATGCAGGCCTAGATATAGTCAGAAGCTTCATATGCTTAGAAAACAGTCTCAAAGAACGAAGGTAGCAACCCTTAGGAAACAGTACCTGGGGATTGTTACCTTGCCTGTCAGGCCCTATTTTCTATGCACATTAAGGTTTTGACTAAACCTCCTAGAGCTATGTTCCCTTAATGTCCCTAGATTTTGCACATGGAGTTTCAGTACGCATGCCCACTTTTGCAGATGCGATAATGACTTTCATCAAATTCACTTCACCTCTGTTTTCTTATTTATAACACGGAGATAATTCTAACCTCCTCTGTAAAGCACTTCAATATCAACTGATTAAAAGCTGTTATAAAAGCAAGGGGTTACATATTTCTTTTATACAAAGCGGGAGGAATTTTATTCATGACATTTACAGTGATCACTCAATTGCTATTTATGTAGACTGTCACAGCACATGCACCATTTTAGTTATTTTCATTTTAAAAGACCCATCTTCAACACTAAGTCCCACCAACGACCACAATCTAACAGGCTGACTTCATTAGTAACAGATTTGATTACTAGGATTGGAAGGGACCTCAATAGGTCATCTAGTTCAGTCCACTGTGCTCAAGGCTAGACCAGGGGTAGGCAACCTATGGCACACATGCCAAAGGTGACACACAAGCTGATTTTCAGTAGCACTTACACTGCCTGGGTCATGGCCACTGGTACAGGGTGCTCTGCATTTTAATTTAAAATGTTTAAGAAGCTTCAGTTAAAATCAAAAACCTTATTTACTTTATATACAACAGTAGTTTAGTTCTATATTATACTTATAGAAAGAGACCTTCTAAAAACGTTAAAATGTATTACTGGTATGCAAAACCTTAAATTAGAGTGAACAAATGAAGACTCGGCACGTCACTTCTGAAAGGTTGCCGATTTCTGAACTAAACCATTCCTGACAGGTTTGTCTAACCTGTTCTCAAAAACCTCCACAATCTCCCCAGCTAATTTATTCCAGTGCTTAACTACCCTGACAGTTAGGAAGTTTTTCCTAATAACCAGCTTAAACCTCCATTGCTACAATTTAAGACCTCGGCCTCTTATCCTATCCTCAGACGTTCAGGAAAACAATTTTTCACTCTCCTTCATCTAAAACCTTTTATGTACTTGAAAACTGTTATAGCCTCCTTCAGTCTTCTCTTCTCCAGAAGAAAAACACAATTTTTTCAATCTTCCCTCATATGTCATGTTTTCTAGACCTTGAATCATTTCTGTTGCTCTCCTATGGACAAATTGGAAAAAGTCCAGATCTTTCCATGTGGCACCCAAAACTGGACACAATACTCCAACTGAGGCCTAATCAGCATGGAGTGGAGTAAAAGATTTCTCATGTCTTACTTACAACAACACTCCTGCTGATACATCCCAATTAATTAATTAACGCTCCAGGAGAGGAACTACATTCAAAAGGTTCTGGAAATGCATAAGAGAACCTGAGAAAATGTCAGTGCAATGATCTGATTAGGTTAAGTGTTTAGGAAAGTGCTGAAGACATGTTAAGGAGAACTCAATGTTTCCATTTTGAACTTTGTTTTCAGTGACTTGTTTTAAGTTGTTCAAATTCAGATCATTCTGACAACTTCTAACCATTTGGAGATTAAGAATGAAGTGGAACAGGTCCTTAGGAATCTTTCAAAGCTTGCTACCTCAGACTGCCAACCCACTAAGCTGCAAATAGCCTATGTTTTACCATGTTCATGAAAAAAGAATAAATCAGTTCTAGATTCTGCAGGTTTCTGTTATCCAGCACTTTGCTGCCTATATCCATCACCAGTTGATCCAGAAAGTTGGGAGCTACTTTGCATATGATCTCTGGGGCAATATAAGGCTAGCTACTAGAATATATCTACAACAGACTGCTGAAGCACAGCTGGAGCCTGTAGATGGCTGGATCAATACATGTTGAGTGTTTATATGGATGAGGACACCCACAATTACACGACAGGATTAAAAAGAAAGTGTTAGGAAGTGATAAACTCTCAGGTTAAAGGAAATTAGCCATCTTCTGAGAGGTGTAATCAATTAAATTGCCGTAGGACACCTATTCTACAATTGCCCATTTGGGGATTTTTAGCACCTCACTCTGATGCATCTGGTAACAACTGTTGTTAGGCAGGACACTGGTCCTGTGGGCCACTGGCCCAACCCAGTATTTAAATCCTTGTTTGTCATGTCTAACACATAGTTAGGAAACTAGTCTAAGGAGCCATGTATTTCCATGTCATGGGTGATCCTAAGCACTACAAAGTACCTTAGCAGTGGTGAGAAGGTATGCCTATCAAGCATCTCTGTGAAGTTTGGTCTTATTTTTATTCACTAGAATTTGGGCAGTTGACTTTGCCTACATGAGAGATTTGTTATCCATCTATGAAATTAGACCTAATGCACATTTGGCCAATTCACCCTTGAAAAAAAATCAAACCATCTTTTCTTCATTCCTTTGTAAAGATATAAATACCTTCTTAGGGGGCTACATATGACATATTTTCCCTTTAGAGGCATTTAAGTCATTTAAATCCAAGACAACTGACTCTCTGATCTTCAGTAGGAAAGTCAATTAAAATTTGGGATTTATCCTTTATGCAAGAGCCCATAATTAATGAGTTGCAGAATTTTAGATGTAAATGGTCACAGCCTATTACAAGCAACTTTAAGTTTAGTACCTCATTTGAGAGGAGAGATTATTCAATAATTCTCAAATCTTTAATGAAATACAAACAGTGCTATTTTCTTCTGGATGCATTTGGTATTGACTATTGAGGGATGTTCTAAAAAGCAGACTGTAAGCACTTTGGATTAAGGATGGTCTTTGCCATACACTGCCTAGCACAATGGGGTCCTGGTCCATGACTGCCGCTCCTACAGTATTGATAATAAATTCCATATAAGCATGCTGTTGGTTCTTAAGGAAGGTCTGAGCTGGGTGAACAAACGTGAGCATCAGAGTTTAGATTTGTAGTCTGAACTTAAGTTACCATGAGTCATGAGGGGGATGAGTTCACCACCTCAGCATGGATCCCTACCCTTCCCCATCACGATCACGCAACATCACTAACATGTTCATGTTAACATGCAGCTTTGGTATTTCTTGACTCCAGGCAGCCTCTACGCAGCTACACAAATGAGGTATCAATAGTCTCCACGTTCCCCCATCTCATTTTCTGATCATTTGGCACAATCTGTAACTTTGCTACCCCTATTCCAGTCTCTTAGAACGGCAGTGTACTGTCATAGTAAAGGCCAAACCCTTCCCCCTGTGTGGATGGAAAGCAGGTAACCACCACCATTGAGGAAACCTATATGAATTATTTTTTTTCTAGGAACATCTGTAAGACATCATATTGCCCATACTTTAGCAGTAGCTGCATCTTGCTAGCTAGTATCTTTGCATGATCACTGTACAGCCCCTGCTCCCTCTTCCTATTACTCCTGAGAGGATTCTGGACCAAAAATTAAAAATTCTGCAAATTGTATTTGTTAAATAAATGTGGAGACTCCAGCATGGCAGTGGGGAGCACAGACCACTGGCTGCACAGAGGTGGGAGATCACTGTGCAGGTTCCCCCCAGGACACAGACCAGCAATGAGACCGCACCCAACCCTGACACAGCACAAGGACAGGGCCTGTCCCAGAAAAACCCCATGGCCATGTCTCTCTGTGCCAGGTGCACGAGTTGGGGGCAAGCAGGCTCAGCAAGACAGGATCCAAGTGTGGAAGGGCGGGGGGAGGACGATGAGGACAAGATCCAGGTGTGGGTTGAGAGGGTTGTGTGGGGCAATCTGAGTGTAGGTGGCTTAGTGTGAGATCCTGGTGCACTGGTGGGGAAGAGGGAGAGATCCAGATGCACAGGGGCCTGTTTAGAGGATGGGATGGGGGTGCAACAGTAATGGGACACTGCAGGGGGTCCAGGTGAAGGTAGTTGGGGCTTGGCCAAAGAGGTGTCAGGGTGGGGGAGATAAAGTTCAGCTGGGGGGTCCAGACGCTGGGGGGCTCCAGATGCTGGAGGAGTAGGGCAGGGATCCAGGTGAAGCTGTTTGGGATTCAGTAGGGTAGGGATCCAGATGCAAGTGGGTCAGGGTGGTCCAGGTGTAGGGGGAGTGGGGCTCATTGGGGATGGTGGGGGTCTGGATGCATGGGGTTGGTTAAATGGGGGAGCAGCTCCCTGTACAGTGATCCCTCCCCCTGCAGCTGAGGAGCTATGGGTGCTAGAAGCACACGAGCTGTGGTGGCAGGGGAGGGAGTTTGCAGAGCTTCCTACAGTCAGGAGAGAAATCTGAGGGTGAGTATGATAGCCCTAGGAGCCATGCAGGGGAAGGCCCGTCCTTCCAAGCCCAGCCAGGACTAGCAGCTGAGCCCAGTGCAGGGTAGGAGCCACCAGCCGGGTCTTTTCCAGTCCCACCCCTTGCCCTACAGGGATTTACCTCTCCGCCAGGTGCCTGGGGCACCCAAAACATACTGTTGGGGAGGGTCCCATGACTGCTCATGGAGCTTCCTTTTTCTTCCCTATCAGAAACTACTTATTCTGCAGGGAAGCAAAGAAATCTGTGGGGGACATAAATTCTACACATGTGCAGTGGTGCAGAATTCCCCCAGGAGAATCCTTCTTAGCCTCTAGGTACCCAGGTAAGCAACCCAACAACACTGAACAAGTGAAACCATGAAGAGGCACACAAACGTTTATTACATCAGGCACATAAATACCTTGCCACACCAGCTACAACAGTGCAATGCAAACACCTGTTCTCCCTTTCAGGTAACATTGTAAATAAGAAGTGGGCACTATTATCTCCTGTAAACGTAAACAAACTTGTTTGTCTTAGCGAGTGGCTGAACAAGTAGGACTAAGTGAACTTGTAGGCTATTAAGTTTTACATTGTTTTGTTTGAGTGCTGTTATAAATGTAGAATTATTTTCATAACTTGCATTTTCATGATTAAATGATTGCACTACAGTACATACGAGGAGTTGAAAAATACTATCTTTTACTGTGCAAATATTTGTAAAAAATAGTATAAAGTGAACACTACACTGTATTCTGTATTGTAATTGAATCATTTGAAAAGGTAGAAAAACATACAAAATCGTCATCATTTAATTGGTATTCTATTTAACAGTGCAATTAAAACTGATCATTTTGTAATCTAGTTAATTTGTTTTGCATTAATTGCTTGCAAAACTACAATTGACAGCCCTAATCAAAATCCATTTATATAATGGATATGTGAGCACTCTTAGCAGTTCCTTGTTCATAGTAGTACACAATACTATTCCAAACTTCTCAGATTCAGTTTCTGTTTGCGTATTCGTGAAAAGAAGCTACACGAAATATAACTCTGCTCTAAAAAAATAACTCCAGGAAAATCAGATAAAACAGTATGATGAGCATGCAAGTAGGTGTTTTATCCTGGGTATTTTCTAAATAGTAGAATACAGAGCAACATTTTATGCAGTTTGAGAGAAGCAGTAGATTTAATTCACATTTAATTCATATGAAAATGAGGCACATGACTGTTAGTTTTTGGAGACTCTTCTTAGTTACTGATCCTTGCAGCATGTTTTCACTCCTGCCTCCATACACACCTAGACACTCATTGCAAAGTTCAATATTAATTGTTGCAAGGAAAACAAAACTGCATGCCAGAGGTTCCAACATTTCTAACGTGACTCATGAATAACCTTTCCAGGTTTGAATACCACTTCAGACTCCACAATCTATGTATTTCAATATATACATATGTTTATTCATGCTTAACTTCAGTAACACCCCCATCCCCCCGCCCCTTCCCGGCAAAGCTTATCAGAGGCATTTCTTTTTGTCTTCCATGAATGGTAAGACTGACCCAAAAGGTCTGTTCTGTCTCCATCAAGGGAATTTTAAGTCAAATCAATAATGCAGAGAATAAGAGCAACTACCAATAGCATAAGCCTTCTAATATAGGATCCTAATAAGTTTCACTACTGCTTTTCAAAAGTTGTTGGGACAATGCTGCAGGATCACCTTGCTTGAAAGAAGAGAAACATGAAAGCAGACACTCAATGGAACGTTTGAATGTAAAAGATTTGGAGCAAGTTTAATGTTCTCCTGCTTAACTAGAAGGCAGTTATTTTAATTCACTTTTAAATGAAAGAAATGAACGTGTATTTTATATACACACACACGCCTCTCCTTCTACACCACTCGTATGTTCCAAACTGGTTTGTCCCTTCCCTCCACTATACCAGTTACGTAGTTGCTTCACATCTGAAGACTAATGGCATCCCAGACAGGGAGACAGTGGCCTCCAGACATCTCTAGATCTTACAAATAAAGAAAGGGAAAGCTTTAGGCTTAGGCTCATCTCCTCAGCTTGCAGGATTGCAAAAGCTATTTACTTCAGCCTAGTCGAGTAACTAACTTCAGACTGTGAATTAAACTGATATCCAGTGAGCTACGTGAGATACAACTCTCCATCCTGGTTACCAATAGACTGGATAAAATTTCAGTGTAGTCAGATGAGCACAGAGAAAGTTTGAGACATTTGCTTCTATTATTCTAATCTATAGGGACACAATATAGCTACAACTTGGCAGAACTTCTGCACTCAATATACTAAAACACTACAGTATTTTAAAAAGGGATACTAACTGTTGTTACAAAATTATAGGAGAGCCAATAGGATGAGGCACTTAAATTACAACTGTTGAATTCACACATTGACCTTCAGCACGTTCTGGTCCTCAAGCTTTACCATCTGTTCTGTGGATAATCTGTTCAGACGCACTTAGCTAAGAAAATCATAAATATTAAATTGCATGTTTAAGTCAGAGGTATACAGGCATCCATTGCTTTTTATAAAGGGCTTTCTTAATCTAATCATTAGTGACCTACCCTTTAATTCTAATCCTTCCCAATCTCTTTGAGCTCTTTAAGTCTAGTCAGCAATATCTGGTTTGTTTTCTTTAACGTAAGAACTGGATGGTCTGTCAAGTATTGTGAACATTCACCTGGTTTACAAGTAGCTCCCATGTGGCAATAAGCTGTTCCAGTCTATGGGTCCTTTATTTTAATATGCATGTAATCTCACAAGTCAAAACTGCTTGCTGTTGTGTTTCAGGGTAACTTTGGCACAAGACAGCCCCAGTAATTGTACATGCTACCAATTCCCTGACAAGATATCTACATCCAATTTATGAGCCCCAGTTCTCAGAAGGCATGATCCTGGTCTACTTGGTCCATGGATGACTCAGAATGGAAGACAGGGACAGGGTCAGATGTTGCAGTATCTTATTACTTATTTAAACTTCTTTGCAGGCCTGGGTCTGTAAGATTTAATCACTTTTCCTAAGCACCTCTCTAGGTCTTGTGTAGGCCTAAATCTTTCACTTGTGTTGTATTTTTAATACATTTTTAAAGCGCATTGCACCAAGATTTTACCTAAATTAAAAAACTGAGTAAAGAAAATTGTACATCTGTGTCATTCGACTAGTTCAAACTAGCTAGCCTGGACAAATCTTTTGTTGACCTGATGACATCATGATCCGAAAAACTGTAAAAAATGATCACTACTCACTCAGCAAAGCAGCTCTCTATGTGTATTTAGATTCAAGGTACTGACCACTAACTAATTTATTGCTCCTTCCATCACTGCAGAGCTAGTATACTGTACTTGCGTAGAGTTGGTGAATTCCATGGTACAGATCTGGCTGAATCCCCCTAGGGGACAATCTGTTGTGGGATCCAAAGGTTGGGTCCAGTTACATGTTTCTATTGCTAGGTCTAAGGCCATGGTTACACTGGCACTTTATAGCGCTATAAAGCCCCCACGAGCGCTATAACCTACTCCCCGTCCACACTGGCAAGGCACTAATAGCGCTATAACTGCTGAGTTATAGCGCTATTATTAATCCACCTCCCCATGGGGAATAAGGGCTGTAGCGCAGCTGCTGTAGCGCTACAGCAAGAATGTGGACACCCACTGCGCTACAAGTAATCTCTGGAGATGCCTAGAGCCATTTAAGGCAATTGACGTCTCTTCCCTTTGTTTTGAACTCGGCTGGAGGAATGCGGAAGTACCTCTTTAGAGTTTCTTTCTTAACTCGGCAGATAAGCAATGCAAATGTTTAAGGAGGGAGCCTGTGTGAAAACAAAGCCTTCTGTGAAGGGAGGCTCACTGACAGGCTTTCAGAAAAACGGAAAAACCACTGTCTCTCTCCTTCCGCATACACACAACGCGTTCCCCCTCACTCCCCTCGTTTAAAAAGCACGTTGCACCCAGCTGAATGCTGGGATACCTGCCCTAATGCGCTGCTCTTAATGCCGCATTAAGTGCCCCAAATGTGGCCATGCTATACCGCAGGAGCATCTGAGTGTGGACATACAATAGCGCTATACATATTCCTGTATAAGGGGACCGCTATAACCTATAGCGCTATAATCTTGTAAGTGTAACCATACCCTAAGAGTGTGGAAGCTGCTGTTTCTATCTCTGGCCTCTACGGTACTTCCGGGTGCAGATCTGTCTGGCCCACTTCCCTGGGCTGTAGGACTCCACAGTCCAACTCCCCTAGCTTCTACGACCTCTAGCCCATTTTCGATTTGGCACCTGTTGCACTACTTCATACATTTAGAATGGCCATCTAAATGGGGCATACCAAGTTTACATTCCCTTTGCAACCAACAACTTCTAAGGCAGAGGTAGGCAACCTATGGCTCAGGTGCCAAAGGCGGCATGCAAGCTGATTTTCTGTGGCAATCTCACTACCTGGGTCCTGGCCATCAGTCCAGGGGGCTCTGCATTTTAATTTAAATTTTAAGTGAAGTTTCTTAAATATTTTAAAAACTTTATTTACTTTACATACAATAGTTTACTTATATATTAAAATTTCTGGAAAGAGACCTTCTAAAAACATTAAAATGTTTTACTGACATGTGAAATCTTAAATTACAATGAATAAATAAAAAGACTCAGCACACCATTTCTGAAAGGTTGCCGACTCCTGTTCTAAGGTTTCATTCTAGAAAGTTAGGATAACCATACCACCTCAGTCTGTTTTGTAATAAGCTTGGTGTCTCCTCAAATCTCTATACTACTCTGAGCAGACAAAAATTTAGCACAATTCAGCTTTAGCACATCACTAACTATCACGTACAAGAATGTAGGAATGAAGGAAAGTGTGCAATTTGTAGTTTAAGTCAAACAAAAGCCAGTAAGCCATTGTGGGAAGTCTGCAAGGAAAAAATGCAACTGGCAAGATAAGTTGTAAAGATGCTGAACTCAATGTAGCTGATAAGAGAAAAGAAGTTTCTAGTTATCAAAGCTGATTCTAATAGACAAAGAAATGTTGTGATATGATAAACTTACAGGGATCCCTGACACACCAGCATTATCTTGAAGAAAAGGGCTCAGCTGTAACTCATCTATGCTAAGCATAAGCGTTCCCAAACCTGAAACTGTTTTTTAGCTAAAGTCTGGAATTGGCAATCACTTGTTTGCTAAAGGTTATAAAAAGATGAACTCATGGGGGGTTCATTACTAATATCTGCCTGACCAACTTGGAATAAACTAACATAGGTCTAAGCACCCCTGGATTTAGTCCATTTGTGTCTTAATTAAATGCTTATGAACATCTGTTACTGGACGGATATAGTAACTGCTAGTTATGTAGGCTTTTGACACATTTAGAGCAATTGCACAAATATAATTTGGTTTTTGGATTTAATAAGGAATTTATGATCAAATTGGTGTCATGCTGATAACCTGTACCAATAATTAAAAAAAAATACATAAAACTATAGTTTTAAAAGATACCTGGAAGTTACTGTTCTAACCCTGTTCACAGTTGCTCAGCTTTCCAAAGACTTTATCTTTCAATATGAAGTTTTTCAGGCATAGTCTGAAAAAACTTTCAGGCACAATACACGAGAACATTTTTTTACCAACTTAAGTGTTGAAATGGCCAAGTAGAGTTGAAATTTTGCATAGAGTAGAGTGATTTTTGAGTGTGCCGATAAAGATTTGCTTTATTTCACCAAGGGTCAACCCATTTAGAATTACTCTCTGCATGCGTATCTAAAAAGGCCAAACAGGACATGCACAGGACAAATCACAGAAGATTAGGGGTGGAACAGACCTCACCTAGGAGGTCACCTAGTCCAACCCCCTGCTCAAAACAGGACCAATCCCCAATTAAATCATCCCAGCCAGGGCTTAAAAAGCTCTAAGGAAGGAGATTCCACCACCTCCCTAGGGAACCCCTTCCAGTGCTTCACCCCCCGCCTAGTGAAATAGTGTTTCCTAATATCCAGCCTAGACCTCCCCCACTGCAACTTGAGACCATTGCTCCTTGTTCTGTCAAATCTTTCTGTGCTGTGAGACTTTGAAAGCGAATAGTCCTAAGGGGAGAGTCCGGTCTCGTTCACTGCTTGTTTCCTAAGGCAAGAGCTGCAGAGCTAGGGCGGTTTGAAGAGCCAGCTGCGGCCCCCGCAACCAATGAACCACCCCGGGAAGGGCCGGGGGAGGCAACAGAGGCGAGGCTGAGCGGAGCCCACGGAGGAGGAGGAGGCAGGATTGTTGCTGGGCAGGGACATGGATAGAGATGGGGAGGAGACCCCCCCCCCCCTCGCCCACAGCACCCCTCACCTCGATGTGCTGCTTGACCGCCTGCATGCGCTCCAGCTGCATCTCCTCCTTGATGCCGATCTGGTGCCAGATGTCCAGCAGCTTCCCCAGGGCGTGGTTGACGCTGCTCACCAAGGAGGAGGCCAGGACCTCGCTGAGGAGAAACACCCCGTCAGGCCCCGGGCCGCCCAGCGTCCGACACCCCCTGCCCGGGCCGCCCAGCGTCCGACGCGGAAAAGGGGAGCCGGGGTAAGGAGGGGGGGAGGCCAGTCGCCGGGGACAGGCAGCCCCGCACTCACCTCTTGCGCGGGGTCCTCGGCATCCTCGCGGCTGGGGCGGGGGCTCGCGCGGCTAACGGACCCTAACGGCAGCCGCCGCGATTCAAACCGGCCGCACAACACAGAGACGCGCCTCGATTGGCCAAACACCCAGCCACTCACAGCTCGTCTCTTGCGGACACCCTCACTTCCCCTCCACCCCCCGTTCCGGGACGCAGTGTGACGTAAAGAGCGGTGCCCGGATGTCGGGCGTTCTACTTTGGCAACGCCCACCATGGATCAGGCGATCAGATATTACATCAGTCAGGAAGGCGGGGCGCTCGGGGCGGGGACCAATGGGAATTGAGAGCCCTTGTTTTCCTTCTCGAAAAAAACCACGCGGAGGGGGGCGGGTCGTGGGCAGAAGGTCATGTGACTATGTGGGGGAAGGAGGGGAGGAAATGTCAGAGGCACTGCGGGATTGGATAGGGTCCCTGGGGAGTATGTAGTGGGTGTATGTATAGTGGGTGTCTATGGGGGATGAGGTCTCTAGGGAGTATAGTGGGTGCATGTATAGTGGGTGTCTATAGGAGATACAGGTTCTCTGGGGAGTATAGTGGGTATATGTAAGAGTATAGGGTCTGGGGGGCATGTACAGGTTATAAAGTGTCTGGGAGCACAATGAGTGTGTATAGGGTCTCTGGTGGGCTTGTAGGGGTTATAGGGTTTCTGGAGGGCCTAGTGGATGTATGTAGGGGTATATAGTCTCGCTGGGTATGCATACAGACCATACAAGGGGGAATGTCTGTGTGGGGAAGGTTGCGATGTTTGTAGAGGGGAGTGTAAGGAAGGGAATTCTCTGTGGACATGTGTACAATGATGTAAACACACCTGGAGTTCCCCTCAAAGCCCTTTAACTGTGCGTCTGCCCCTCCATCAAGTATTCATAGACAGCATCTGTCCCAAAATGCTATCCTGTTTGATGGTGTAGAAGACATTGCTCAGGAGTGTGAGAAATCCACACCGCTGAGTGGCATAGTACCAGACAGTAGTACTAGGCAATTGACTGGCTGCCCTGAAGGCTCTTCCATGCAATCTGTAAGACCTTGTCTACACTACAAAATTAAGTCAACTAAGTTAGGTTGACATATAGCCATCACAGTAATTACTATGGTTTTTCATGTCCACACTATGCCCCCCTATGTCGGCAGTGCACATCCTCACCAGAAGTGCTTCTACCAATTTAACTGACAGTATAGGGCATTGTGGGGCACTGACAGCTCCCATGGGCTCTGGCAGTCAGCCCCACATAGGGCTGAGAGCTCAAGCAGTCAGCCCTGGGTGAGTGGGGCTCCGGTGGTGAGCCCTGCACAGGGCTGATCGCTCAGACTCTCAAAGGCAGCAACAGGCCATGTAAGTAACGCAGTGTCTACACCTGCAGTTCTTAATCCGTGGCCGCAAGCAGCCCAGTTAGTACACAGCTGCTCTGGTCTGGCAGGGGGCAGGGCTGGCTGATGGGGAGATGGCATCTGGCAGCCTGGAACCGGTGACTGCCACAGGAGGGCAGGGTGCAGGACAGTGGGTCTGGGCAGGTTTTAGGGGGGAGCTCTGTGAACTAGGGGTTTGCAGGGATGCTGCAGCACCCCCAGGCTTTAGGTGGGGCTCCACTCCTGGCGCCACACCTAACACGCCACTCCTGGTCAGCTGCTGGGGATCCTGGTTGCACAGCCTGGCGGGGTCCAGGGTCCCAGCATCCAGCGGCAGGGTCTGGCTGCCAGCTGCCACCCAGCCCTGCACGGCAGGGTCCAAGTCCGTCTCTTGCCAAGCCCAGCCCTATGCAGCAGGATCTGGGATGGGGCCAGCTGCTGCCTGGCCCTGTGTGGCAGCAAGGCTCCGGGGTCAGGAAGCCGACTGATGCCTGGCCCCACACAGTGGATTGGCCCCAGGGTCTGGCTGCTGGCTGATGCCCGGCCCTGCACAGTGGGGTCTGGCTGCTGCCTTGCCCCATGCAGCAGAGTCACGGGTCCAGCTGCTGTCTGGCCGCCCTCTGTGGTGGAGGGCACTGAGCATAGGGGACTGTAGGGGTGTTTGGGGAGGGTGCTGTGATTCTCAGCCTTTGGCCCACATAACACATTACAGGCTGCATATGCGGCCCACACTGATAAATAGGTTGAGAGCCACTGGTCTACACAGACACTGCATTGACTTAACTACATCAGTGTAATGGATGACTTACATCGGTGGGAGCAGCGGTGTAGTGTGGACATTTACAGAGTTAGGTTGACATAAGCTGCCTTACGTTGATCTAACTCTGTAGTGTAGAGCGGTCCTAAATGTACATACAGTTAAGCCATAATGTACTCCTGGGAGTAGCTGAATCTGCAAAGGACAGAGCTATCAGAAGCCAACAGCAGGACTCACCCTAAAGGAGTGGTAAGCTATCCTTTGAGTGATTATAAAGCTAGAACAATTTAGGTTTATCTCTTTGCCTGCCACAGACCAAATGTAGAACAAACACCCCCAAATGAGTAGAGAAAAAAGTATTGATGGGGCAAAATTGAAGTGTTGTGAGATTCCTTTTTAGTGGAAAAAATGCTACATTTTAGGTTTAATTATTCTTTATTTCTACTAGAAATAGTTTTCAAACAACAGATGTACAAATACACCAAGTATGTGTAGAATATAGGTAACTGGGGTGTGACCAAAATGGGGACATCTGGCAAGAAAGACTCAGGAGGGTAACTATTTTGTAAGTGTTAGTCCCTCACCTTAGGTGAGTTTATTTTCTAGACACCCCCACTGTAATAGATCAGGAAATATGTAGGAAGGGGAAGCGGGGGAGGGGGGGAAACAAAGACAAAACCAGCAGAGATTATAAGTACTGAAACAAAGTCAAGGAAATAGACTACACTGAGGAACTAAATGAAAAGAAGCAAAAAGTTAAAATGAAAAGTAAACCAAGCCACAACAGACAGATTCAAAGAGAAAACAAAAACACACCCCCTCCTTTCAAAATGTAACAAAAGAAAGAAAAGACCCACATTTAAAGATGGGGGGGGAAGATATGGATAGACATGCAATTTTATATAATGTCTTTCTTGTTAATGTTTCAAAGTATTAAAGGAAAAAGGTGTGATTACACCATACAGCCATTGCAGATTATGTGGGAGCAGAAAACATTTTTATTTCTGCTTTGCTATGAAACCCAAATTCCTCTAATATAATTTTACAGTATTGCCCCATTTTTACTTTGGTGACAATATTACATGTTGTTTTGTAAGTAAAGTTGCTATTTAAGAATGTTTTCCTACCATACCAATTTGGTGTCCTTTGTAAAATACCTTTGCTTCTGCACCCTGACATCCAGGGGTTTCACAGGTAACACTGCCTGTAGCTTACATAAAATTTCACTTCCACTCACTGCCAACAATTACAATTCGAGTTTTCATATCATTTTGAAATACTCCGTTTCCTGACCCTCCCCCCAATTCTCGACCCTGGGGGCACTTCTCCATCCTCCTCCTGGTCCCTGGGAACTGTTGCAAAGGTTTTCCCACGGGGGCCCCAGGGCAGTGCTCCTTTGCAAGCTGGTTTTTCCGAGTTCCTTTCTGAACTCGAGTGCCCAAGCCCTATTGTGGTGGGCTCCATCTGGATCCCCTGCTTCTGGTTGAACCAGCCACAGGAAAACACCTTTCTGCAAAATCCGATCCGCAAGGAGAATACTGATGTGGGGCAGAATTGCTACAATAATCCCCCGGGATCTGCTTCCAAGCATTGTCGGTCTCCCTGCCTTTCTGCCGATTTCTCCACTCCCTGTTTGTGCCCAGCGTTTGCAGGGCTGCCTGCACACGGGGCAGATTTGGAAAGCAGGAAATCCGCCGGGGAAACCATTTGTGTAACACGGGGAGGGATGTTTTTTCAAGGGCTAAGCTTTTGCTTTCTCCACCCCCTGGACCAGGCGAGCAGCGGGCCCTAGAGCGCTGGGAACTTAGTGGAACAACCAGGCCCGGTGCCGGGCACCCGCGAGGAGGGAGCGGAGATGCTGGGGGAAAGCGCTGTGGGATGGTGCCTGCTTCTCCAGGAGAGCTCAGCCCCTGGGACGGGCTCAGTATAATCCCGGTCCATCCCCATGGGGCCGGTTCGGAGGTGGGAGCCCCGGCTCCTCCTGCACACGCTGCTCCCCGCGGTCCTTGGATCTTACGTGCTCCACGTGGATGTTTCCCAGGTTGAAAGGCCCCTCCGGCACTTCTGGAAGAGCACCGGCTTCTGGTAAGCGCCCTTTGCTCTCCGCACACCTTCATCCAACGCGAAAGCAAGATCCCCGCGGACACAGCGAGGAGTCCCGGGCCACCCAGGAGACTAACCGATTGATTTGGGCAGACAATTTCGTGGGGGGAAACCCCACTTCTTCAGGTGCCCCGGGACTCCTCGTCGGTTTTGTGGATACAGACTAACAGGGCTACCCCCTGATCCTTGATGCCTACTGGAGTTGGTGCCCGCTGTAGCAAAGCCAGCATGTTCTCCCTTTACATAGTGCAGTGGTACCACCCCTGCTGAGGTAGGCAAGGAGGGTTTTTTATTTATGGCCTAAACAGCCCCCACAGGTAAGCTAAGTTTGAGAAGGCAGGTACCCAACTCAGGTCATCAGATTTTCAGGGTCTGTTTCCCAGACATCACAGTATATCCCATTCCACTTAGCTCCTGATTGCTAGAAAAGGTATTACCAAATAAATCTGTTAGTCTGTAAAGTGCCACCAGACTCCTAGTTGTTTTTGTGAATACAGACTAACACGGCTACCCCTCTGATCGATTGATGGCTCGTTTCTTCTCGTGCAGGGGCGTACAGAGCTGTAGCAGAGAGCAGAACATGGCCCAGTATTATATTCCAATAACTCAGTCTTAAGCAGCATAATGGATGTTAGGGCAGGATAGAACTGGAAGTCTGGGATAGGTCAAGCTGGAGACAAGTGGGGAAAGTAGTATCTTCTGTTGGACTAACTTCCATTTGCCAGAGAGGCACTCAGAGTGTCACAGCTAAATATAAAGGTATTTATGACCATGACAGTATACGGGGTTCCAGGACCCACATGGATATGGAACAAGGTTCTGATGCCTCATCCTGGCAGACTATTTACAAGGCATTTAGCTGTGACACTCTGAGTGCCTCTCCCAGCCCTGAAGAAGAGCTCCTTGTAAGCTCCAAAGTTCATTTCTCTCACCAACAGAAGTTGGTCCAATAAAAGATACTGCCTCACAGCTTGTCTCTTAATATTATGGGACCGACATGGCTACAGCACAACTGTATAGGTTAAGCCGGGCTGTCATCAGCATGAGACAGAATGTGACCCCACTCAGCCAAATGTGAGATGGGGGGAGTTCTGTATCCCCCATATAACTGGAGTCAGCAGTGTGTGTGTTGGAAAAAGTGAGTGTACCCTTTTCTAAGTGATGTCTAAAGTCTCTCCTTGGAGTGTGAGGTTCCTGCTTTGTCTTTTACATTAGGAAAAACCTGGTAGAATTACCTGAATCGCTAGGCACTACCAGTGTTAGGAGACTGAAAAGACCTTGGAAGTGAAACTGGATAGAAATGGAAAGTGGTTTTTACTTAGACTGTTCAAATAACTCCTTTTAATTTACAGACAGTGTTCAACTCGCACCAAGGGAACACTTGTAAGAAAGTGTGTATTAAAGATTTTACACACTTCCCTCCCTCACTTTAAATTAATGGCTAAGATCTCGCATTTAAGATCTCCTCGACAACAGATGAGGGAAAGCTGGAGTCAACACCTGTGCTTTTAGAAATGCCAGGACATTAGAAACACCATGCCCACCTATAAAATAATTAAAGCTAACAGTTCTTTATCCATCAAAAATAGCAAAACGCACACCATCCCATTTTTTTAATTTTACAAGTCATCTTTAAAGATGTTGTTACTGCTCAGGAAGAGTGGCAGATTAGCACCGCTAGAAACAGGGTTTATCAAATGACCATGCACTACACATGCACAGACAACAAAAAGTACAAACGTCCCTAAGTTGCCAATATGCCTCAAGCCCAACTCGGAGTGACTACTTTCAAGCATGAGAGACTAGTTCAGATTTTGTGCCTCTTCAGTATGTGGAATCTCTGCTGAGACCCAGGGCAGTATTGATTGTGATTGTCATGTTTCTGGTGTGGACAGTCCACGTTATAGATTGTTTAGACATCGTCAAAGACACTGAATAGTTAGTGTTAAACCCCAAGATATTTTTTGCCACAATTTAAGGTTTAACTTCTGAACCACACCATGCTATGAAAAGCATTTATTCCATATTTCTAAGTATATAGGAAAGTTAAAGCCAGCTTACTTAATTCTTTTCTTAAATGATTGAGGTTATCATTAAGATTAGCTGAAAACATCTTGGTAACAATTTACAAAGCTCCATTTACAGCTTCTCCAAAAGGAAAGAAAAACAGATTAAGAGGAAAGCAGAAAAGGTTCAAACAACGGCCACGGTTCACATCTAGTCAGACAGGAACCCCGGTTGACCAAAAGGACTGAGCTGGAAATCTGAATCAGAAGCAGGTTCTAGTTGTTGAATGTAGTTTCCTCTTTCCATGTCACAGGAATATCAGATGATCTGGCAGAGATCAGATTTGGGACCTGCCAGAGAACATGGATGAAACCTTAGAAACACCAAGTTCTGAGGTTCTATAGACTTGATATATATAAACTAGGATGGAAAAGTAAAGGGAAAGGACAGATACCAGGACAACAGGCCACTGAGGACAAAAGCGGCTGCTGAGATAGGATAACCCAGGCTAAATCCAGTGTAGGCCTTTGCCTCCTTCTAGAGGGGTGGCTAAATAGAGGGGTTAGTCATGTGAAGTGGTGCTTGAAGTAAAGCAGGAGTTCTCAACCTTTTTCTTTCTGAGCTTCCCCCTGCCCCCCCAAACATGCTACAAAAATGCCAGGGCCCAGAGTGGGGCGGGGGGACTCGGGGCTCCAGGACAGGGGTGGGACCCTTCGGCAGAGGTGTAGTTTAACTTCTGTTTTGGGAGGGAGGGCAAGGGCCAGCTCCGCACAGCAGGGTCCAGGGAGGGAGCACCACCTCCACCTCCTGACTCATCAGGCCACCCACCTGTCTGGGGCAGTGTGCCAGCGGCTGCTCCTCGAGGGCTCTGCCAGCCCCAGAGCCGGGTCCCCGTCCAGGCAGCTCTGACCAGCTGCCCAGTCAAAGGGGGCTGGGAGCTGAGCATCAGCCACAACCCCGGGCACCAGCAGCAGATGGGGAATGCCAGGGCTGCCCAGTCCTTGGCACCACACTGCCTGGCTCTGACTTCCTGCCTAGGATCTGGCCAGAGGGTGGGACGGGGGGGAGGGCTGAGAGAGAGGAGAAGGAGTGGTGGGGGAGGGGTGGAGCTGCCCCCCAGACTGCCCCACTCTGGGTAAAGCACTGCAGTTTGTGGGGGCAACACTCTCATGCCCCCTCAACTCTGCCCATGGGCTTAGGACTTCAGCCCTGCTGTTCCCGGCTTCAGTGGGGAGATGTAGGCGGGGGGTGGGGGGAGCTTGGGGTTTCAGCTCCATGCCTCTCTGACTTTGGGGGCAGGAGGGGAGCTCGGGGTTTCAGCCCTGTGCTGCTTCGGGGCAGCGGGGAAGGAGAGCTCAGGGTTTCAGCCCCGCAACTCTCCTGGCTTCAGCCGCATGGGAGGGCGCAGTGCCAGAGATCTGAGTTTCATGGTGGGGCTGCGTGGCCTCCCTAAAAGGGTTTGGAGACCCCCAAGGGGGACACAGACCCTCGGTTGAGAATCATTGAGCTAAAGCACTACGTCCATTGGCTTGGAAGTAGTAACAGATTCAAACCTGTATCTGGTCCAGCCATTAGAAGGTGACAACTGCCCACAATGAATTAGCATGCATTACAATAGGTTGAGTATAATTAAGCTATGCACCCATAACAAAATAAACCAGCCCGATATTCAGTTCTATTAAGATTCATATGTATATAAAAATATGAAGTGTATCAGGATATATTTTACCCAAGTCTTGCAAAGATTTAGCATGTTCTCTCTTTTCTGTAAAAAAACAAAGCTGAATTATGAGAACTAGGGCATTCACAGGGGAACAGGGGATCTGCATTTAGGAACACAGGACTGGAAAAGCCCTCTTGGGTCACTGAGTCCAGTCCCCTGCTGTTGCAGCAACCCCAACATTTAGCACTTAAGCCAATAAGCTCAGAGCATATTCTAATAGAGAATATTCTAGAGAAAAGACTTTCCCTCCAAATTCTGCATGGGTTCAAAAGCAGGGCAAAGGGCACATGGAGTCTGGCCCCTGTTGTTAGTTTCAGTGGAATAAGTGGGCCTAGAGAGTCAGTGTTAACATGAGCTTGTTACTGTATATCAGTGAAGAGTTCGGCATAGCTCAGGGTTTCTCAGCTTGCTTAGTCCCATGGCAAACACCCCCGGGACACGTGCCCAGGGGCAAGGCACGGTGTGGCAGTGGAATGTGTGCACCGAGAGACTTGCGTGGCAGAACTTCCACACCACTATGTGCTTCCTTGAGCCCTGAGCCAACTCGGTTGAAGTCAATGGACAGACCAAGCCCCTACATGTCTTATGGAAGATTTTGGTTGGCTTCAGTAGAGGTGAGAGGCAGGCAGGCTGACACTATGCTTAGAACAGTGTTCATGACTCCCAGGGAATTATCTCGTTGCCTATTTTCCTTATGCGTGTTTGGTGAGTTTAAGTAATCTGAGGCAAAATCTTCCTGCCCTGCAGCCTCTGGAATGATTCATGGCCCTGTACTCTGATGCTCACTTGTACACTAACAAGAAGATATAAACCTAAAGTCATGTTTCAGTTTCCTCACTCCAATTTGCTGAGTTGCAGTTACTACAGCAAGAGCAGTGTATCCCCCTGAACAGGGCCCTGGATTGGGACTCAGGAACCCTGGGTTTTATTCCTGGCTCTGATCTGTTCTGTTACCTGTTATTTTTCCCCCCACCTCCAGTCCTCCTCTACCTCACAGCAGAGCGGACTTATTTGACCTCAGTAAAGACCAAGAGCTGAACCTTGCCTATGTGTCTTCGGTACCGCATGGCGGCATTGAGCAAGTTCGAATTCACTGGTTGCTGGAACTCATTACCGCTGGGTAAGTGAACATTTCTGACCCTCAACAATGAAATGTGTTGGGGGGAAAAATCATGTTTCCAGCTCTAGGAGCTCAGGTTTGCTTTGACTCCTGCACATTGTCCAAAAAGAGCTGTTAGAGCCCCTGTCAGTGATTCCACCTCTTTCAATACCTCAGCCTATGTATTTTAGGGAAGTTGTGTGGTCCTACGTCCACTTGGTAGGGTCGCTCTTTCCTAGAAATAATGGAAATGCCTCTGTGCTGTGAGTGCATGAGATAAAGACATCGGGGAATTGCTGTATTCAGCTGTGAACCCTTATGGCTAGACTGTGCCTTTAAATCCCACTCATGACTAAGCAGTGATGTAGAGCCAAATAGCCTTTTTGCCTACCAAGAGAAACTGTCAGTTGTGAGACATCAGTAATCAGGGGCTGTTTGGAAGAGATCCCCTGCTTCCACCCACAGCAGGTAACTATTCCCTCTCTTCCCCCATACTGTATGCAAGGGCAGTTTTTTTCACTTCCAGGCTGAACTAATGTAGTTTTCTTTCCCGCTCGAGGTTGAGAGCCCCTCCCTTATCAGTCTCTGTAGTTTGTTAAATATACAGTCCAGGTCACATAGGGCTTTGGAGTGGAGCCCGGAGCTGGAGCGCAGAGCAGTGGAGTTGCAGGTTTTCGCCTGGAGCTGGAGCACCGCTCCAAAGCCCTAAGGCCAAAGACACCATGCTTGACAAAAATTGTATGCCAGCTACATAAGAAAAGAGAATCTCATATTAAGTATCTTATTCTACTGTTTACTAAACTCCAGGTCATTGAGAATAGTATAAAACCACAGAGATATTAAAAGCCCATCACCAGCCACACACTGAGTCAATATGCCCTGTCCTGACAGTAAAGGATACAGAAATAAAGCACTTTTTAATCATAGAAAGTGTTTTACAGCCAGAAGCAGAGTAACTTACATGTAAGCTGGTTCCCAGAACTAACATTCAAAACACAAATGGTTCCTGAAGTCTTTTTTAGTTGTTAAAACGATTTTTATCAGAGAGAAAGAGAAAAAGACAAACAAACCTCTCTCCCCCTTCTATCTTCATGCAGCTCTCCTTCTACTGGGATGCTGCTCTGATAAATACTAAACAACCTTGTAAAGAGCCACCAGACTGCACCCCTTCCCAGCATGCTTTGTTCAAAAAAAAGATTGACAGACCAGCTTCTCTTCCCTTCTCCCTGCCTTTGGGAGTGTAGGGGGCATGAGCTAGTACTTAAGACTCATTTTTACTCCCCCAAAAAGTTAAATTTTGTTCCCCCCTCGCCTGTCTTCTTTCAGAAACCAGATTAGTCTCATAACATTAGGGGAAAATTAAGCTATATTTCTTCTCAAGGTTCTAGCTGTGGGGCTCGAACCAGCAGAGTGAATAAGACTAGCTTGTTAAACAGCTTCCTCTTCTGTTCCCAGGGATTGCTGTTAACTCCCAATGATAGCCTGCTGTATTATACAGCAAAGTGCATTGGCCCCAGTTGCTTTGTGGTAGGCCCTGTATAGACATATGACAAAGATTGTCCCTGACTAGCAAAGCATACATACTAAGTGGCTACAAACATATTTCAGGAGAACACAAGATAACAATGCAAAGATGGTAAGTTGTGGACATGGTACACCTGCTCTTGAATGGATGATTTTGTTGCATGTTAAATTGACTTTACTGCAGAAAAACACTAGTACTAAAAATGGTTGGTCAGTTCTGATCTCTTAACAGGGAGATCAGTCAGGCCCAGCTTTTCCAGAATTATTTTGTTACGGGACTGTTGATGTCCTGTGTTGTGACAATAACACTGAGACATCACATACCTTGTTGAATAAATGAGGCAAACAGGGGAATTTCAATATCTAACCACTAATCCTCATTAAAAATGTGTTTGTAAAGGAGCCGTGTAGCAAGGCAACAGATGCACTGGCACAGCACCTCCTGCTGGTCATCTGGGAATTAGCTCCCTTCCAGCTCAGAGGCCCTCTGCTGGCCAATGTCACACCTGCCACTGGCTCCATGTCCCTCCTGGACCCCAGTGTCCTTTGCCCCAGGGTTCTGCCTCAGCAGTGTCCCCTCACTCTGGGTCTCCCCTCCCCAGAGGAACACCCAACCCTCTAATCGCACCTTGCCTCAGGGGCTACTGCCAGTCATCATCTAGCCCCCATTCACTAGGGGAGACTGCAGTCTGTAATGGCTGCTCATCATGGGTGATGGGGTAGGACCCACTGCTTCTGCCTAACCCCAGGCTGCATCTCTGCGGCCTCAGAACCCACTTCGGGCCTTTCTTAAAGCCTCAGCCTGGGGGTTTACCAGACTAGAGCTGCCGCTGCCCTTGCCCTTGCCCTTGCCCTTGCCCTTGCCCGCTTTGCTCAGGTACCTTGCTTCTAGGCAGCCAGGTCCTTCTCACTCCAGGGCTAGAATGAGACCACTCCTGAGTACCTGGCTCACAGCCCTTTTATCAGGGCCAGCTGTGGCTCCTTCTCCAATCAGCTTTTCACAGCCATAGCCCCCTCTAGGGCTGCTTTTAACCCTTTCAGGACTGGAGCAGGGTGACTGCTCTGCTACAAGCTCCCACAGATTTTTCTTCGGGAAGGTGGGAGAACCTGACCACACCCAGTTATTTGGCTCCAGCACAAGCCCCCATTCCTCACTTTTTACCAGGGGTCCTACCCCTTGCAGGCCTTCTTAACTTTCTCCATGGGAGTTCACTGCACTTCACACAGGGCTGGGGAAAAAATCTCCTGGATGGGCATTCCCCCAAGTGGCTCCAGTAGTCTTCTGCTTCAGGCTGTCTTGCTTTCACTCCCCCATCCCAGTGACTGCAATTCTCCCTTTTATACATGATTGACAAGGCCAGAGGGGTAGGGCTAGTCCTGTCCCCAGAGCCTCTCTGGCACCTTCCTCTTCAGTGTGGGATCTCTACACCCCATCCCAGTATTGCTCTCACTTCAGATAGAGTGAATCACCAGAATCTCTCTGTCTGGAAATGAGTTGCCCTTCTTTTATGAAAGGATTATTTGCTGTGGTGTTCCTAAATAGGGAAGGGGACACTGGGAAATCTGGAGACCTTTACTAAGAATAGCCTTATACTTGTTGATCTAGAAAGCGGAAATAAGTTGCACTGTCCTGCTGTGTTATGCTCTTAAACAAAATATTGTGGCAAAGGGCTAGCTTTACAAGTAGAATGAGGCCAGTGGTCCTTTTAGAGACTACAGAGCACAGGTATAGCACGTTGAAGTGTGTCTCTATTGGCTTCAATGGAGTTAGACTTAATGTAGCCCTGTAAGTACTCCTCAGACCTGCATTTTCCCCACATTTCACTTCTGCCTGGAAGGAGCGAATAATCCCAGGGAAAAAGATGTGAGAGGAATGACAGTGAGACCTACTGAGAAAGAGGAAGGTTCTGCCATTGAAATGGGGGTGGAGGGTCACACAAAACGGCCAAACCGAGAAAGGAAAAAAGCATCCAGAAGAAGAAGCTGAGCACCTGGCCTGTGGGATGGGGCATGAGAAAGGAGGGAGAAGCAGCTACTGAATGAGCCGAAACTGTGCTTTGGCCTAGCTCTTCAGCTTGCGCCTTGGAGAAGCCACGCTGCCAAAGCCAAGTGTCAGAACTTGCGGCTGCAATTCTGCACCGTATGTTAAATGGACTTTTGGTCTAACCCTATTTTACGTATATTTTTGTCCAGACGCTGCACAAATAGGTATGGTTTATACAAATGCCTCTGATTCGCAGTGTGCTGTATTTTAAATTGCCATTTGATATTACAGGGAATAAATATTCATAGAAATGAAAATAGAAATAACATAGCCCAACTCTGCATAACAGCCTAGACATCTATGAGCTGTCATTAGGAACCACTGAGTCACAAATTACAATTATGGCCTGAAATGCTACACATAGCGAGGGTACTCTGACACTGAATGAAATGCATGCTTGAAAAAAGTTCTGCTTCAGCCATTAGGTCACATTCTGATCCCAGATACACCAGCGTAAAACTTACTTTTACTGGATCTGTTACTCCAGATTCAGACCCAGTTCAGAACCAGTCCATTTCTTCCTTTCTTGCATCTTTCGCCCTGCTCTGTCTCTTTCACTCCTGTTTCTCCCCCCTGCCCTGTACCCAGTCTGACAGTTACATTACAAACATGATGTGCTTGATCTGAATTCTAGGGTTTAAGCTTGATTTAGCTAAATTCCAGAAAGTTAGATTTGCCTCGCAGTTAAACTAGTGTAGCTATAAGATTTCTAATGAAAGCACTTCCCTTTTCTTAAATCACTTTAAGTAATTTCACTAGCTACAGCAAATCTGAGTTTATTGGTCACACTTCTTCCTGCATCTTTAGGGGCAGAAATACTAGGATGATGCCGTGGTAGCTTTAACGGAGGTTTTGCTAAGGAATAATGAAACTGAGGGGAACATGTTTGTTATGGCTTATGGGCCCAGCTGATGCTCCTAACAAGTGTGTAGCAAAAAAACGGGTTGTCTAAAAGCCCGTTGAAACAAGAGCATGCCTGTAGTAGTGAGGTGAGAAGGGAAAAGGTCTTACAGGCCAGAGTTTAAAAGTTAGCACTATGGTGTGGCCAAGGAACTAGACCACAAGTGGTTTCTCGGAGACTGCTCTCCTGTACCCATAAACCAGCACAGTCAAGGGAGGCAGCTAGTCTTTTCTGCTCAGGCACAAGCCGGACTTACACACCACTGGTCTGGTGTATTTGCAAGTTTGATGGGTGTAAGTTACTACAGTACAATGGCGAAGTAACTCACAAGCTGTTTTACAGGCCAACGTCTGCATTTTGAAGTGCCAGTTCTGGTGGTAACTGGATGAACTCCTGACTCTTCCCATCTGGTCCCTGACCACACCCCGGTTTGCGCCATCTGCGGTTGTGATGCTGCCGTCCAGCACTGCACACCTTCCCATGGGAGAAATGTCCTGTAGGCAGATGTCTCCTGCGCAGCAAGTGAAGTGTTTGCCTGCTTCTAAGTGACTGCACCCTGTTCCCCATTGTGGAGAGGGAAATACATGGGCCTTTGAAACTAAACAGCAGAGCCATCTGCCAAAAGCTTTCTGCTTGTGGCAAACTGCACAGCACTGTGAATGCTATAGAACAGCAATTCGTGCATCTTTTTGCAGTCCTTCCCAAAGTAGCCCCCTCTTTTCAGAGAGTCAATCACCGAGGGGTTGCAGCAAGCCAGGAGAACAGTGATTTTTAGCTCGTTGTAATCTTTCAGTGTTTCCTTTAATGTGATTATGCCGGCTGTGTCCAGAAAAGTGACTGCGGAACAGTCTATGATGATGGTCTGGAAATCGACTTGTTTAGGGGTCAGGTATAAGGCTGTATCTGCCTGATCCAATCCCTTAACAATTGTGCCTCTATTTCCCTCTTTCAAATACTCCTTTTGCTTCTTCTCATTCTTTTTCCTTTTAGCAGCTTCCAGCGTAGGATCTAACCCAGTCATTCGGTAGAGAGACCTCAGAAAAAAGTCTTTATTTGCATAGTAAAGCGGGGCCTCAAAACGGAATATTTTGGCATTTGGAACAGGACAGAGACTTTCATATTCCCAGTCATCTTCATAGAAGGCAGTGCTCTGGATCTGACCAAGCAGGGCAGTACGGGGTCGCTGCGTACGAACAACGATGCATAGCATGGAAAAGAGGACCCCGATCAAGAGCCCCATTTCTGTGCTGATCAGGGCAGAGGAGAACGCAGTAACACACCAAACCAGAGCGTCCACCTTGTTCACGTGATAGCGCTGGGGCACATCTCTGAATTTCCTAAGGGCTCCGCGGAGGCTGACGATGATGATACAAGCCAAAATGCATTTTTGCAAAGAATAAAACAGCGGCGCGAGGAAGAGCAGCACCAGCAACACGACCACTGCGCTGATAATACTAGAGACCTGTGTCTGGCAGCCCGTAGAAGATTTCACAAGCGTTTTTGCTAGCGCTGCACTGGTGGCGAAACAATGGAAAAAGGATGGGATAATGTTACAGAATCCTATGGCAAACATTTCCTGATTGGCTCTGACGGTGTAGGCATATTTCTTTGCAAACATTTCTGACAGGGAGATTGTAAATGCAAAGCCAACTATGGCAAGAGGAACAGCGTCTAAAGCCACGCGGTGCATCATGTTAAAATTTGGCAGCTGAGGGGGAATAAATCCAGTTGGAATTGCCCCCGAAATGCTGGATGCGTAAACTTCATTCAGTTTCCCGTAGTGTGAAACCAGCGTAGCCACAACAATAACCACCAACTCTGTGGGCAAAGGGATTTTCAGTTTACGCTTGTACCGATCTCCCAGTTCTTTCGCAGCGACCAGCACAGCAATGCAAACCACGCTTGTGATTACATCGCATACGTTAGCCTGAGAAATGTTTTGAAAAATATTAATCCAGGTCGTTAAGAAGATCCCATGCCCTTGGCTGCGTGGGATTTTTATTCCAATAAGGTACCTAACTTGGGCTGTTAAAATGGTTAAAGAAGCACCAGTTGCAAATCCATCCAGCACAGACTCTGACAGATACATGGAGACGAAGCCGAGATGAAAGAGTCCCATCAGAACCTGAAAGAAAAGCAAGAGGGTGAGAATTAAAGGGAGCTGCAAAAAAACGGAGCAAGCATCAGTTGCAGACAAATACTTGAAAGTTGTAATTTGTAAAAGAGCTGGTGACTTGTTATTTCAGGCCTGTTTTTACAATCGATGGATTTGTTTGGCTACACATGAGCACTACACATAAATGAGCCGGTTTTTGAAGAGGACAAACTGGAACCAGTACCGCAGCATCCATTCAAATTAACTCCACACGGAAGTGACGTGCCACCTGACTGCGCTGATGCCGGTGTAAGTCAGTGGAGAATTTAGAATGTACTCCTCGCTGAATTTTCATTTCACCTCCACTAAAGGGAGCAGAAAAGCTTGGGGCCCTCCTTGCCACCCCTTTGTCAGCCGAACGGAGGACAATGGAGATTTCTGCTTCAGTAGTAAGGGAACATATGGCTCCTTTTCTAACTAATGAGCTCATTTCTTGAGTCCAGGCCCATGTCAGACTGAAGTGGGATTGCTTTACAACCCATACATATTCAGCGACAGGAATGACTTTGGGTGCCTCAGGGCGTGGGTGGCCATTCTGAGATGCAGCAAAGAAGCCTGACTTGCAGAAAGTGTTGAGCATGTTCCCTTAGCAAATCAAGGCCCTTTAAGGTGACCCGCACTGGGCACCCGAGATAACTTTCTATCCACGCCCCATCAACATAGCAGCTGAGCACCTCCCAATCTCCAGTGCATTTATCCTCAGCAGGCCACCAAGGGAACAGTGTTAACCTCATTTTGCAGATGGAGGACTGAGGCACAGAGAGACTAAGTGACTTGACCCAGGTCACACACATGGAGTCTGTGGCAGAGGGGGATTAGAATCCAGGTCTCCCAAGTTCTAGGCTAGTGCTCTAACCCAGTGTTTCCCAAACTAGTGAGTTCCAGGACGGGTCTAGATGGGTTGCCTGTTGCTGCCCCCCCACATCACTCCCCACCCCATGCATGCCCGTGAGTGGGGGAGAAGTTTGCCCTGGGCCCCTTATTTGAGAGGGTCCCCAGGCCTCTTTGTGCCCAGTCGAGAATTGCACCCCACGTAAGTAGCCCTTCCACAGCAGCCAATAGGAATTTTACCTACGTTGAATCCTGATGATTGGGTTCCAAGTAAGTAGCTAATAAAACCTATTTGTCAAATCCTTTTCAAATAAACTTTATAGCGTGCTGCCAGGATTCTCGGTGGAAGATCCATTTCAGTTACCCTCTGACTGAGCTGACGTGTTAAAATTCCTTCCCATGGAAGTCGAAAGCATGCAAATGCACTCTAGGAACTTCATATCCTCACCACTTACCTGATAAACCCCAGCCAGAAAAGTCAAGGCTGTAGCGACTCCGATAGCATAGCACTCTTTCCCACACTCCACGCTCAACCCCTCAAGAGTAACATTGAAGGCGGTTATGTTGGAATTGTTGCCATTCCATCTGTAGCTGTCACTGATGGCGTCATCGTTGTCATTCAGGTCAAACCCTGCCAGGAGTAACTCTCTGTCCACAACTTGCCCTACCATTAGGCTTAATAGGCTGAAAATGCCAACAGACACGTGGCGAGAGGTGCCCATTAGGAAATAAATTATGTTGGCAAAGAATGACGTGTAAAGGCTATAAATCGGCTTCAGACCGGCTAGCAGAGAATACGCGATGGCTTGGGGTACCAAAATGATCCCAATCACCACCCCGGACATAACGTCCCCCCATATGTATTCTCTGCAGTGGTACTTGGGAAGCCATCGTAACACAGGGAAGAAGTCCATGACTATGTTCTTCAGTCTCTTTGTGGTGCAGGAACAGCTCTTCCTCAGTTTGGTTTGGATGATCTGTCTCCCGCTTATCCCGATGTGAACCTTCCTTTCCATTAGAAATGATGGAGAGGGGCCAATATCCATCTTGATAGTTTCAGTTTGGCTTTCCATTTTCTGTGCGTTCACTTAACACATCAGTTCCTAAGATGTAAAGAAAGTGCTAGTTAGGTTCCATTTCAGCATGTTGTTGATGATGGCCAGGTTTGGACATTACAGTCCAAGAGGCCCGGAAGTTGGGTATTTCAGCACAAATATTTCTAAGTCTAAATAGTGACTATGGAAGTTCATTGCTCACTATTTATTATGCTTTTAATAAAATCTAATTCATTCAGCTACTCTAAACATCACCATGCAACTTAAGTGATCAACCATCTGAGACTAGTTAAGAAAACTGGAAGAAAAAGAAAAAAAAGCTTGTAAAGAACCAAACAGCTTAAAGTTATCTGGCAAATATTTAACAATAAGTTCACATGAATCAGCTTTGGTCCATGAAGCAAAAACAGAGCTGAATTAATAAACCTTTTTGATAATAAACAATTCAGTCTGCTCATCTGAATAATTCATGCCTCACCCCAGAAAAGCCACTTACTTGAATGCTATAATTCAATATAAACTTACACCTTGATATGCTGAATGCTCCCAGTGCAGTGGGAGGGGCATTCAGTTCCTAAGAAACCATTTGACCCTTGTTTTGGAAACAACGTGCCTTATGGTGATCTATAACTTCCGGATGATCTCTGTGTACAGCAAGAGGGTTCAGTTAACAAAGCATTGGAGCAAATCGGTGTGGCTTATGAGCACACAGTATCAGAGGGTGAGTTCTAAAATCTAAACTTTTTAAGTTTAGAACCTGTAGTCTCCCCAGCTGGGAAGTGCAGATATCAAGACAGATGGACAGTCAGAAAAAGGATAAGGAGGGTGGAAAATACCAAGTTCCATTCCAGTCAGAGCCAAGCTTTGTTTGCAGAGTAATGGCAAATCCCACCCTCTTCTGCATACATTTGCAAGAAGTAGTAAGGAATACTGAGAGAATCCTATGAAAAGCAATATATATTTGTGTATGCAGATGGTGCTCTTTACCTGTACGCTCTATTGGCCTCAAGACTAGGTTGTTCATAAGTCTGCAGGTTCAGTAGTGTTGCTGTGCGCTGCAAACGATTTTCAAAGTCTAGCTCTTCACAAGACACAGGCTGAGATCTCTGCAGTACTTTCAGGCTTGCTGACCTTCTAGCTAGGGCCGTCAAACAATAAAAAAAACCCTTGCAATTCATCGCGAGATTACAAAAAATAGTCATACTTAATCACAGTTTTAATCTCACTGTTAATAATAGAAAACCTGTTGACATTTATTACAAATATTTGTGGATTTTTTTTCTACATTTTCAAATATATTGATTTCAGTTACGACACAGAATACAAAGTGCATAGTGCTCTGTTTATATTATTTTTGATTATAAATATTTGCTCTGTAAAAAGATAAACAAAAGGAATAGCATTTTTCAATTCACCTCTGTGGCGGAGTGCGACTCACCCCTTTGGCGCCTCCTGCAGGCGGTCATGGGAATTAGCTCTGCTTGCCAGTGCACCCTCTTCTGGGGTGGCTGGGGGAGGGAGAACCTGGGCCTGCCCACTACCCCGGATCCCAGCCCAGGGTCCCTGTAGATGGCCGCTGGTTGCAGAGCCCCCTCCAACTCCTCTATAGATCTCCCTGGGCCATTTCCCTGCACCACCCTCTTTGCTTGCACCTCAAATCCCTGCAACCAGCCAGTTGCCTTTAGCTCCCTGGATCTCTGCTTGCAGCACTGCTCTGTGTGGGGTGTTTGCTGCCTTCAGTCTACAAGGCAGCCAGCTCTCCCTCCTCAAGCTCCAGGGAGGACTGAAACTGCTCTCTTCTGCAGCTGATCTTATATGAGCCAGCCCGGCTCTGATTGGCTGCTCCTTGTAGCCCCTCTCTAATTGGCTGCCTCTGTGCAGCCTCCCTAAGGCTCTATAAACTCCTTATGGACCGGTGTGGGGCAGATGCCCCATCACAAGTCCTGTAGTGAAATCTCTTTATCCTGAAAGTGCAACTTACAAATGTAGCTTTTTTTTTTTCCAACATAACTGCACTCAAAACCAAAACAATGTAAAACTTCAGAGCCTACATGAAGGGGTATCCAAAGCATGAAAGGGCATACAAATGTTCGTCCTGTCTGGCACATAATACCTTACAACACTGGATACAGCATTATCTCCTGCAAATGTAAAGAAACTTGTTCTTCTTAGTGATTGGCTGAAAAAGAAGTAGGACTATTTTGTTTATCTTTTTTACAGGGCAGATATTTTGTGTTCTGTTTTGTAATTGAAATCAAAATATTTGAAAATGTAGAAAAACATGCACAAATATTTATAATCAATTTAAATTGGTATTCTATTATTTTTAACAGTGTGATTAAAACTGCAATTAATCACAACTATTTTTTTTAATCTAGTTAATTTGTTTTGCTTTAATCGCATGGGCAGAACAGGGTATGTTATTCAGTTGTCAGCTCGGCTCAGTCAGCAAAGCACAATTGGAAAAAAATCCTTATAATACTTGTTAAAGATAGAAACTACTGTTTGAAGGCATGTCTGGCACTGTTGCAGCCTACGGAGAGTATATATTGGTTGTACTGAATAATCATTAACTTCTACTAATATAATTTTGTAGATGCTTCTGAATAATCTTTGTTTCAGCTGTGCAAGATGATGTAATTTAGCAAATCCGATGTTTCTTTTTGCTTATAGTACTACCAGTCCTAAATCTCCAACATTCAACGTTCTGAGCTGTTTACACTAAGCAAAATGTCCCTGGTCAGAAATTCCTTGGAGTAAACCAGTACAAAGATACATTTGAAGGAAGAATGAGAACAAAATAATACCAGGCAATTTCATGTTTAAGATCATATGATTGAAGTTTACCAATAAGGAAAGAATGAAACAAACAAAGCAGTTGACTACATTTCTTTCATGCTAATAGCAAAGTTCAGTTTTTAAAACACAGAGGAAAAGGAATACTTTCCTATGCCTTCTTACCTGAATGAGTTCTGAAAATACAAGGATTGTAGCCAAAGAATGCAAGTCCCATTAGAATTTCAAGGGCTTCTCACAGCCCAATGAGCAGTGGCAGTAAGGAGCGCCGTGGCTTTAATCACAAACGAGCGGGCAGTTCCGTTATCAAACTGACACTTTTTGATAAGCTTACTTAGAGGGACTGAACTGTGATCCGTAAAGGAGACTGAAATGTCAGTGCACTGTTATTGCTAGTCCTCATCTAAACTAACAATCCAGCAGTTTACTTTAAAATGTTACATTTCCAAAAAAACAAAATGGATAATGATCACCTAAGTGAAGTATGTACAATTATCAGACTGAAGGATAATTACAGTTTTGGTAGTTGGTATGGCTGTTGGAAGTTAATTTATCTGAGAATCTATTAAGCTATCTTGAGTATAGATAGTAACTTAGTATTGTTGCTGGAAAAAACTGGAGGTGTCGCTATTTGCAAAAAGCAGCAATAACTGAATAAACAACAAACAGTGCTAGTTTAACATAATATTCCTAACAATCAGGGGCTTTGTATTTAAATTGGAGGAATGAGGCCATTGTATTAGAAATACAGCTTTCAGAATAAAACTGAGGTGCGTGTTGATTAGATCACGTCGTTCAATTTACTTTATAATTGACTATTAGTTACTGTTCATAAAAGATAAAATTTCCCATAATTTCTACTAGACTTGATACATTTTGAATAGTCATATAAAGTAAATCTGTGATATTTGGAACTAGTGGTATCAGTTTGTACAAGACATCACTTACATGTTGCATGATCAAAATATTTGTGATCACTTTAAGAACTGAATTATTCTTTTTAGAATGTAACAAATCCCATCCAAACAACAGATGTGCTAAATCCTCAGCAAAATATTACTCTGATCATGTAACCTCTAATAAATAAACTCCCATCTTTGCTGTCTGCTCTAAAAGCTGCTTCTGAAACATAAAGTACTGCTCTACTGATATTGTGTATCATGGCTTAATCCTGCTCCCATTTAAGTCACTGGATATTTTTTCACAGATTTCCTTGGAAGTTAGATCTGCCTTTTATTCAAGGGAAGGCTCTAGGTCTCTTACTTAAAGAGCCATTTTGTAGAGTGGGCACACAGCTGAAGCAACCATTGTTAAAGGCAACATGTAACTCTGATGCCCTATAAGTTTCTACTTACATGCTTAGCATCCAAATACTGATCTCAGTAACACTCGTTTAAATGCACAGTGAAGCAGCTGACTGTACTAGAGTCTCTCCAGACTTAAACCAATACAGAAAAGATCAGAATGTGGTATCCTGTATTTTCTGGTTGAATAGTCTAACAAGATATTTGGACCCTGCTGCCCCATTAACCCCAAGCATTTTAAAACATCAAGTCCAAAATTACAATTACAACTAAAAAACCCCATTAGATTTGAATATAAACAACATTTATACAAATATACATTAGCATTAATGGTTATTAATAGATGTATACTCTATTATTCAAATAATTAACAATGATCAATAACTTGGGTTCAAATTTTTAAAATTTTCTCCATAGTCAGGAGGGCAAGAAACTTTGTTTTCAAAATAAAAGTTGAGATTCTCATGATTCCAGGAGCAGTGAGTTTAAGGAAGGCTCCAGATACTGTGAGAATTGGTGACACAGCTGCTCTTTTACTCTTACATTGCTCATTTCTCCTTTTAATTGCAGTGACTAGGGTAGTTTATATTGTGAGCTAAGGAAATGGCTGGGAATTTAGGGAGCAAGACAAGACCATTCAGGCCAAAAAGCTGGCCCACCTTCTAAGCGGCCTCAATCCAACCTTCCTTCCTGTCAAACCAAGCCACTGGATTAATAAAAACCCTTTGGAAAAGGAGAGACATTCACAAAGCCCTGTTCAGCAGGGTTTCCACTGTCTGAAATCCTGACAGACAATCCCTGCAATGGAAAGTCTGCTGGGGAAGGGGGTGGAGGTGGGGAGACTGAGGATATGCAAAGCAACCACAATCTCCTCTCTGTCTGTGCTACGGTTATGGTGATAGGGAGACAAGTTACCCCTCTCTGCACCAGCCTCTGCATTCGGTCTACAGCATCCTTATTCCGATTTGGAGATTGTAGTAGACAGGAATAGGGTAGGTTTCAGAGTAGCAGCCGTGTTAGTCTGTATCCATAAAAAGAACAGGGGTACTTGTGGCACCTTAGAGACTAACAAATTTATTACAGCATAAGCTTTCATAGGCTACAGCCTACCATACGTTTGCTTGTTTTTTCTTCCTATTCAAGCAAAACCTGGTAGCCGTAAATGAATTTCACTTTGAGCTTTGGGATAATTTGAATTTTAAGTCAAAGTGAAACTCATAGGTTTCACTTTGAAACATGTCTACATGGACCAAGGTTGGTATAAATCCCTTACAAACTAAAACCACACATTATTAATCCAGAGTCATTTTCAGAGTAAAGCAAGATTGCTGTGGTCTGTTTCATTCTAATTAAAATGTTTACAAGTAAAACAGTTTTGCTCTTTACTAATGTGGAGTCTAAAAAACTTAGCCTAGGACGTGGAAGTCAAGTTGGATCTTTCTGGCACTCATGTCATCACCACTAGCCATGACTCAGCTGATGTTTTACTAGAAGTGTAGCTAGTCTAATTGAAGCGTCCACTTCAGGGTGCAGATTCTGCATGGGTGGTTCCTTAATAACTACACGGATGATGGGCGAGTCAGAAAAGAATCTGGTTAACTCTCCCATTAGCTGTGCTGGTAATTTTCTCATGCCCATCACCATAGTATTCATAGATTTTTAAGGCCAGAAGGAACCTTTGTGATCACCTAGTCTGATCTTCTGTATAACAGAGGCCAGAGACAGGACTTGCCTGAATTAATTCCTGTCTGATTAGAGCATATATTTTAGAGAAACATCCAGTCTTGATTTAAACATTTCCAGTGTCGGAGAATTCTCACTGTGGAGAATTTTCACCTTATTTCCAGTCTTAATTTCTGTTTCTATCTGAGCTCCCTGTGGAAGTGCTGTGACTAGCCAGGATGGTTCTGCAATACTAAAAAGAGGCAGACAGTTATTACAGAAAGCTTCCAGGAATCACCTGTCAAAAGTTTGCCATGCAACGAAGGCAAAGTAGATTGGATGCCTTCTCTGCTTTGGATATCCAGTTCTCTCAGAATACTGCTTAAACCAACCCATCCAAAGAGGTCTCTATTGTGCTTATAAAAACATTCCTAAGAGCAAAAGACAGGGTGGTCCTAAATATTAAGTATTTTTAAAAAAATCCCAGAGGTTGACACCCTTATGGGGTTCAGACCCAGTCTCACAAACTAAACAACGCGTGGTGGATAGTTTCCTAGTAAGCACTCGTATTAGGTGCTTGTTTGCATAGTTGTGCTGCTTCCTTAAATAGTTGTGGAGAAAGCAAAGTAGATTTTCCATTATTACCCCCTTCTCACTGAAAACAGGCACTCCAAAAATGACTTTGAGGAATATTTTTAAGGAGGTCTTATAAATAGTGTTAGCACATCACTCAAACACCCAGCTTTAATGTGACGCATTTGAGAGTCAGGTGAGTCTATTGTGGTGATAGTCAGACCTCAGTGGTCCAGGAGCCAAATCAGTGATCAACATTACCCGAAAGTCGTATGAATTCATTGTTTCATTTACTACACTACTATTCACGTTTAAACAGTACGGTGGGAAATATTTAGTTTACATATATATATTCTCACAGCGAATAAGTTAATTACTTAGCGCAGATTTATAACTTGGTTAATAACATAGTAAAAGCATCCTAATTGGTTAATAATTAAATCGCACAGTGTTTTAAATCATGCGCTGCAAAGAACCGCAGGAGACACATGAAAGAGCTACTTGTGGCTCATGGGCCGTCGTGTGACTATCACTAGCCTATTGTTACAGGCTACTTTTAAACAATGTCTACCAACCAATGCCTTAATTCAAGGCCTAGGTTTTGCGGTGCAGGTGGCTTATCTATAGATCCCAGCACATTGACAATATTTTACCACAACTGTTGCCCAGTTTCCAGCCATGCTTTATTGACGAGTATAAGGAACATTTATGTAGCATATAAAGTTACCCGGATGAATGGCCTGTTTTTTCAAAAGTAACAAACCCCCCTGCTTCCATAGAAGTTGAAGGGAGCCGAACAGCTGCCTTGAAAACCGTGCTGTGAAACATTTCATTCAGAAAAAAATAAAACTTACCTGAATTGTATCACGAGGAGCATTTTCAGCACACTGCTTAAAACTTGTACCTTCAGAAATGTCTTCAGTAAAGCTTTACTCTCTGTGCCTAGTGATTAAACATCGTAACTATGCATTCATAAATCATACATCTCTCTCGTCATTCAGGCTATAAAGAGTCCTGTACACCTTAGTGAAAGGTTAGGAATAAGTGCTGTGCACTCAAAGCAGGGGAGTTTAAATAATGGCTAAGATTATTGATTAACTGCTGGTGATTGGAGAATTATGCTGATCATCAGTCAGAATGTCACTGAATTTTGCTCCCTCTTCCTAGTTCAGATTTTTTCCCACTTTGTACACACTTGGCTGAAGGATGGCTTTTGATTTTTTATACTGGATGAGTGGGAATGAAATGAAATGCTAGGCTAGTCCAAGAGCAGATACATCTTGATAGCATTTAGAAGGTGAGTAGGGATGAGCTGCTGATTAAGGGGCAGGATGGGATTCAAGGAGGTCTGGGTTCCATTAGTGGCTTTGCCGTGGACTGCCTGTGTGTCACATACATTGCCTCAGTCTCCTCATTTATAAAATGAGGATAGTAAGACTTAGACTGCAAGCTCTTTGGGACAGGGGCTGCCTTTTTGTTGTGTGTGTACAGAGCCTAGCACAGTGGTACAAAACAGTAAGACTAAAGAGCCATCACATTGCCTAGTCAAAGGTGGTGCCTCCCTCCCCAGACCTTCAGAATCAGGATGGAAGTAAAATTAGTGAGCGCTCAATGGCGCAAAGTCTGGCTCTCGTACAGCCCAGGTCAAGAAGGGTTTGGGTTTTTTTGTTTGTTTGTTTTTAACACGTGAATGAGGATGCAGAGCGGAGATACATGGATTCTGTCTGTACAACCATTCAGCTATTACCAGGCACTTGATAATTACCCCTTGTGACATTTCTCATGCTTATTTTCAGTCCAAAAGTTAATGGGCTTGTCGACATTGGATTAATACCCTTTTTCCAGCTCTTTTCCTCTAGAACAGGCTTATTAAGGTCAAGTTAGAGTTCTCCGGTGCCTTGGACTAGCTCACAGTGTGGACTACATGTTAATAACAGTGACTAGGTCATCTTCTTGCCCACTTGCCATCACCATATTCCTGAGGTAACTATAGCCATTGATTATCCGAATAATAGGAAAGTATGGATACATTAGCTGCTCTTTAATGTTTTTTTGCCAGTGGGAAACTAAGCAGGTGAGTTCTCTCACTAGCCCAGGTACCAAAGAAACATGCTCTCCAGCCACAGGATTTCAGTCCTTTTCGTTAGGCCTTTTGGTTTTATTTCTTAAAAATAAAACTGTTCAACACAAGACCTCCGCTCTAGGGTCTTATCTGCTTCCTCAGGATGACACTCTGCAAGCATCTGCCTGACAGTCTTGTATGAATTGAGTTCTTTCCCTTGCCCCAGGGCTTCCTCAAGGGGCCAGTCTGCTTTCTGCAGTTCTCCACACAACTGCGCGACTTGCTGGCTGTTATGAGGATCAGTGATCTTCATGTTTTCTCTTGGTCCCTAGCCTCACAGCCTCAGTGGAGGCAGCTGATTAGACACAGTTGGGGTTAGGCCCCTTAAAAAGGGCCAACCACCATGTGACAGAAACACAGAGGGGAGCCAGCATTGGGGACAGACAGCTCTCTGCAAACCACCACAAACCACCCCATGGACTACAGCTGGAGAACTGCTGAGAGAGGTCAGATTTTTCAAGTGTCCAGCACCCAGAAATTCCTGTTGTGACACCAAGTCTCAAAAGTGCTTTGGACACAATGGGCCGAGCCCCATTTTGAAAAACTGGCTGCATAAATGTCTAAGTGGAAGCAGGTGTCTCTTGAATGCTTGGCCAATAATACTGTAGTCAGTAGGATCTCGTTTTTCAGCAAGGGGACACAAATTAGAAAAAGGCAGTACAGGATCCACACAAGTGTTCAGCAATGTGTGCAATGCAACACGCTCTAGCAGCCATCTGAGGCCTTGGCAGATATATGTCCCTCAGCCTCATGCTCTGCTGTTAGAAATCAAACTATCTATGGCTGAAGTGACAAAGAGTCCTGTGGCACCTTAAAGACTAACTAAAATTTTTTAGAGCATAAGCTTTCATGAGCTAGTACCCATTTTGTCAGATGCACTTTCGTGGGTACTAGCTCACGAAAGCTTATGCTCTAAAAAATTTTAGTTAGTCTTTAAGGTGCCACAGGACTCTGTCACTTCTGCAATTCCAGACTAACACGGCTACCCCTCTGATTCTATCTATGGCTGAGAACTCAGCTAGACCATCTTTGAAGTTCTGGCTATCTCCTGCATACATCATATTTTATGCCCCTATGATCTGTTGTCCTTGCTGGGCGTGGTGCATGGAGAGGAAAGGCCTTGCGACTCAGAGACTGGGCACCACTACTTGAAACTTGGACAGATCCCAAAGAGTTAATGACCATCCTGCTGACTTGATACAACACTGAGCAAGTCAATTGGCCTTTCTCTTTCAGTATCCCCATCTATAAAATGGGAATGCCACCTATATCACAGGGGTGTTTGGCGGCTTGTTTGTAAAGTCCTTCGAGATCCTTGGAGGTACTATGGAAGTTCAGCATATTAACTACTAAAATGTTAGTTTAACACAGACCTGGCAGTGGGGGAAAAGCTCTTCACCTGGTTTGCATAAGTGGAAATGAGGGGTCTAGAACTCAGAAAATTATTCTAGCTAAACGGATACAAGTGCGCGTACAGGGACCCTAACTAGCAAACAGCCACCACTGTCCAATCGTGGTCTGGACTGACTTATTTATCAGATCCTCTGCCACCAGGTGAGTAGTGGAGAGGTGGAAAGCACTGGTTGACTGCTGCAGAACTGAGCCTGTGCTGGTCTCCAGGGTGCACCCAGCGTGATCATATAAATACCTTTGCTTCAGTTGATGGGATGCCTTTGGCCACAGTCCGTAGGGCACTTCTGCCTTGTAGCAGCCATCCTCAGTACCGGCTCAGCTATCTCACATCCAGTGATTGTGGACTAACCTGAAACAGAACATTTTAATCGGCCAGTGGAACGTCTCTGAACTGTTTCTAGTAAAACTGCATGGTTCTCTCAAACGTTCATTGCAAATATTGATTTCAGTCTTAAACTGCATATGACCGTATGCTTACATCATCACTTAACTCATAGTACTGATTTACTGCTGTGCTAATGCCCGTATGCTCTGATTATCACTTAGTTTTACTCTGATAAGGGCACTTGTGCCGCTCAGGAGTGGGAGTACTTTAGCAGATGGATTTATGTTCTCCACTGTATTCACATGTCTATTTATAGTAGGTAATTAATTTCTCTCCATCACGGCAGCACAAGTTCTTCCCAGCTTTTACTAACTATATGCATTTCACTCAGCAATGCTTTTTCAAGTCCATTGAGACAGGCCTATTCGACCAATAACTGCTCATCAAATGTACTTACCAGAGGACTGTTTTATTGTGGTATGACTCACGGGTTCTCAGCCCTTTTCTTCGAGGCACCCCAACATGCTATAAAAGTTCCGGGACCCTGCGAGGTTGGGGCATGGGGCTTCAGCCACAGAATGGAAGGCTTGGGGCTCCGGACTTTAGCCACCAGGCCAGGTAGGGGGTGGGGGCTCAGGGCTTCTGCCTCGCAGAGGGCCAGGCTCAGGGCTCCTGGCTTTAGTTTCACTTATGGCTTCTGCCCCACAGGGGCACCGGGGCTTGTGACTCTAGCTTTCAGCCCCATGGCTCCAGGCTTCAGCCTCATGAGGGCACCGTAGCTCCAGGCTTTGGCCTTCAGTCCCGCGAGGGACGCCGGAGCTCCAGGCTTTCAACCCTGCTGGGACGCTGGGGCTCAGAGCTCTGGGCTTTCAGTCCCTTGGCTCCACTCCCAGCTTCGGAGTGCCAGGGCTCAGGGCCTCAGGCTTCAGCCGCAGGGCCCTGCAGAGCCCTGAAACTGACTAATGGCCCTCTGGGGACCACGAACGTCTGGTTGAGAACCACTGGTATAAATCATTTGCTTACAGAGATCAAACCACTTACAGTATTCTCCAAAGGCCTTTATCTAGTTTCCGGAATGGAAGAGTACAATGAACATTTAAAAATGAAGCAAGTACATTGATTGGGGAAAAGAAGTTTAAATCAGAACACTAACTCTCACCCGAAGGATGTTTCAACCTGAATAGCATGTTCTCTGTATTGACTGTGGTTAGTGTGTATTGCAATAAATGTCCATGAAGTTTTATCCAGTTTTTATAGTAACATTTTATAACTAGAAAACTTACAGTTAATTCTAACTGAATATTCAAAGTTCTGCTTTTTTGGGCTACAAATAAATGTTCAACTTCATAAAACATAAGCATGTTACATTAAAAATTACTTTAAAAGATAAGATTGCAAAGCCAAGCACTCACAGATAGGAAATGCCAGAATTAAGGTTATCCATAAATCCTTCATTTGCCCCCCTGACCATATATATTGATAGTCTGGGCCAGATCAGTCTGTGGCAGAACCAAAAATGGAGCTCTGAGCTCCTGGGGCCCCGTCCAGGGTCTCAAACACACAAGAACATCCCGTTTCTTTCTACAGTAATGCACCTCATTCACTGTCCATCTTGTGTACTGAATGGAGCGGGGTCCTGAACAATAAATAGTACTGTATGTCATCACATAGCTGAGCGTATGCACAAGGACAGAAAATGAAGATTGTAGGACAACCTTAATTGCAGATGTTTATTCCCAAAACATGATGATTTCATAAAACATGATTCTAAAACAAACTTGGGTTAATTTTCCTTTTAGCTTGGACCTTGGAAGCTACCCCACGCTCAACATGTGCGTGATGGAGCCTCATTCTTGGAAACAGCTTGACTGTTTTTGCTGAAATATGCCAAAATTCAGCCCAAGGCAAAGGGCAAGCAGGGAAAAGTTCATCCCAAATGGTTAACATTTGGAGAAGTTAGCCATTGAAAACAGTCTGATGATGGACAGTATTAGATAACCTTGATCCTAGACATTCCTGCCTGCTATATTTCAGTATGATCTTGGTATAAATAATGGCTAAATAGTAACTCCTGGCACCCACAAAATTATATTGAGCTAAGTCAGAATACTGCTTAATTTAGAATCACTTTCCCAATTTGAATTTGAGCTGTCAGCTGCTTTGGGCGATGACGGCTTTTGATTTTGAAAGTTAGATGAACGTGATCAGAATTCTTATGTAGTCATCCATGCGCTGTCTGAGATTAACTCAAGTCCTCGTTCACTAGGGAAGTAGGGTTTGGAAGTGCTGCGAAGGAAGGGACACCAAGCAACTCAGGACACTACAACATGAAAGTATGGAAGAGGGGAGCTGACGGGGGCCAAAGAAAAACAACTCAAACTGGAAAAATCCAGTTCCAAGATGAGTGGTTTCACCTGAGTGCTATTAAGTTGAAACATCAGGGTTTCATTCCAAGACCCCATTCTCAGAAGCTTAGTCCATTTTGAACCTTCTCATTCTTCCAAGCCCAAAATGGTATTTCTTACTATTGGGGGGTGGAGAGGAGAAGTCATTTTATCCATATCTGACTATCAGAGCATGAATAAAGGGTTTCCCGTGCACAGTAAATTGCTCCAACTTTCTTTACAATCGGGTATTTCAAAACCTGCTTAATTTTTAACAGTTCTAACTTGGTGAGCTTCAGGCTCCAGAGACCTGGCTGAAATGTTAATGCTTAAACTGAGCAACAACCAAGGGGGTCAATAGTCACTTGAGGCAAGATTTCCCCTTGTGCAGAAGGCTAGCTCAGGTTTAGGGCAGGCACTGCTTCGGGCACATCTGTGACAGAGCAAACAGGACTTAAGTGCATTTGCCTCCACACAAAGGGAAGCTACAAGCGTACAGTTCGTGGGCAATACAGTTCTTGTCAATGTAGCGTTTACAATATACCAAGATACAGTGCTTGGATAGATGCACCTATAAACTCCGTACCTGGAACATTCAAGTAAATCCCTAGAGTGAACTGAATGATTTGGTGGCGCAGTCAGGCATTCATGTAAACACATTAATCTCTATTTAAATCTCATTCCACATTCAAGCAAACATTACACACACTATTTATGTTGATGATAGTCAACTGTACATAACTTTAATGACTTTCCTTGTTCACTCCGTCTCTGCCTCCCATGAACAAGGAAACATATGGCTTAGTATCAGCTTCCTTTGGTTAAATGTCTCAAAGGCCTGGTCTACACTGTGGGGAGGGAGGTCGACCAAAGACATGCAACTTCAGCTACGCGAATAGTGATTAAACCACCTACTTCTCAGCACTGGGTGGCAAGAATGGGTCTTTCCTGAACATCTCACGGCTAAAGGCTCTAGACAGCAACTGAGCCAAACAGATTCACAGAATTTGAAGTCTCGAGGACCTGGGGGAACTTCAGTATCTGTTTATGGTGGCACGCACGCTATGCTAGGTGTTTTCCAGATATCCAAGAAGGGACAGTCCAAGGAGCTGAAAATTGAGGGGCAGCTTGGTAGAAACGGTTTGATGAAGGGAAACAAAGTACAAGACCGATATACAAGCCGGCTAGAAAAACTAAGCAGCACAGCAGCAGTGAGCCTTTAAAGAAGGATTGTAGATGGGCAGGGATGAAACCTTAGGTTGTGCAGAGCACAGAAGAGCTGAATAGAAGGCACAGAGGTGATTGAGTGAGACACCACTGACAGGCAGACAGTATTGTTGAGGCCTGACCATGAAGCAAGGTTCAACAAGGAAAGATAGAGAGGATAGAGTTTCAGGGTGATGATAAGAAATTTAAATCCCATACATAGGGCTCTACCAATTTCACAGCTGTGAAAAACGTGTCACAGACCGTATAATAAGCCCTTCCCAGGGAAATCCAATTGTGTGTGTCCTAGTAGCAGTTCCTAGGCTCCAAAGCAGAAATGCCAAACCCGCGGAAGAAACGCAGAAATTGGGCTTGGTTTTGGCTTAATTGCCTTGTGAGTTGCTTGTTGGCTAGTTTTTGGCTTGTAGTTTGTTTGTCTTGTAGATTGTTGCTTCTTTTTTTTTTTGATCGGCTCCCAGCAAGCAGGGGCCGGGGAGCAGAGAGTCAGAGGTACACAGCGGGCCCACCGCAGTCTGAGACTGCATGCTGGGGGGATCTGGTTGCATAGAGTGTTGGGGTTCTTAGGAACTGGCTTGTTTTAGCCTTGTTTTGAAATGGGATGAGCTTGATGTTTGGCTTATTTACTGCATGAAAGTTGGCAACTTAGCTCCGAAGGTTCCTGCAGCTAGAGGAGGCTTGTGGACGTGCATCAGATCTCCCCGTGCTGCTGGGGGCTCCGAGCTGTGAGTCCCTGCTGCCGGACAAGGGACCCCACTGTGAGAACACTGTGAAATTTCAGATGTAAACATCTGAAAATGTGAAATGGACCAATTAAAAAAACCTCTGGCTGTGAAATTGATTAAAATCAACTGTGAATTTGGTAGGGATCCCATGGAAAACCTCAGAGAGCATGTGATATCTCAAACATTTCAGGGGAAGAAACTTTATCAGTCGCTAGACGACATGAGAGGGCAAAGCTACTCAAGGCTCACTGTGAAATATTTTTTTCAAGCCCTCCTAGTGAGAACCCCCATGTTATTTCTAAACTGCTTAAAAAGAATAGACAAGTATGGAGACTTCCTTCTGATGGGCACCTTGTTTTGAGGTTTGCCCCACTGCGAGCATGTCGTCCTAGTAAATTAAAAACAGACAGTATTTAACCTTAGATCAACTCATAATGGAAAGCCAGCTGAGACCTTAACTATGGGTCTCTTCCCCACCTCCACAACTTGAAATAGTCAGCGAGGGTCCCAGTCCTGTAATGGGTTTTGAGTGGGAGGTCCTTGTACTTTCACTAACATCAGGGAGACTTGACAGAGGGGCAGGGGTTGAATCACTTGGCTCCGATTGCAGGATTGAGTTCTGAGTGAACTTCTTTCCTGGGTCAGTATTTGAGGGGGTCAGAGAAGCACTAGTAATTGGAATAAGTAATGGAAAATTATGTGGTACAATCCAACACTCAGCTTTAAGAATCAAAATTAGACAAGGATTAGTCAGTAAAGGGATGCTAATCTTGACCATTCCAAGTACTAATAGAATATGTTTATTTAAGGATTGCTTTGTGTGGTATGATTGACTTATGTTCAGAGACCCAATATAAACATTTTGCAGTTTTTCATCTAGTTTGCAAGCTATGCTAAATTGCAAACAAACTGTATGGGGTACTTGTGAGGTAAATGAACTGGCACGGAGATTAAAGTATCTAAACTCTTACTTGAATTAGGTTGTTTTAAGATGAGTTTTTCATGGGGATCATAAGGATTGAGAGAGCATAAGCTAGTTAGCCTGACAGCCTGCCTAACAGACATAGCTATTCTTATTGCCTTCAGCTAGAGCTGGGCAATGTGCATGTGTAGCGTTAGCAATACTTGCTGTATCTGTCATACTCAGGTATTAGTGAATGCACAGGAATCTGAACTTTTTACTTGTATATATAAAAAGTTCAACCTTTTAAAAATGTAAAGGTCATGGTAAAAGGAAAAAGTAAAGGTATAAAACAGACTCCAGACAGGTGCAGGAATGTCAAGTAGATAGGTCTATGCAAAGTAGGCATCATGGAAATGAGAGCCGGGAAACTTAGCCACATTACCATAAATCTTTACTCATTCACTTGTGAGCTAGGCTTTTGGTATTTTGTAGTATTGTCAGTTGTCCCTTAAGAGATTCCTAAGTATGTTTCTCACTGAGAAGTTTGTATGTTTCTTTGTATACTTTGAAAAAATAAGATGCAAAGTAGTTAATGATCTCAAATTAAAAATGAAACAAATCAGTGAATTAGTGAAAAACTTAAGATCTGATCTTCCAAAGGGTTCTACAGGAGAAAAACCTTACATCCATCTGAAGTCCTGTTGTATGTGAGGATCTGCCTATGTAAATGTTTGCAGGATTAGGCCATTACACTGCATATGGCAAAAGCACCTTTTAAAGATCTCTAGGTTTCTAACTAGGTACAACAGTTAGTAAACTTTTCAACAAAAAACGTAAGTTTTGGAATTATACATTGATTTCAGCTAAAATTGGCAGGTGAAATAATTATAAAACTATCAATTACAAAAGGAAAAAATATATATGAAATATATAGAAGTTATTAAATGCAACACTACATATTCTCATATGTTAATAAAACAAAAAAATAAGTTTATACAGTACCATTCAGAGTCATTACTCAGAAAACGAGATTCTAGGCTGTTTCATTGAATGCTGCATACTTAGTTCAGTAGCCACTTTAAAAGGGAATTTCAATAGCCATTTTCATGGGTATGTTTAGAAATGCTGAGCTAAACAGAGAAGTTCAACAGTACAGAGGCAGCTAGACATCCAACTCAGTTGGGCACCATAGCTACCAGCTGTGCCTTTGAAAAAAATCTCCCGTTTTTTGTCAAGGCTGTATTGTTTTCCAGAGAGTGTATTCACGCAGAAAGCAGGTGTTACATCAGAATGTTATTGGAAAGGTTAGCATAAAAATCACAGTTAGCATTTACTTGTAATCATGCTTTGTAAAGATGCAATTAGGCATCATATTCCCTAAATCAAATCTGATACGAGAAAAGTGTCAGCTCAGTAAATGCCGCAAGAAGACAGTGAATGTGCATAGCTTGAAATGCTACCCTAGATTTGTAGTGAAAAACTGCCAGAAGCATTTGTTGCCATGAGATCGCACCTCCTATCAGATGATAATAAAAGAGGGGTGAAATCAAGACTCTCTTTGTGACATGCTTGTATTCAAAGGATCCTTGCTTAAATGGCCTGATTTGAAATGTGAATGTATCTGGTTGTTAAGAGACCTTATACTGTAGACTAACATGCTTCTTTTCTTAGCCTGTTTCCCCTGCCAAATCCTGAATTTGCTTTGTACTCGCTCTGTAAAAAATGACTAACAGCATTTTCCTGGCAAAGAAACTCACCTCAGCACAGAGAGCTGCTGTTGGTTTGTCTCTGCCTCCCTCCCACCACAGCGCACCATCGCTGAGGGAAGGACGGAGGAGATGGAAGCAGGCTGAGTGAAAAGTAGTGAATCATAGGCTGTATCTTATCTGCTTGAAAGCTTGCATTGTTTGCTCATATTTCTGTATCTCTCCTGTATCCTGCTAAATGTACCCATATCATGGTGATTTATGACATGAGGGGCATAGGAAAGGTCAGTAATGCTGATTTCAAAGGGGAATAAACTGTGTGACATGCGATATGCTAAAGAACATTGGCTGCTGTTTTAGCTTATTAAGAAAGACGTTGGCTCAATGCCCAACCTTCAGTTGGTTTGCAGAATAGGCAGGAGTTTTGAAGAAGGAGTAGTAGTTAGGGGTTTTAAAGAGGCACCCTCACTAGGTTCTAAAATGCAAAAGATTTGTTCTGCTCCTTTGTTTCACACGTATTATGCTGGTTATTTGTATGGATAGATGAACTGTGACAAGCCATCACAGCAGGGAAGCTGAACCTAGGATCACCATGTGACGTTGCAGCCCATAATACTTTATAGAAATATGCTTATGAATGTAAATATAACATAACTGGAGTATGTTTTATGCTACATGTGCCATGTAAAATATCTCTGCAAAGGTTATGTTCTACTGCCTGTATTCATCCTATTCATATGCATGTATCATTTTTATATCTTAAGTTATGAGCGGCAGCTCTATGCTTGTATTTAAAGTGTTTGCTGTAGAAAGCACCTAAGTCAGATTTGGTCAACATAATGTGAAAGGGTTAATCAAGTAAATGGAAGTACTTGGTGAACAATGGGCTTTGACAGATGCCAGTCCACATCTGAGCTTTCCTGGGAACGTTTGGGCTAACGTGTGGGCAATGGCTCGGCCTCTAGAGAACTGAGTCATGCATGAACATGTGACTTGCCCATGTGACTCCAAAACTCCATCTTGTAGCTATGATTCTACACAGGGGAAGAGAGGGGGTTTCCACCCCAAGACAGAGACTATATAAGCCCCTGAAAATCCCTCCATTTTGTCTTCAGCTGGTTCAAGAGATATTCTCTTCACCCCAAAGAGATGCCTGAAAGAAACTGGAACAAAGGACAGGAACTACAGGGGTGTGAGTGATTGCCAGACCCAGACTAGGAGAAAGTCTAGTCTGTAAAAGAAGCTTATTGGAACATCTCTGAGGGCGAGATTTACCTGCATTTAGTCTCTTCCTGTATTAGGCTTAAACTTCCTTGTTTTATTTTATTTTGCTTGGTAATTAATTTTGTTCTGTCTGTTATTAACAGGAAGCACTTAAATCCTACTTTTTATATTTAATAAAATCACTTTTTACTTATTAATTAACTCAGAACAAGTAATTAATTCCTGGGGGAGCAAACAGCTGTGCACCTCTCTCCAACAGTGTTATAGAGGGTGAACAGTTTATGAGTTTACCCTTTATAAGCTTTATACAGAGTAAAGCGGATTTATTTGGGGTTTGGACCGTACTGGAAACTGAGTATCTATCTGGGTGTTGGAGACAGGAGCACTTCTTAAGCTGTTTTTGGTTAAGCCTGCAGCTTTTGGGGGGACGTGGTTCAGTCCTGGGTCTGTGTTTGTAGCAGGCTAGCGTGTCTGGCACAAACAGGCAAGGTTTTGAAGTCCCAAGCTGGCAGGGAAAACAGGCTCTGAGGCAGTCCCGGCACATCAGGTGGCAGTTCCCAAGGCGGTTTCTGTGACCCAACCCATCACACACCGTAGAGCATGTCTTGCACCTACCATTTGCATCATGTCCCTTGTTCATCGCTGCATTAGTTCATTCTGTCAGCAAGGGGGAATAATTATATGCAGCCTAGGGCCCATTCTGCCTTCTGATACAGGCACAGCTCCCATTGAAGTGGGTGGCAGGAAGCCTGTATATCTGAGCACTAAAGGTTCTGCTGGGTGTTAAACATCTAACTTTTTCTTCCAAATTCAAGTGAATGAAGATGTTAGGTCTTCAGTTGACTACTGACATTACGTCCTCGGAGCCTGATCCATATTTAGTGTTAACATAAAAAAATCAGAAGATGATTTACTGGGGTTGGGTTGTTTTCAGTGCAAGTACAGTACTACTTAGGCTTGCAATTATATTTAAGAGTACAGGGTAAGGGAAAATCCTATCTGCAGAAGAACCAAGAAACAGCACAACCTGTAATACAGCAATTCCTGTAGCAAAGTGGTCATCCTGGGGTTAACTGAGTTACTCAGAGTACTAGGGGATGGACCTATGCTTTTATCCCTCCTTATTTCAGATTTTGTCAGGGCGAATTTCGACACTCCCCCCCCCGCTCCCGCAGCACAGACACAGTTTGATGCATCTGGATAAAGCAGGAAGTTCCCAGCCTGCAGTCCTGTGAGCTGATAAAGTGGACGGGGTCCAGAGAAATGCCACAAGAATGATTAAAGAATTAGAAAATATGCTTTATAGTGATTGAGCTCTTTGAGTCTAACAAGGAGGAGGTTAAGTAGTGACTGGATCACAGTACATAAGAATCTACACGGGGAACAAATATGTAACAACGGGCTCTTCAGTCTAGGAGAGACAGGTATAATATGACCCATATGGCTGGAAGTCGAAGCTAGACAAGTTCTGTCCGGAAATAAGATGTGATTTTTTAAACAATGCGAGTAGTTAGCCACTGGAACAGTTTCCCCAAGGGTTGCGATAAATTCTTCATCACTGACCATTTTTAAATCAAGATTAGGTGTTTCTCTAAAAAATCTGCTCAAAAAAAATCTCTACAGAATCTAAAGAATACGCTAAAAATATCTTACTTTGAGGAAGTCCAGGAGGCCAGACTAAGTGGTCACAATGGTCCCTTCTGGCCTAGCAATCTGAGGAGAGTGTTATTTTTGTTGCACTGAGTGATACCGTCACAAAAGTTCCTCCGTGCGCTGAGGAAGGAGTAGGACTCAGGAGCCCACACAGTGGCTCTGCGTTGCTCCATAGGCAAACCCAAGTGCCACGATTCATGGGGATTTCGGAGCAGGGGCAAGGCTTGTGGATCTGCTACTGCTCAAACAGGATCAGCTGGTGCCAGCAAGTGCAACTCCTTTGACTTCAGATGAGCTGCACTTGCGGTCAGCAGTTCAGGATGGAATCCTTTACCCATTAAATAAACCCTTTGCTTCTTTCGTTGTGTACTGTTACTCATTAATCCCATCTTTTCCTTAAATCTACTCACCAGCAATTTTTCATGACCACTCATAACCTAAGGAGTTGTTGACTTAACAAGGCACATGGAACAAAACCCACCCAGCCAGGGCTGAAGAAACAGCCCTCCAAAGAGCAGGCATTGATGAGACGCTGCACCCATTCCAGGCTCTGGGGACCAGTTCCCCAAGACACAATGTTCCTTGGGATTTATAATCAACGAGAGCTTTGAGTGCTCCGCAGAACAGAGCCCTCTTGGAGCCAACAAGTGATGAGTAACAGCCTGAACTTTAAACCTGCCCAGTTCACTCCTAATAGCAACCAAAAATTGAGTTAGGAACTTGGAAGGCAATCAGTGGCCCTAATGGGAAAAATAAACATATTAACTCAGTCTCTGCAGAGCTCTTGACCTTCCTCCTAAAATTCAGCAAGACAGACCACCCAGGGTTTTCCTATCTCACATGCCTCCTATAACTCCCTCCAGACTTGGATAATGTGCTTTCTCTGCTAAGACTGAAAAACTCAGCAGCAGAAAAGGTTGAGCAAGAATGAGATATTATGCTCTCAAATCCTGCCCACCGGGGGGGGCTCACAGCTGTCCCTCTCCGAGGGAGGCCATGCCCCCTCGCTTCAGGAGATCAGAAGGAAACTCATCCAAAACTTTGGCCCTTGATGTAAGGTGTGAATGGCTTTTATGGCAGTATTACATCTATGCGGAAAATATTAAAGGCTGTTAAAATTGGAATACAGTTACTGTAGGTGTGTGTTTCCACGGGTGCAGGAAAGACCTTCGTATTTGCTGGGCAAATACATTTATTAATCCTCAGCTGTGCCAAAAGCAATGAAGAATCCAGCTAAACAACCATTTAATCATGAGAATTAAACAGGCAAATTTTCATGTTGGACCAGGGGTGTACTAGGCAACCAGTTGGGGCCTCAAGAAAACAAATGGAGTGGAGAAAATCTTGGTAAAGCTGCTTTGTACGTGGGTAAAAAGTTGGAGATTCAGATAACACAGGTTCTAAATGAAAGCATGGGTAAAAAACCCATGCTCTCTCCCCAGATCTGCTATGTTGCTTATGTTCCTGCTTCTGGGAGATGGAGATGAAAATGCCATGGGCTGGGCAAGGAAAAGCCTGTGCTTAGATGCTATGGACACCTGTCACTTTAAAAGAAAAAAATCTCATATGTAAATCCTTTAGAGGTACCCTAGTGGTCCTATGTGCCAGAAGAGAATGGGCATCTTACCCATACGTAATACAGCCTTCTTTATAGTAGAGCCACTTGCTGGCTTTGTTAGAATAACAACATTAGGGCAAAACTGTTTTAAAATCAGAATAAAGAATAATGTATGTATTTTTAAACAACTGAAATGTGGCTGTGAATTATAGAACTAAAGCAGCTGATCTATTTGAGAGAAAGGTTCTGTTTATATTAAGTATAAAAGTGATACAGTTTCATTATTTAACAAATGCTATTATAGGTTTTACAGTAGCACCTAGGGGGGTCAACCAAAAATGGGGCCTTGCACCATTGTGTCCCATGCTATATGAACAGTAATAGAGTTGATGGCCAGAAGAACTTACAATCAAAATTTAGTTAGAGACCAACTTTGTCATGTTAATATTTCAGTCTCTCTAGCTTACTTTAGCCATTTTCTTTGTTTCATACCTTTTAAATTGCCTATATTCTTTAGAGTGACAAATGGAAAACTTCACTACAACTTTACCAGCCTGGATAATTTGATGGATCTTCTCTGGAAAAACAAACTCATTCCAGGTAAGGACAGCTTTTCCCTGGTCAGTTAAAAATGTTAGCTCAAATGTACAATCATCAAACTAAACAGCTTTTGCCAGAGCAGATTTTGATCCAGAATTAGTTCTCTTCTACTGACATTTGACTCCCATTAATGTAAATGGAAATTCTGCACACAGATCACCAGGAATAATGTAAAGGAGCACATTAGTGCTTTACTTCTACATGTTTTGGCATTAATCTGGGACTTCTGAACTGGAAGCTTTGATCAACTCCCTCCTCACTGAAATACGCTCAAGAAGGGACCAAAGAAGACATGTTCCTAAACTCATCTTGCTTTCACTACCCATATACAACTATACACACCTTCACCACCTCCCAGTCACACTCCAATTCATAATATGAGACGGTAACTCCTAATACTGTTGATTTCATTGACAAGCAGTGAGTTTGAACAACCTCAAGTCCAAAGTAACTATTTGTGTAGAATTAGCATGTGGCATCAGGAAAGGTAGCCCATTTAATGTAACTAATTTCCTGCATCTTATGTAGTTTCAGATTCTTAAGTGTCAATAAGACTCAATTACGTCCTTAGCTAATCAAAAGTAAACCAGTTCACGAAAATGGGGAGTTAGACTTCTTTTGTTTATTTAAGGATTTGAATTGATGGGAAGCCCTTCAGGATACTTTACAGATTTTGAAGATACAAAACAGGTTATAAGATGGAGGAGGCTAATTGCACTTCTGGCCAAGAGATACATAGGTGAGTTATTAAATAATGTTTGTTTAATAATCAGCCCTTTATTCTTCCAAAGTTCTGTGGCTTATACTTGATTTCAGGATGCATAGCAGCACTTGGGTGAATGGGAAAGGCTTAAGTGGGCTTATTTAAGCAATACTAATTCTTGAACTCAATTTTGGAAGCCTCATAGAAGGGTGAGTGACTAAAGCAACTTGAAACAAATCATGGAGCTCAGTACCTTTAAGTTTTTACTGCCTATTGAGTGAGGAGTTCTAATTGAGGCTGAGGATTATTTGCTCAATTCCACTTCTTATCTTTTTTTAGTTTGATTTTCACCACTCAATATTAGACAATACAACACTAAAAACTACTAATACAGTGTGTAGCCAATAAAAAAAAAAATGAGGCTAAGTCAAACTATGTGGGCTGCAGTCCTGGGGAGGTAGTGGAATCTCCATCCTTCGAGGTTTTTAAAGTCAGGTTTGATAAAGCCCTGGCTGGGATGACTTAGTTGGGGATTGGTCCTGCTTTGAGCAGGGGGTTGGACTAGATGCCTCCTGAGGTCCCTTCCAACCCTGATCCTCTGTGATTCTATGAGGATTAGCATTTCCACAGTGCTGTTCACCCACAGCTAAAAGCGCTGTACAAATAACAAACCTCTTAAGTCTCTCACCTTCCTGGGAAGTAGATAAAATAAATACCATTACCCCAATTTTGCAGTTGGGTAAACTGAGGTACAGACAAGTTAAGTGACATGTCCAGGGTCACCCAGGAAGTCAATGACAATATCAGGGATGAGAATAGAGGAAGGGATGGATTTTGAAGACTGACCAAAAAGTGGCAAAGTCCTGGTCAGGAGAGAAGGAGAGAGGCATCAAAGATAAGTGAGGTTGTAGTTTATAGTAGATAACAAGCCTTTGAATAGTTTGAGGCCTTTAGTAGCCCTCTGTCGTAGCTTTGGGAGCCACCAGAACTGTGCCAGGGCAGCCATGTGTTTATAGGTAGATAGGCGTTGCATGTTGTCCATATGTAATGAATGTGATCATTTGGATCCCACTATGGCCTTACGTTGGTTGTGTAAAGAGCAAGACAGACAACAGTGGTTGACAGGAAGAAAGCTGGTGTTGGTATCTTTAGCTCATTCTCTGTGGGTAAGATTCTTTTTAGTCACAGAGGCTCAAATTCAGCCATTCGAGCCAGGCATACCACAGCCATTGAAATCCATGGGAGCTGCACAGACACCTGAAAGGATAGAATTTAATCCACTATGTTTGGAAGACAACGGGTCGGTCTTGAGCTCTATCCCTGAAGTATGAATGATTCGTTGCCCTATGGAAGCGTACCGTGCAGTAATGAAAGGTAGTTTCATCTGCAGATAGATATGGATTAGAACATGTTGCCAAATGGAATTTTGAAACTTGGAACGAGCCAGATCACCATGACTTCGATAATGTGTCAATGAGTGTCAAAGGTAAGTTTGTTTTTTGACCTTGATTTAATTCCTGTGGGAGTGGAGTAGGGTAGGGGCAGATGAGGTGATAATTAATAGGGTATGTACCAGTATATTCTGTTTTATAAGGGATTGGCCCTGGGTGTGATCCATGTAACTTCCATTAATAGCCTTCCTGCCCTGAATTTCATAAAGTCTCAGGTTAGACTTTAACATGAGAGAAAACAGAAATGACGGTGGGGAATGGGGAATAAGGGTGACACCAAAGGAATCATGTTTTTCACTATTTGGTTATGAACTAAGCTGCTACGAGGGGTGTTTTTCTTTTTTTCCTGCTTTAAAGCCATGTGTTTTAACAGATGTGTGCCTTGGTAGCTTGCCCCGGCAAAATCCTTTAAAGGTGCTTCCTGTTGCTCAGACTGTATGAAACCAAGGGAGGGGACTTTGAGATCCCTGTTGTGATCAATAATGGAGAGAGGAAGTGGAAAAAGGGGGCTTCAGACACATTGTATGCTGTTAGTTGTGCACACCGCCTATTGCAGCCATATGAGGACTGATCGTACTCTTTGGTAACTTCAGTCAAGACACCATTATTATTTTAAGCTGTAACCATCTACTGTATATGTAATTGTTCTGACTCTAGGGTTTCTCAATTATTACGATGCATGCTCAGAAGGGTTAAGAGAAGCTAGTCCTTTACTGAAATTTGGAGGCCCAGGAGACTCTTTCCATCCATTCCCAAAATCGCCCATCTGCTGGAGTCTTCTACAGCACTGCTACAATGGAACCAACTTCTTCACTGGAGCGACTGGTGTAAGGTTGGACTACATAGCCCTACACAAGAAGGTCAGTCCAAGGCTTCTGACTGTTTAAGAAATCCTCTCATGTAGACTTGTCTTTATTAATCCAAGTTATTGCTCAGGTGGACTCTGCAGCCCCACTGGGTTATGAAGTTCACTTTTAGAATTCTGCTCTGCCTGTATCGGAGTACATAACCATTACAATTCCCTTTAAAGAGGTTCTAATAGACAAACTTCCTTCTAAGCCTGTCTAGTCTTTTCTGCCACTTTCACATGTGGAGAGTCGGGGGAAGTATACAATTTTCCCCTTTAAAACAATAGTCTTGACTGCAAAAGCGACAGAGTCCTGTGGCACCTTAAAGGCTAACAAATGTATTGGAGCATAAGCTTTCGTGGGCTAGTACCCACTTCGTCGGATGCATCAAGCTACAACAACACAGCGCACATATCTGACAGAGACATACGTGCTTGTGCTCTGTCTTACAAAGAAGAGGTTCTCAAACTGGGGGCCGGGCTGTCCGTGGGGGGCATGGAATGTATCTGGGGGAAGGGGGAGCATGAGAAAAAAACCTTACTGCACACATTTTACCCACAGCAATGAATAACTAGCAACGCTGACTCCTCCGGCCATACCAGGTCCTTAGATGGTGCTGTGCATTTTGATGGATTTCTGTTAAGCTTGCACAGCATGATACAAAATCGTTGCCATCTGTGCGTTACTCCGTTTGCTAGGACGCGGTGTGCATATTTAATTGTAAACAAAATCAACCACAATGGCAGTTTTGCTTTTGTTCTTATTACATCGGCTCTGTTTGAACCAGTGTTTCACTGTTCTTAACATTTAGTAAGAGTTGCACGTTGATTTTTTTTAATCGATATAATGTACGAGGGGGGCAATAAACGGTATAGACGACCGTACATTACACTTTGCTTCCTCCCTTTGCATGACATGGGATTCCAGGGAGCTGGAAGTTCTCTTCACATCTTAGAACAAGAAACAGAAGCAATGGAACAAATTCAGAAGTTGTTCCCAAATCTCACCTCGGTTCCAGTATACAATGATGAAGCAGACCCACTGGTTGGATGGTCAGTCCCACAAACGTGGAGAGCTGATGTGACCTATGCAGCCATGGTGGTGAAGGTAACTCAACGCTCATTTACTGTCTTCATCTAGTATGCTAATCCACAGGGCAAATGTGTTGCCCAAAGAATATTTTATTAGGTTTCTGAATGGACTTCAGGACAAAAAATTACAAGCCAAATCCTGAGGTTTGAATGCTCTCACACCAGGGGGTCAGGTGCTTTAACTTCACAGCTTTAGTTAATTCATCTTCCCTTTTCCTGTGAAAACTCCTCTTCCAATGTGCTGGGGACACTGTTACCATGAATTCTACTGCCTGACTGGCTAAACTCACTTTCCCTCATTCCCTGTAATAGGCTCACTAGTATCTGCTTGTAGTGCATTATACACCTGCAACTGTACAAAATCACCTTTTCCCAGAAAGCCCTAGGCACCACTAACGTCCTTCTTGACTGCTTAATGCAGTGGTCCTTGGACTTTGGGTGAGGTCTCTGCACAGAGGGCTGACATGAGGTCATTATTACTGCCCGCAGCAAGGGGCAGGCCATACAATGGGCATATGGCCCTGAGTTAAGGGCCGGGGGAGTGCAGAACTACGTAACCATGGAGGCAACTGCAATGCTGGGGAAGAAGCTGTCCTTCCTCGTTGGAGCATGCCAGTTGTACCAATCTGTGAATATTCCCTGTGGTGTCTGCTGAACCGTACCCTTGCATTTGGAGGGGAGACATGAGCAACTAGAGGGATCTTTGTAAGTTCCTGGAAAGCCCATGGGAGTATTGACCTGAAAAATCGACTGGGTTTACACACTTGGATGTTCACAAACCTCTAAGGCCTAGTCTACCCTGGAGAGTGAGGGGGTCAACCTAAGATAAGCAACTTGCGTAGCTGAAGTCGATGTATCTTAGGTCGACTTACCTGGGAGGTGGAGTTCTGGAGTCGACGGGGAGAGCACTTGGGGAATCAATTTATTGCGTCTATACTAGATGCGATAAATCAATCCCCGATAGATCAATCCCTGCCCGCCAATCCGATGGGTAGTGTAGACGTACCCTAAGTGCTAGCTGGCGTATCTCATTTCTCAAATACTTCCGGTCTGTGGCATACTTGTGATGGACAGAGACAAGCTTTCAGGCTTACATAGAGTCCTTTTCAGGTCTGGAAAAAGTTGTTTAGTGTAAGTAGTTAACATGTTTCAATCTGTTTCACCTTGTATTTTGCAGTGTCCTTGAGTATCTTGCCCAGCCCTGAAGAAGAGCTCTGTGTAAGCTCGAAAGCTCGTCTCTCTCACCAACAGAAGTTGGGCCACTAAAAGATACTATCATGTCTCTCTAATAGCTTGGGACCAACATGACTATGACTACACTGTACACTCATGATAGCTTCATCACTGCTTATGTCACACTATTTTTAGCTGACTCTTAAAGAAAGTGCATCTCCCCTCAGCCCCTTCGTTGGCTCCTTATTATTGCCCTGCAAAAAGTGTAAACATTTGAGGGTTTGCCAGCAGAACCCTTCACGTTTCTGCTCTGGCCTACGCTTCTGATCTGTCTCCTTGTTGCATCATTGGTCGTTTTACAGAGGAATAAAAGGGGTGTGCCCAAGGTCACTCAGCAAGGAGTTGGAACTGGGGCCAAAGCCTGCACTTCGTTACGCCGGTGTAAATCCAAAGCAACTCCAACAGGGTCTGTGGAGTTATTTAGTACTGTTCGGGTGTAAGCCCAGAGTGCTAGTCAATCCTTTGACAACAAGGCTCTCTTTTGTATTGCAATTGATAGCATACATGGTCCATTAATGCCTGATCCTAATCACTGTTCCAATTATTATTGGCAAGACAGCAAGGGCAAAACGCTGCTAAGTTCTTATACATGCAGTACAATGAGAAACATTGACAGAAAATGTGGAAATCACATCTCCAGTGAGAGCTCTTGACATAAGTGCTAAACCACGCTAGTAATTCCATCCTCTGAACACTTAAGACTTAACTTCCTGAGGAAGCATGTGTCAGCCTTCACTCTTAATACAAGAGGTTCCCAGGGATGATGTGAAGTCTCCAGATTTTCCGAAAGTAAAGCTACAGAACTCTTCAATCTCATAGAGCTCTCTCCATTGACTGTAATCCCAGTGCCCAGTTAACATGGCTTGAGCCCTTTCACCTCCTGCTTACACAGTGTATCTAGAACTCTTCCGTAGTGCAGCGCTGGGCGTTCTCACAGAGAGCCTGCTGCTCCCTGTGCATTCTCACGGGTAGTGTTCATCCTTCACATCTGAGTCAATGCACTGCCGCAGTCCTACCGATGCCCTAATTTTAGCCAGCCTGAGCGCTTGTGTGAACTAAAGCCACTCCGAGTTGAGCTTCATGAATTTTGAAGTCAAAATGTTGTATGCTTTTGCTTTCATTACATGTACAGCGCTTTGTCCTGCACACACATGTAGCAGCATAGAGACGAAACTAGTTCTGTAGCTTCACTACAATGTCCGAATGAAGCCAGGGTGTTCTACTCGGCTGTTTTCAGCGGGTAAGCGAATGCACGGAAACGAGTTAAAGTGGCCCCCCACAGAAGCAGCCCATCATGCCTGCTGAATATGCATTTCAACAGAAATAAGACGGTTGGTTTTAAAATAGGAATCTATTTGTTAGAGTATCGGCAAGAAGTTGTTTTTTCCCCCAGCATGATGGCCAGTTTTCCCCGTTACTTTACAGGTAATCATCCAACATCAAAACCTGCTTATTTCCAAAGCCAACAACACTATCAACTACACCTTGCTGAGTAATGACAATGCCTTCATGAACTACCACCCCCATTACTTCACCCAGAGAACACTGACTGCCCGGTTTCAGATGAACAACACAAAGCCACCTCATGTCCAGATGGTGAGGAAGCCTGTGCTGACCATAATGGGATTGCTGGCACTGCTAGGTATGGTAAATGTTTATTTTAAGTCGCTAAATGCCACTCCCCAGTCACATGCTTAAAATCTATTAACAGGTCATCTACTCCATCTTCCTGCTAACATGGGGTTATTCCTGCCTCCACCTTTACTAGCAGTTTGACCAGTCCAGTTGTATGTGTCACTAGGAATGGCACTTCCACCCCTCTCCCTGGGAGATTAACAGTCTTGGTGTCAGGCTGTTTTCCAGAGAAGTCTGTTATCCCTCTAAATTGATCCTATTGCTTCTATTTATACCCCGTATGCCACCTCAATCAGTACCTTTCCTTTTATATTTGTGGACTGGTATCCCCCTGGGCCAGGTCTATTCAAGCTATATTTCTCTTTAATAAGCTCTCTGGACTCTCAGTTTTTCTGAGCTCCTGCCAAGGTGTTCATCTAGGCCCTGATCCTCTTAGACACATAGTAAAGTCTTCATCACGTCACCTTGATGGATCAATCCATCAGCCCTCACAGCGAGAGCGCCGATCACAACACGTTGTTGTTCTAGCCAGTCCTCCAGCTGCCCGCTGGCCAGGCTGTCAGTAGCACGGACACCCGAGAGACATAGCGCACAGAAGCCCAGAACCCCTAAGCGAGCCGTCAACCTCAGCCTCCCAAGCAGCTGGGATTACAGATGCACGCCACCGACTTAAGTCTTATTGACTTAACTGTTATTGGGCATGTAGTACCTAAAGGCCAAACAGGTTGGGGACCACGGTGCTAGGTGCTGGACAAAGATAGTAAATGAGATTTATGCATATGCTGAAGTGCTTTGCAGAACCAGGGCTGTACTTCCAGAGCTGAACACTATGGACACTTTCAGTTATGTCAGGGAAAATCCCGTGACTTCACCAGAGCCGCTCCACATTCACGCTGGTCTAAGCAAGTAATCTATAGCTCAGCCCTGCGGATAGATGGTTCTGTGTTCCGCCTCATCACTGCTCTAGTTACCTTTGTGACAAAAATGGATTTTTACTTTCAGGGGAAAACCAAGTTTCTGCTGGTATTATCAGCAAAGACGAAAGTGCCAACACGGTTGGAGCATTAGCCACAGTGCACGCTCCCGCTGAGTTACAGCCTTCAGACAGCTGGCAGGCCACCATACTGATCTACGCGAGTGACGATCTCCAGACATCCTCCAACATCAGTGCTGTAACAGTGAACCTCACCCATTTCCCCAGGCAGGCAGGTAAACGGGCTGGGTAGGGGGTCTTTGGGTACTGGAGCCCCAGGAGAAGGTTCACGTTAAACATTTCCAAAGGGTTCATTTCGTAAGTGAGGTCACATCTAGAATTTGTATATTACCAAGCAGATTCCATTTGTGACTAGAAATCTCTACCTGGCAGCCCCAGATTTTCTGGGGTTTTGGAGCACTGTATTAGGAAGGATCGTGGCCCCTGATCCCAGAGTTGGGCCTGGGATACTGTGAATTCTACCCTTTCAGAAATTCTCCAGCCCAGCTGTCCCTGAGCCAGGTCTCATTGAGCAAAGCGTTCCCTCTGGGGCCGATCACAGTGTAATCTAGATATTGAACATTGCACAATGGATTTCCTGGGGTTGTCCTCAAGAGTTGCTACTGGGGTTGAGCACCTGTGAAAGTCAGGACACTTCTACTTAGGAGCCTAGGTAGGAATTTAAGAGGATAACATTAAGGGCCAAGGCTTGAAAATATTTACTCACAGGCACTTGTGAAAACTTTACCCCGAGTCCCATTGACTTTCAGTGAGATTCAGGCTCTTAAGTCGCTTTTGAAAATGGGACTTTGGCGCCTAAGTCATTTAAGCACATTTGAAAGTTTTACCCTTCATCTTTAAATCCAGATCAGGAGCTTTACATGTTTCCTTTGTGTTTCCAAAGAGCTTGTGTATGTGACATACTACCTGGACAACAACCTAACCAATCCCTGTTTGGAGTGGAAGAAAGTAGGAAGCCCCGATTTTCCTTCTGTAAAGCAATTCCAACAAATAAGGGATGCTGAGGTATGCTGCATATGCGGTAAAAATTGTCAGTGTTGACACACTGTTCATGAACTGGTGACATTATGGCTAAGGAGCCAGATGACTGGTTTATGTTCTGGAGCAGAGTGTCTCAAACTGGGGTTCGTGGAACTGGGGGTCCCTGAGAGTACTCCAGGGGGGCTATGGGCCCCGCTGATCAACTCAACTCCTCCCTTTCCTTCCCAGTACCTCCTGCGCACTGGGAGATTGTAGGCACTAAAAAGTCCTGCGGGGCTAAGGCAGGCTCCCTACCTGCCCTGGCTCCACATTGCTCCCAGAAGCAGCCGGCATGTTCCGGGGGCCCCTTGGGGGTAGGGGGGGGCAATGGGTCTCCACATGCTTCCCCCACCCCAAACACTGACTCCACAGCTCCCATTGACTGGGAACTGTGGCCAGTGGGAGCTGCGGAGGCAGTGCCTGCAGGCAAAGGCAATGCACGGAGACCCCCTGCTCCGTCACTCCCCCACTTAGGATCCGTTGCTTTCGGAAAATGTCCAAGGTAAGCGCCACCCGGCAGGAACCCACACCCCAACCCCTGCCCCATCCCACAACTAATCTCCCTCCCAGAGTCCGTACCCCTTCCTGCACCCGAACCCGCTGCCCCAGCCTGGTAAAAGTGAGTGAGGGTGGGGGGAGAGCGAGCGATGTGGGAAGGGGCAATGGAGTGAAGGGGGGCGGGAAGAGGTGGGGCAGGGGTGGGGTCTCAAAAAATTTTAAATCAAAATGGGGGTCCTCGACTTGCTAAAGTTTGAGAACCACTGTTTCTGGAGGATCATTTAGATACTGAGTTTTGCATGGACTGAGTCATATGGTTATCGCCTCTTTTCTCCATGATTTCCATGATAAGCCTAGATAGGTAACTGCATTACAGCTTGCTCGAATGCTTTAATACTGCCCAGGAACTGCAGAGTGAGTGGGAACCCTCTTGTTTGTGTCCGCTCTTTGCTTTCTACGTTAGATTTTCAATCTAAGCCCATAGTAGTACTGACCAGGGGAAAAATAAAATGTAGGACAAGTCCCAGACAGGTGGCTGTAAGTCAGTTAGCACGTGCAGGCCTCCAGCCGCCAGAGATGGGCAATTAAAAACGCATTTGGCATTGCAGTAGCTTTTACTAACCATTCAGCCTACATATGCCAAAAGGACTGAATGCCGATCGCCAACCTGCCTTCGATTGTCCCACAGTTTAAGAAGTGACTGCCCTGCCTTGCTTAAGCAGCAACAGATGTTTAAAGCAAGTAATCTCCTCTCTCATTCCTCTGAAGAGAAATCCAAACCAGAAAGTGAACGTGACATTTTGGGTGAAACCCTGGCCCCCTCTGGAGCCTTGACTTTAATATGTGCTGGGTTTCACCTTTGTGTTTTTTGAATGCCCTATTACAGAGTTTCTCAAGTTTCCGGAGCTGGTCATAATTTACAGATTAAAGAATACCTGCAAACCCTCCCTCAAGACTTCTGATCCCTAACCATGACCAGGCCAAAAGCATGCAACTACCATGCTCTAACTAGCAAGTAATTATACAAAATCCATGAACGAGAAAGAGTGAACTCAGGACAATGGAGAAACCTGTCTGGCTGCTGGAAGACCATGCACACTGGATTGGCTAAACGGACATAAGGAACCTTGATTGACAGTCTACGCAAGTCTACTTATCGCCACCATCTAAGAAACTTGACTGGCCGAACTACAAGGAGAAAAGCGGGATGAGATCTTACACCTCAGTCATCCTCCTTCGGAGCTATCCAGAGCTGTCTAAGGCCCTGACATGAATCTTGCTGCCGCGTGCTGCAGCATCTTAAAAGGGGAACAAAGGGTTTGGTGACACCTCTCCCCCGCCCACTTTCTGTGTGGGAGATCAGGGAAGCACAGCTGGGTCTGAAATTCCCTCCAAATGCTGAGTTATCAGCTGCTCAGTTTCTTCAGTAGAGTCTGAAACAAGAGGAAATGACTCCACTTGATCATCAGCTTCCAGGTGTTTCCTACAACGAGTGCTTCTGCCTTGTTATGCATGGACAGAACATTGATATTCCCGGCTGGAGAGAAGAGTGAAGCTCACTGAAGTGCCCACGCACATCAGTAAATTAAACTAAGTGCCGAACCCAGGATGAATTGGCGAAGGCGTCAGCAAGGGGAGAATGCTGATCATGCAGGAAAACCAGCACCCCTGTCCTTAAAATCAAGAGGAGAACGGCAATTTTGCCTTGTGAAGGAGGAGCTACTCAGGGAGGGAATTGCAAAAGCTCTACATTCCCTGGCCAGCTTTCTGGGAAGGTCACTAGTTCAGAGCTTGATGAAGGACCGGTGCAGGTTTGCACGCACACGGCATATGAAAGTGTGAGGCACTAGGTAGGGTGCTTAGGATCCATGTGATCAGGTTGCTTTTAACTGTCATCAGCTGGGCTCTGTCCCCACAGATTGCCATACGTCACTCCCACTGAAAGCAGAGATCTGTGGCAGCTTCTCGGAAAGACTCAAATTAGAACTCAGCCAGCTTTCATTGAATCATAAAAGATCAGGGCTGGAAGGGACCTCAGGAGATCATCTAGTCCAACCCCCTGCTTAAAGCAGGACCAATCCCAACTAAATCAAGCCTGACCTTACAAACCTCTAAGGAAGGAAGTTCCACCACCTCCCTAGGTAACCCATTCCAGTGCTTCACCACCCTCCTAGTGAAATTTTTTTTCCTAATATCCAACTTAAACCTCTCCCACTGCAACTTGAGACCATTACTCCTTGTTCTGTCACCTGGTACCACTGAGAACAGTCTAGATCCATCCTCTTTGGAACCCCCTTTCAGGTAGTTGAAAGCAGCTATCAAATCCCCCTTCACTCTTCTCTGCTGCAGACTAAACAACCCCAGTTCCCTCAGGCTCTCCTCCTAAGTCCTTTACTAAGGAGCTAGTGGAAGAGAGCCGGCTGGACACAGTAGGAACTAGACAGAAAAGCCCCTCATTGAGAGGCAGTGAGAACCCTTCCATAACAAAACCAGCATCTTGTGCTGGATACCAACTGGGGTCAGATCCAGGGGGACAAAACTCAACGTATCTGTAGGTCTCTCCCAGCCTTCCCTTCTCCCTCAGCGGGGGTCTGGAGCTGCCCTTATACACTGGGCATTTAAAGAGCTGGTAAGGTTAAATTCAGAGGGGTGGGGGACTGATGACAGCCGGCCTCACCTGCCTACTGACTGTGTGAATGAACAGGCTGTAGCCCACACTTTCCTTCCCCTCAGGAAAAGCCTGCTGGCTTCCTTCTGCACTCTCAGGCCTAGGGGCTAATTAAGAGTGATGTGGGGCAATGCGACTCCCCCTTCTCAGTCCAAAGTAGATAGGAACTTCCCCCTGGCTTGGATATCCAGCACTCTCCCGCCTCCTCCCCGCAAGTCTGCATTAGCTATCGCCCAGGCATCTAGGAGATTCTGGCTCTACTCGCTCTCTGGAACCTGCTTTCTCCCACTTATTCCCTCCAGCTGCAGAGGACACCCTCCAGGCTTGAATGACCTGGCAGATGTTGAGGGGCAGAGTCAGCTACAGGTGATGTCTGCAGGCCAGACACTTTACCTATTTCCACTGGGCGGGGAAGGTGCCTCTTTTGCACATTGTGTGCACCTTGCACTGTGGTGAGCTTTGCAAACAGAGCTAATCAGATGGGTGTTCCTGTGTCATGACTCACATTGGTATGCAGATGGCCTTGGTCTTCAGGCTCTCTCCTGAAAACCTCCAACTCCTTTTAGGGATGGATGTTTGGCTTCTAAAGATCACGGTGACTCCACGTGTTTCGAACTATGATGCAGCCCTTTGGAACAAACTGCACACGGCACTCACAAAACCAATAAACCAGACTTCATAGGCATCCATCCTGTGTCCACATTGGCATAGTAACAGCCTGACGCTGTCCTTTCCACCAATCGTCCCTCAACCAGCAGAGACCAAACGACGGCCAGTCCATGCTAGGCTCAGCCATGCTCTCAGGCCTGGCCAGCTGGTTCAGTGCTCCAGTCCTGCAGTGGGGTTATGACTTCTTGCACTTCACCTCCTCAGGGCTCTTCACAGGGCTTGTCCTACATCAGGCGCATACACACACGTGGGAAGAGGTCTAATACTCTGAGCCGTATGCTGCACCCACTCTCATCCTGTGCTAATCTATACTGAATGGAGGTCCCAGCAATGTGCTGGCCCTAGGGAACACATTACAAAGCTCTTGCCTGTCCTTTTTTTCCCCTCTTTTCAACATTACCAAATTTGCAAACCTTGGCATCTTGTACGATCATCTTTGACTCCTTCCCCGAGGTCACAACCCACATTTTGGACATTTGGGTCCTAACTAATTAGTCGGGCAAACAGGCCCTACAGTCACTGAGCAGTTAGAAAAAGTAGAGGAATGGATATTAGTCTCCTGTTTCTCTGAGAAATGCTGCAAGTTAGGATTGAGTGGGCTGCAAACTGTTAAAGTGACATTAAAAGTGGCAGTGCTAATGTAGAGGTACAGCAACGTTACACTGCGGAGTCAGTGTAGCTATAAGATGACTGTAGAAAGGTGAATGTTGATTTCTTTACACACCGACTGCATTCCGCTTTGGTTTTGCAGGGCCCGGTGGTGACTGGACCATTCCCGTTTCCTGGGGACAGCCACCTGATCTTGAAACAGGAACTCCCACTTCCGTCTGTCTTCCTTATCCATGTCTGTGCAAGACCTCGCTCTGTTCCCAATCAGGTAGGTACCATGAGTTAGCGTCAGGGGGCTGAGTTTGTAACTGTGCTCGTACCACCTGGTTGAATCCTACGGGCATGTCTACACTGAAGGGTTTGGCCTGTGCCAGCTGATTAGGGCTTATGGGGCTCAGGCAAACGGGCTGTTTAACTGCAGCGTAGACGTTCGGGCTGGGCTCTAGGATCCTGCGTGGAGAGAAGGTCCCTGACTTTGGGCTGCGGCCCAGGCCCAAGTCAGCTGGCACGGGTCAGCCGCAGCTGTGTGATTGCAGTATAGACATGCCCTATTGGGCTATCAGACCTCAGTTAATAAAGGCAGCAATGCCTGAGTCCGCTTGTTGTTAGAAAGGTAGTGTAGGAGAATTATCTCCGCAAGGAGCCAAATTTTCCTGTGACAAAGCGATTCCATGACTCACGTTCCAGGAGAAACATCCCCACTGCAGGCGGTGTGGGCACCCAATGGAGCTAAAAGTCCAACCTACCCGTTGCTGGAAAAACTCAGTCATGAAATGAATGGAAGCACAGCATTTCCTAGTCTTGAAAATGGGTCAGAGGGTTTAAGGCTTAAAAGCCAACTATTAAAAATAACGTCAGCTAAGGGCCTTTTTAAATGTTTTATAACCACACCTAAGATGAGGTCAAAGCTGCGATGATACCCGTTAGCCTGGTGGGCATGTCCTGTGTGATACTGAGTACCCTTAACTGCCAGGGGACATATGGGGAGTTGAGAGCATTGGGCTACAGAACTGTAGGGCTAAGAAGTTGGAGAAAAAGGATCTAAAACGGAGTCTAAATCCAGATTGAAGCATCAAAATAAGTGGAATGATTTGTTTCCAAGGTTCCCACTGAAATCAAAGGGAACCCCTTAGAGCTCTCTACTTGGGAAAACCAGGCTACTTCATTTGAAGTCCATAATGAGGCACCGAAGTTTTAGTTACTCATTTCCTTCAAAATAGTTAAAGCAAGACTACCTATTAAAGGGGTTAAATAGGATCTGATGCTGCTGCACCAACAGTGTGTTGTTGTAGCAACGCACCTCTTCCCTCTATCTTAATGTGGGTCTCGCTTTTCCCTCAGGTAACAGACGTTCACTTGATCCCCCTGACCAAGGGGCAGGTTGCAGTACTTTGGGACGATGACTGCATGGATTCGAAGTAAGTGCGTTAAGACACAGGTAGAGGTAAGACCAGGACATAGATGTAATCTTATCAGGCCTAGTCATTAAATGGCTAAGCAATGTTTACTCTCTCTGTGAAGTGTTAGGCGTTATCCCTGGCACTTTGTCAATTCTTTTCCAAAAGCACAGTAGCTTTGATCACCAACACGGCTGTTAGAACCCACGTGCGATAGCACTAGGAGGAAATCTTGAGCAGGTTCTTGGCTACTCTGCCTATTCAGCGTGAGTCAGCCACTAACACACGATGGCAATTCAGGGGGTCTTGCTCCCCTGGAGGAGATAGGAGGATCCATAAAAGCCCCTGTACTATAAGATGCTGCTTTATCGAATTCTGTCCAAGTTCCCCTGGCAGATGCACGTAACGAGGAACGCAGAGATAAAGGGGGAGGATTGTTTCCAGGTCAGGTGTAACCGTCTGTCTGTAGATACGCTACCGCAGAAACCAACCGATCTAGACTAATGTGCAGATTGGGGACACGGCCCCGCCAACTCAGTGCATCCCTTGGGGTCGGTTAGTGCACCTCAGTAAGTGATGGAGGGATTCTGCATATTGGACCTACGTCTGTGAGATGCTGACTATCTCCACTGGGGTGCTTGGCCTTGCCTCTCCCCCTGGCATCTGGGGACGCTGAAGGGGCTCACCAGTTTGTCAAAGGCTCACAACACCTTGCAGGCCAGTCAGTCCTGGTGCTCTGTGGTGGCCTTCGAGCCACGATCCCTGCTCCTTGTGTTCGGAGGGTCTTCCTCACCCTCCTGCACAGACGTGGCAGGGACGGGGAGGTATGGCCAGCCCCTGGTCACAAGCAGCCCGTTGAGTGGTTTGGTTTCTTTCCTAGATGTCTGAAAACATTCGAAGTTGAGTTTTCATCAGACGGAACAGCCTACCGACGGATTAATGCCAGAGACACGATCTTCACTCTCTGGGTCTACAGTCCAGGTAAAGCCAGCACTCACTCTCCCTTTAATCACTCCCGTCAGCATTCCCATTGGGTTGAAAGTGTACTATGTTATATTGGTCACTACGTTTAAGAAATGCAGAGCCAGGTGTGTTCAAAACGCTTCATTGCCAGAAATGAGACCAGGTTCCTCTCCTGCGGATCATAACCTTAGGGCTGGATGATGCAGCCCTTATTGTGAGCAAGTCCTGGTCAGCGGGGACAGCGGTTGCACCGTCTGTCTCTAAGCATACGATCCCGAGGTCTTTCACTGAAGCAAACTCCCATTGAAGTCAACAGTGGCTTGAATGCTCGAAGCACCTCCATTCTTGGCCCCTGTGCTCCATTGCCACAGCACACGGGCAGGGCCGACAGTGAAGGAAAGCTCACACCAGATGTTGCTGTACTGAGTTATCCACACAGTTAGTCACAGGAATATTCCTGTCCCTACGTGCTCTGTGTGGATGTGGTTCTTTACAGCACTGGAGGACGTGGTCCCTGCCCCAGGCGCTTACTCAGCACAGGCCTGATCCTGACTCTGCTATTGGCAATGGGAGTTTTGCCAGTGCCTTCATCAGCAGCAGGGCAGAATTCCATTTTGAACAGGCCCCACAGAGGACACCAGGGGCCAGATCAGCTGCTTCAGTTCAAGGTGTAGCTGTGTGATACTCTCTTGGGGTGCCCAGGCCTGGGAGTCACCTGGTCCCCCAGCTCCTGTGCCTGTGGAAGCTGGGTGTCAGCTCCTGGACCCCTCCAGCCACTCAAGCCCTCTCCTCAGGGCTCTGCCAGCCCCTCCTTTGCTCTGCACCTTAACAGGCCCCTGAGCCACTCCGAAAGCATCCCCTGCCTTGTGCAGCCTGTGTTGCTGGACACGAACCTGGTCATGACCAGGTTCGTTATTCCCAAGGGAATAGTACACACTTGTTTGAGTCAGCTGAGTATCAGCTGCAGCATAACAACACAGCACTGTCATCTACTGACAGAGAAAATGAATCTGTTTCTTAACCAAGGGAAATGAGATTGTGACCACAGGTAACCACAACAGGTTGCAAATAACACAAATATCACCCGCTTGCACTAGACTCAGACTGAACATTAACCGGAGGCTAACCTTGTCTAAAGCGATTGCTCACCTCAGCCCTGTCTCGCAGAATTGCAACGAAGGTTGGCTGAGATCCTGTTTTTGTGATGTAACAGCACTGCCCGGTCACCCCCCAAGTGCAGGATAAAAGAAGGGTCCTTGTGCTTTCCTCTTACACCCCAAAATCCATTGTTTTTTCCCCAAACTCAGGGTGACTCCCCTGTGGTTTCCTTCCAGGGGTGCCGGCTACTCTTTCTTTCCCCATCCCCCTGTCAACCTGTTTTTTCCTCTTGCCTCACAGGTGTAAGTGGGACTTTGTGTTGGCTTTACAACGCTTGATTAACATATAATGGAGGGCGGGTGATTTCACCTCATTTTGTTTGGCAAAACCACTTTACCACCCCTGCCTGGGAGACAGTCTAAATCTACCTATTTTCAGCACATACACACAGCTTTTTAAATGTCACCCATACGTACATCACCCAATGTCTACGAGGATCAGTGTGATGTAAGCTGCCATCAGACACCTCATGCAGGCCTTTTGGGGTAAGTCCTCCGACAGCAGTGTGTCAGGTGTAGTGAGTTGGTCAGGCCTGGGAGGAGTGGCTGTTACAGAAGAGTGGACCCTTTGCCAGTTGGCACTGAGAGGGATTCTTAGGGTCACGAGGTGAATCGCAGCATGGGCAAAGGGAAGAGGTCTTGCAGAGCAGGGTATGGGTCCCTGATTTTCTGCTGTGGCTGAAATTAGAACATGTTGGGAGCTGCTGTTTGTTTGCACCGGCTAGCAAAGGCTCCTGGAAGGACAGCCGGAGCACACTGGGCGTGGGAGCCAGCCATGCCAGCTCTACACCTGCTACAGACTCACCTAGGCTGAGGATATCCTTCCAGCCAAATATCCTCCCTTTGTGCCACACAGGTGGCCTGGCCGGAGCAGCGCAGGTGACCGATCCTGACCCTGGACAGTCAGGTGGCGCAATCCCACCGTGTTTTGTTTTTTTTGTTTTTTTTTTCCACAAAAGCGTCTTACATCCGCGATCCTGCACTTCCACCCAACAGCAGGCTCTGGCTTTTCCCTCCCTACGGCCTCTGGACAACCAGCTGAAAACCTGGGGGTGGGCTCAGTTCCTTGTGTGCTGCCAGGGACTGGCAGAGGGCTGAACACAACGTAGCCACAGCCCTCGCACGGCTAAACACGAGCCCACATGCGGCCCTAACGACATCAGGGCTGCTCCCTGCGAGGGCTGCTCAAGTCAGCAAGCGAGCGGCCAAAGGAAGGGGTAAGAGCTACAGCAACTGGCTCAGAGGAAGAAGCTGAAAATGAAGGAGGAGGAGTATCCATACACAGAGACCCTCCAGACCAAGTTTCTTGACTCTGCTGCATGTCCTTAGTTATAATAATAAAAACTGATCAGGTTTGTATGGAATAGAGGAGAACTTGGCTTCTGAGGGACGATAGAGACGTCAGCTAGTACAACTGGCAGCAGGCCATCTGTGTATACTACGCAGGCCCTGCGTGCCACAGGACTGGCCCCAGCAGCACACAAGGAACTGAGTCCACCCCCAGGTTTCCCTCTGCCCCTCCCCGATGCATGGAAGTGGCCACCCCTTGCATGCAGGTGCAGCACTACATGCCTCGCTGAAAAGGTCACGGCACGCAGCTGAGTATGACACACTAAAATCAGGTGCTTTTTCCCATTCAAAAGGCTGGGTTAGTGCGGTGTTTAAGTTGCACAGATAAGTGCAAAGAAAAGTAAATGCCCCAGTGAAGACCCCAAGGGCAATATGAACTGTGGCGTATAATGTTACTGTAGTGACGCAAAGACTCACCGGCGTGGCGCCTTCTGCTAGTCGTCCAGGGAATTAGCTCTCCAGCCCTCAGAGCGCCTCCTGGTGGCCAGTGTCTCGCCTGCCGCTGGCCCTGTGTTTCTGCCAAACTCCGGTGCCTCTTTTCCCCAGGATTCTCCCGCAGCAGTACCCCCTTACTCTGAGTCTCCCCTCCCAGGGGAACCCTCAACCCTCTATCCCCACCTTGCCTCAGCAGCTACTGCCAGTCGTCATCTAGCCCCCGTTCGCTAGAGCAGACTGCAGTCTGTAATGGCCACTCATCATTGGCAACGGGTTAGGACCAGCTACCTCTGCCTATTCCCAGGCTGTACCTCTATAGCCCCAGTATCTTTATAGGCCTTCAACAAAGCCTGTAGCCTGGGGGTTTTAACCAGGCTGGAGCTCCCCAGCCCTGTGCCCAGCACTGCTGCTGTTCAGGTACCTGAATCCCAGGCAGCTAGCCCTTCTCCCTCCAGGACTAGAGTGAGACTCCTCCAGCTCCTGCCCCCCCAGCCCTCTTATAAGGGCCAGCTGGGCCCTGATTGAGCTGGCCACAGCTGTGGCTGCTTCTCCAATCAGTCTAGCCTTTCACAGCCACTGCCCTCTCCAGGGCTGCTTTTATCCCCTGTTCCTCTGGAGTGGGGCCGCTGTCCCACTACAGTAACCCACAGGATGGGCAGCTTAATCCAGTCAACTCTGCGTTTTGACAGAAATAATTCCCCTCTGAACAGCCTAGCTACCTTGATGTTGCAGGAATGTTGGCTTAGGCCTTACCTGGCTTATCCCTACCAGCTTTTTGCGTTTAATTTTTCTCGCGTTTTTTAAAGACAATCCACAGCTATTCGCTTCGTCCCGTGTAAAATCGGATCCTCCCACAGATCTGCCTGAGGATAGGGGAGATATTTGGAGCTGCTGGGGAGAGTATTACATGTAACTTCCTCAGGATTATCAGTTACAGCGGGCAGCAGAGCTGGCTAGGTACATGGGCTGGGAACAAATGGGCCAGACTGACCAAGTATGTAGAAGTCCTGATAGAAGCCAGCCCCCAGTCACATCCCCACTCCATCCCACCAGTGTGTCTCTCACAGGAATAGGGATGGTCCCTCCGAGAGCACAGCAGATGTTGGCCTTTTGCAGTGACCGCCCTTCAACTTCTTTGTTGGCAGGAACCCCGGTCTCGGGCTTTTACAGAGTGCGCGCCGTCGACTACTGGAACAAGCCAGGCCTCTTCTCCGTTCCTGTGCAGTACATTGAAGCTCTCGCATGAGTGCAAAACTGTCTGACAGCCAGAAGGGAAATCTGCATCTGTCTCCAGCGTGGAGCAGAGTGAGGTTATGCCGCTGCGAACGACACCCTTCTGATGAAACTCCAGCCTCACTAGTAAGGGGATTAGCGGGTCAGCCTGCAACATAAGCACTCCTGTACCCGCTGCTCACCCTTTGGAGCTTGAAGACAAGTATCGTCCCAAACAGTGTTTAACAGTGAAGAAGAAATAACTGTGCCTTGGCCTGGCCTCTTATATGCTGGTGGAACTTGAGTGGTGGCAATAGAGCTAGTCCACCTGAATGCTGGGGGTGACAGGAGCATGGGGTCGGTGTATGGGGTCAGGGCCAACAGGTCACCCCCTTGGCCTGGAGGACAGTGCTCTCCTGCTAGGGAAGGTGCGGCTGGGACTCAGTTTCCTCACCAGATCTGCAGTACTGGTTGGATGTGGGGGCCTGGCCGGCTGGGCTGAACGCAGCCCAACGAGTGAACAGATCAGCCTCTTCTGCCCTCCTGGGGCTGGAGTTCTTCTCCCTGGCTCCCCGGGATTAGTCCAGTCCCTTTCCCCGGAGGAGTCTGGGATTTCAAGGCTTGTCCCTCTGTAGCAGGGAGTACAACGTTCCTCACCCCTTTGTGCAGCAGCTTCCCGGCAGCCATTTGCTCACTCTTGGGCCCTCGCCTGCATGAGCAAAGTCCTTCCGCCTCAGGGGGCTGCGGATACTTTCCCCCAACCTCGTACCGACCCTGGCCTCTTTCATTCTCCCTTCTGCTCAGAAGGTCAAGCCACCTTCCCTCGCTGGATGTTCACCCCCCGCCCTGGTCTTCTCAGGGCCCGTCTCGGTCCCTCGCAGCATGGAGCCCCATAGCGCCCGCTCAGAGCTGGGTCTCTGGAGAGTCTCCCCAGTCAGCTGCTGTTCTCACCTCGCCTTCCTGTACACGGCTCTTTTAAATCCGACTTCCCTCTTCCCAGCAGGCCTTGCTTCCTCACAGTCACATGCTCATGCTGCTGACTACAACCCCCAGTGTGCCTTGTCTTAAATGAACCAAGGCCTTGTGACAGTATTCCTGGGCCATGGCTACCCTTCCGGCCAGCAAAACCTTTGTTAGAGAGGGTCCAGTTAGAGGCTTTTATATGTTCATCAGATCTGGACATTGCCTGCTTTTATATGTGACAGATGGCTGGTAATGGACACGTTTTAACTAGAAAATCTACACTTGGGAATGGGGTATTTTGCAGTATTTTACAGCAGATTATAGCCTCACACAAAATAAACTAGTAATGAATATTGAGCTCAGTAGAGCTGGATAATATTTGTCAGATTAAATTTTTTCACCAAAAATGGGTATTTGGGCTGAACAAAACGTTGCCTGAATTCGCGTCAGATTATTTTGGTCGGAAAAGAAAACAAAAAAAACCACTAAACAAACCAAACATATTTCACAACCAAACATTTGGACTTCATTCAAAACAACTTTGTTCTGAATTTTGCTTCTGTTTTATTTGAAAAGGTAAAAATGCCAACAAAACAAAGTGTAGTTTGACCTGAAAGATTAGTTTGGTGTGGCCCTCAAACTGAAAAAATCTGCTACTTTGCACAGTTCTAGTTCTCTGTGCACGTGCTAATGACTATTTTATAGCTCAAAGTGCTTTGTGGGTTTAATCTGGCCCCTCATAATTGAAGCACTTTGTATTGTGCTTTTAAAGTACTTAGAGAGGGAAAGATCAGTGCAGTGAAAAGAGCTGGACTATTTTACAATGGAGGACAACGCCTCTGTTATGAACATATTCTCTGTGATGATATAAAATCCCTCGCCAGCATAACAAAGGATGCATGCTTGAATTGCAATATGAAATCAGCATTTGGCATTGCTGTGATTGGTCTATCTCCACATCTGAGTGTCAAGATTGTGTCAGTGCTATCAGCAATCACCCCACCACCGCTCCCGGATATGTGTTTTGTACCGCTACCTCATTGATTGTAGACCTAGGTAAGGGATGTTACACATGAGAGCAGCTAGTGGCTGAACAAGGTTAATGCATAGAAATGCAGAGTTAAGGCACCTTAATGCAGCATCCTGAAGTGAGACCATGCTGAGGGGAAAACTTTTAGCTTTCAAAACAAATGATCTAATCAGGGGCCCCGAGCACTGCAATACCTTATCAAGGTAGATACTTGCCATGGTTTCTGCTGAGGGAGAATTTAAGTTAAGAATAGGGTGGAACTGACACTCAGAATACTCAAGTGTAGCTGACGCACAAGAGTTCAGTGAGTTAACTCGATGAGAAGCTAGAAGAGTCTGAAAAATTAAAGTTGCGTGGTTGCCCTAACTATGCCTTTCCATAGCTTAAAATACTCCTGCCTCTTCCTTCTTGCTATACACCTCTGTGTGCAGACCACCCAAATCCCTCTCCCTCCTGCACCTCTAGCTATACACACTTACACCCAAATACCTCCCTGCTGCCTGTGTGACCACTTGAGTCACTCTGGTGCAAGGAGAAAGTTTGTCCTGAAGAATGGCCCACTTGCCGAATGGCCAGTCATTGTTCTCAGCCTGAGCAAAGCTACATCTGCTGGGAAGGAGGTGGAGGGGCCCCCCGTGCTATGGCAAGTTGGCAAATCTGCGACGATGAAGTGGTAGCCACTTGGAACGAGGGCAGGTCACGCGCGTATCTTTCAACCGCTGCTGACCAAGAACTAGAACGCTGGGAGCTTGGCTCTAATCCATAGCTGGAGCAGTTAACACTCCTCAGACTACTCTACTTCAACAGGCAAGTGTCTTTCAGATCCTTAGCTAAATGCCACAGAGTGCCATAGGCATAGAGTACCATAGGCTGGTTCAGTGTTTATAAAGCAGGCTGGCTTAGCCAGTGAATTCCATAAGGTGGGTTTTTTTCTTTGTAAGTTCTGTAATAATGAAACTCTTCTGCCGTTCCCCTAAAGCTCCATCACGGGCTCCCGCTCTTGGAATTCTACCCTGAGCGGTTACACTGGTATTTCCTCCCCCACTATACACTGCTGTAGTGAATTTCCCCTCCCCCCAGTGCTTCCTGGCTTATAGACATGGGGGATTTCCGGGGCGCTGAATGGGAGTTCCAGTTGCTTGGCGGCTCTGAATGCTCAGGCTTGGGGTTACCATACCTCAAACATACTAGTGGAGCTTTTGCTGCATGGAAAATTTCAGCCCAAGTGGATAAAATTTAAAAGCACTGAAAACAGGCTATTATAGTTGGAAGTGTCCAGCAACCTTCACCCCAGCCATCACTACTCACTCTGCCTATAATGCTTTTGATTATGTAGGCCCCTGCTGGAGAAGCCCTGAGCCCCCAGGATGGTGGCACCCTTATTCCTCCCTCCCCAGTGACTCACTATCAGAGCAGTGGGTGTGAGGTTCTTTGTGCACAGTGCCGTCACCTGTGACAGACAACTGCTGTGATTTCTAGGCCATCCCAGTTTATCGTGAGGGGGTATCAAAGACAATAGATAATATAAACAAGGTTTGATTCTTGTAAAGGATGGGGATAAATTAAAAGAATAGAAGGGCAATTGGCTCCTGGATGTCAAATAACTGACCCAATCCCATTGTACCCTGAAACATGCTCACTAACAATAATTCACAGGCTACCAGTCTCCCCACTACAGCTGGCTGGTGGAGCTGGAAGTGAAGGGTGGGTGTCCCTTGCTGGGACACTGACAGTCCTTGCTTCTGGCTGCAATGGGCCCCCAGTGCCCTCAAGTGCTGGCCCCTGGATAGGGGGTCTGCAGGACACAGCAGGCCGTGAGTTCTCACTGGTGCAGTGGAGTTTTGGGGCTCAGTTGCTGTCATGGAACTGAGAGATGTAAGTAATGCCCATCACGGGCTAAACACTTCGTACCCTTCCTGTCTGCTGAGGTAGTTCAGTGTTGGTGGGGTTATTTATCTGCTTAGCAGATTTGTTAATAAAGAGACTTGTGATAAATTGCAGTTGTTTCTCCAGTGCCCCTTGGGTCTCTTATTCTAACACCCTTGGTAGTAATTTTCCAGGTGCTGTAGCTGTTTAGGAGACTGAACTCTTACCAACCACTGAAGTGTAAGAAATTAATCAATAATCAATACCCCAATTGGGCTACACCCAGATCCTAATTATGGATGAGCATTAAAGATCCCAGTTTTCCAGAGGGTGGCATATTGGTCCAAGGGCCTTCGTGAAAGGCTAAACTTCCTTTAGTTAAGACTTTAGCTTGTCTGATCAATTGAGATGGAGTCCTAAGTAGACACAACTCATCCCTGATACTACCTTAAAGGACAGAGAGGCGATTAGTAAGGCGTTAAATCATTCCATTGACCACTACATTAGTCCAGCATGACCAGACGGACTGTGTAAGTTTATTCAGAACACGTGACAGTAGTTTACATACAGGTTACTAGTGTGTATCTTAATTGTTTTCCGGTCGGTAGTATCTATGCATTTCCTACTCCAGTTTAGGTTCTGCCCATAGCTTTAAACATGACCCTTAGGAATCTTTCTCCCCTTCCTGACAATTGAAGACTCTCTTTGGAGGGCAGTGAGCAGACTGTGCTATCCTCAACTAGCATACGTCTATTACAGCTAAATATCAGAGGCAATGCAGACTAGGGGCTTGGGAAGAACAAGCAGCTTAGGCTTTCGGGAGCTAGAAGTAGAAGAGCCTTTAACAGGAATTGATGTGCTATTTGCAACCAGGCTTTTCCCCAATTGTTCCCAACTGCCAGCAGACTGAACAGTCAGTCATTTGCCGAGCGCTAGGCAGTGCCCAGGACCTTACCCTGCCCTTTGGTTTGGCTGCAGTCTTGTCCCTAGTCACAAAAAGATGCCCTTGCTACAGAATTGCACGAGTCAGCATAACATGGTGGGATATCAAGTCAGTGGGTTTAGCTTTCTTCCCAGAAAACCACTAACATCTGAGGATCAATCATGTCCCATGGAAAGGGACCAAGAAATGCCTTTTCAGGTCCCCCGCATCTTCCTAAGAGGAATGGTCTACTACCCATTACTGCTCTGACTCTCTGCTCAGACAAAAGCAACTCCTGGGCACAAAACCTATTGTTCCCCAGGTGATGAGGCAGGAGGGTGGAGGAAGGTGGTGGGAAGAATTTTGATACCTACTGTTAGGACTAGTAGCAGGAGCTTGGATCAAGCAACTGCACAGGGCTTTGATGAAGCTGAGCTTGTTCAAGGCTTAAGAGGAACCAGGGATTCAACAGCAGTAAATGTTCTACCATATTAACTGGGAATGAGAGGATCACACTTTATCAAGCTCACATCTTGTCCCCCAGGCTTTGTTAATTAAAAATTAAAATATGAGGCTAGGTTAAATGAGACAGGCAGTAGATCACAAAACTCATGTTTAGAGGTTTTTTAAAAAACATATCACATTAACGTTATTCCTTTGAAAATTGCACTCGGGTTACAAAAAAACAACATTTGAGCATGTTTTTCAGGGAAAAAAAACATTGGTCCAAACTATTTGATTTTTAAGAGAATGACAACTTCAAGACCCAGAGGTCTAGTTTCAGGTCTTAGAAATAGAATCACAAGTGTGTCCCTTAGCAGGCACCTGCAAAAGGAAGGAAAGAAAGAAAACTTTAGATCATTTTTTCCATTCCATGCAAATGAATTTGTAGTCATTGCAGTGTTCTGCTACGTTTGTAATCCTCAGTTCAGCTACAGCTGCAGAAATCTGGGGGTACTCCTAAAACAGAATTCAGGGTTAGTGTCCAAAACTCTCACTTGCACTGTCTGGATCCTGTTCTGTGCATTCCTCTACCACATAATGTGTTAGAGCAGTCCTTAGGCTGCTCTAAGCTACTTCAGCCATCACTAGCCACAAAGGGCCAGAACCTCAGCCTAGTAATATTGATTTAGCACCAGACGTCCTGCCCAGTAACCAATGCATATGTAGCCAGAAGCCTCTGGGTCAGCTCTTTGGGTGAACCCAGCTTACACTTCCCTGCTTTCTTGCTGTGTACCCACAACTTGTTTCTGTTTGTAACTTGACTCACACCTGGGCAATTTAACACTGTTACAAAGTTTGAACCTGCAGACTTTACCCAGGCAAAATTCCCATTGACTTCAATGAGAGCTTTGGGCTGCAAGTCAAGATCAGGCCCAAAGATAGCACCTTAACTTTGTGACTGAATCAGTCCTGTGACTGTCAATTAATGAAGCAATGCATGCTGGGACCTGTACGCTCAATGAAGACCTATTTTAAAGAGGAAGCTGGTTGGTCCCCCTCTATTTAGGTTATCTAACACTTTCCATTTTAAGAGATTCTTACACCCTTCTGACTGGAAAGCTCTCACCCATTTCATTGTGTGCAGCAGAACTTTGAAAAGCAGGACGGGAAGAGCCCTCTGGCTACTTAAGTGCCTTGTCTTTAACCCATTCAGCTTTCTGGGGAGATGAACTGCTCACCACCTTTCCCTCTCCTTTGCATTTTCAGGAAGAGTTTCTGACAGCAAGCCTGAATAACCCAACATCCTGGAGAGTCAGATCCGGAACCCACAAGGAAGGGCCAAGACCTGCCAGAGTAGGACTTTGTGGGGCTGGGAGGAGGGAAGTGCACAGAGCTGGACTTCCTCCCCACTCAGAACATTGCCTCAGTAGCCCATGCACCACACATGGGCTAGTAAGTCCCACACCTCCAGCAGAGGGTGGGTAACCAAGTCAGGCTCCCCTACCAAGAAGACCCCCTGCCTCTAGCAAGTGGCATTGAAGGGCCAGTTCTCCAACCCCACGGGCACTATGTGGGGCTAGACCATCCCCAGCTCAGAGGACAGAACGAAGCTAGGCTGCTCAGCAAGCACCCTCTAGATCCAGCACGTGACTCATTAACACACCTGGAGAAAGACCCATCTCTTCCGGCCAACTAATGCAGTTAGAAGCACAGCTCCAATTATAGCAGTCTGTGCTGGAGGTTCAGGCTTCAAACCCTGCTGGCGTCTCACAATGGGGACAGGCTGGTAAGTATTAGACTCTAGTTTCCCCTTTGTAAAGGCACGGAGTTGCAGCTAACCTAGAAGGACTTTACTTAGGTGGCCAAGTCAAACACCTGAAAGTTAGGAAATGCCAGACATCCCGTTGCCCAGGCAACCTTAAATCTGCCCTTTTGTATGTATCCATTAGGATGGTCTAATGATGTGACATCCTGTTTTTCCACAGGATATCATCCTCATTACTGGGCAGGATGGGGACAAGGGACAGAATTAAGTTTGCACATCAACCATAAATCTGGCATTTTTAACTTGTAAGTCTTTCACTTTGCAGCCACACTCTTACTTACTATGGCACCCAAAAGTGCTGTCAAAAGAACTGTTAATTAGGTTGCAATGACTTTGTTGTGTTAGGAAATGAACAGGTGACTCTTACAGTAAGAGTCTGTTCGTATCTTAGTGTACCTGTCTGCAGCACTGGCTGGAACTGGCCAGCCATGCAAATCTCTTCCTGCTTCTGACGCACAATGCGCTGAATGGCCGGTGGGAGCCCACGAGGGTTGCGTGAGAAGATAAGGGAGTACCCGTCATCACAAGTGCCATCCTCTTTCAGGCTGCGGCAGGCATAAGTAATGGCATAGTTGTCATAATCGGTGTCAATCACCCAGTAGTTGTCCCCTGAAATAATAGAACAGCGTGTTAGTCGTGAGCTGAAGGTAGCTACACAGGTGAAGATGTCTGAGCGCTCCAATCCAATGAACTCAGGCTTTACAAGACTCAGTGCGGGGAAGGTAATTCAGCAAATTTCAAAGCCCGCATATGTGAATGTGAGTGAAACGACTGAAACAGATGAAGGGTTCTACCACTCAGAGTCTTGACATCTGGATGGAACGTCTTCTCTGTGAGAAACAGCCCCGTTCAGCCAGGAGTCGAGTTTAAACCACCCCGTGATTAGCTGTCGTACACAGGAGGTCAGACTAGATGATAATGATCCTTTCTGACCTTCGACTATAAAATCCCTTTTCAACTTCTACCTGGAATGGGAAAAATTTCAATGGTTTTCACCACCAAATTTCTTTTCTTGGCCCCTTTATGAACCTGCTCCATTGAAGTCTGTCCAAAACACCATTGGGAGTGGGGTGATCAGATAGCAAGTGTGAAAAAATGGGATGGGAGTGGAGGGTAATAGGAGACTATATAAGAGAAAGCCCTAAATATTGGGACTGTTCCTATAAAATCACGACATCTGGTCACACTACTTGGGAACAAAACTGGGGTACAGAAGATTCACTGAAGCCTCATGAAACTATCTTTTTGCACCAGTAGGTCACAGGCCTATTCTTGGACCATGGGGTAATTGAAAGATAACTTTGTTTGATGAAACACAGTTGAACCTACCTAATATACACCTTATTGTTCATGCCAAAAAAGGCTTGATTACAATAGTATATGATGTAATGAAGATTTTTTCCCTAGGTTTTCATTAGCTTGGCTACATATCAAGTATTAAAAACAAAACTAATTGTCTAAGTAACGGGCTTTTTTACAGTTAGTATTTTTTAAAAATTATTTGGGTCCTGATTCTCCATGTTTAGCACACAGAAAACTGATTTCAGTAGGAATTTTGTGCAAATAAGGAATGCAGAATTGAGCCCTTAATTGATAACTCCTGAATCCAGTAATTCACTGTGGGCTATGCAACTGAAATTAGTGAGATTCTTCCACATGTCATGGAGACATTGGTTGATACTCTATAGTTAAGAGGTTGAATCCCTGCTATAAGTGCAAAACTCAATTGTGTGTGAAAAATATAGTGGCGTTGATCTAGTATCCTCTCAAATTACAACATTTACCAATGATCCAGAAAAATTAAATGGCTTCTTTATGAAATTTAGCACTCAGTGTCAGACTTTGCCTCTAATCTGTTTAACAGACCAAACCAGCCTCTTTCATTAATCCTAAAAGAGGAGTGTAAATGGAGACCAGGCACAGGACTTCAATGAGTTCAGATGAAATGAAGAGGTTGGTCATATTCCCCCATTAGTCATAAAATCCTCTACCTCAGCAGAAGCCGAGTGATACAATGATCAGTTCTAGAATGCCATGAAGAACTACCCTCTCTACAAATGACTGCCATCACCCATTGTTCTCCAGGGGATTGAAGGCACAGCTGCCCTCAGTTGGTGGCCATTTTGAGAAGGGTGCCTTTATAATACCCTCACTTCTACCATTTGACAGCACAGAAAAGTCAAAGTGTTTTGTTTAAACTAGGAACAGTGGCAAGCTGCAGATACAGCCTGCGACACAAGTCTGCCTTTATCATGTACACAGAACTTGAACCAGCAAGAATTCTAGTCCAAGAATTTGCATAAAAGTTGTAAAGATTTATAAGATTGCCCCTTAAAATAAATTAGTTTGAGAAGGGATTTGTTTTCTCCTTCTATGGATTAGGCCAACTCCTGAAATTCTCTATGCAATTCCACTAACTACTGATATGGCAGTGGTGATTCTGTAATTAGGATGAGTTGAGTTTTGCGCTTGAAGCAGAGGTTCAGCATCGAAGAAGTTATATCTTCCCCTAAATTACAGCACTTGGCTGAGCAGAGAATTTTCTGGAAATTTACCAGTTAAAATGGGCCCTTTAAGAAATTTAGAATCCAGTGTCAGAGTTTTTTGCAGCTAATAATCACAGACTAGCCTGTTTAAAAAAACGTTTCAGTTAAAACATACTGGAATCTTGAGGATGTAGAGTTTATATATATATATATATATATATATATATATATATAGGTTCCATAGTACATTTTTTCTGTTCTCAGTGAAAGTTTCTCCTAAAGCAGAGACTGAAGGGAACAATGGTGGGCACAGAGTAAAGAACAGTGAAGAACTGCCCTCTGTCAAAATGGCTGCCATCGTCTCAGAGATGGTTGGCAGTTTTCCATTGAAAGGAATTTGGTGGAAAATGCCATTCCTACCAGACTGAAGTTTCCTGTGGGAAAATTTAGATTTTGGCAGAGTTTTGAAGTTTCCTAGTGGGAAAATGAAACATTTAGTTCTTGGTTGATTTGAGCTGAATACAAACTTTTCTGTTTGTTGAACCAAGCTGTAATATTGGTTTCAAATCGTCTTGATACTGGCATATCTGCGTAAAGTGTGGGAGTTGTCGTTAGAGTGATTCATGTCCCCCATTCCCTATGGGCTGGGGCTCATTGACTAATTACATCTCCCATGATGAACCAAGCTCTCTCCTATGATGGTGTCACATGATGCTCCGTTGGAGTCAAGGCATCAAAGAAGATGTAGTTCAGCCAGGGAGCAATGACAACACGAGTTACCCAAACAACAACTTCCATGAGGCAATGTGACACTTTAGCTTAATGTTGAACTTGTTCAGAACCAAATGTAACATTTTAATATTTCCATACTGAAATTTCAGAACTTCATGGTCTGCAAGATGTTCTACTACTTTGGCTTTTCACTCTAGTAGTGACAAAAACCAAATGCAAAATATCAATTTCCTGTACGGTCAAAATTCTAATTTGTGCTCAGCTCTGCATGTCAATGAGACAAGAGTCTCTGCCTTCTTACAGAATAGGGGGCACCATCTTCCTTTCAGGCAGCTATTGCTTCACTCATGTGGAGAACAATGGTAAATGGTGGCCATTTTGAAAGGTGCAATTTGACAAATTTTGCAGTGATGACAAATATTGCGATTAATCCTAAAAAAAACATACCCCTCTATAAAAAGGTATATGTTGCACCAGAGCAACCCCACATATGCAGTGAGGGGGGTGAGAGGAGGGAAATTTGAGTGTGTATATAGGATAACAGAGAGAGCGGAGTGCAAGAGGTAAAATTTTCAGTTTAAAAAGATTCCCAGATGAGCAACATAAAAATGTAGTTAAGGTTTAGTACTTATCACCAGTTTAGGGAAACTGTTATCATCTCCAAACCACGTGTTATCAGCCCACAAAGTTAACACTCAAGAAAGAAATCCAAACATTTTTGGGTATGGAAGTGCACTTACGGCACCCAACCAACCTTATCCCTGCCCAGTTATGACACCATGAGGGGAAATAATGAACAAGTGTAAATTATCTAGAAAAAAATAATCAATTTCATCTGGGCCCACAGCCACAGTTAAGGCAAAATAAGTTTGGTATGATGTCACTACAGCACACGCTCATTTCTGCTGAAGGAAAAGCTTTAAAATATGGAGGGTAACAGGGAAAAAGGGACAATTAATCCTAGCAGAAAAGAAACGAAACGTAATCTAGCTAGGAAATTAAGGGAGCTTTAACTCTATGGGCTTCCAAACCGAGGGCAGCTACGGGACAACCATACGATTTTCCTCCCACCACCACCTACCCAGCTGCTTTGGCCAGCTGCTAGCATGAGGATATGGGGGTAAGTGTAAAATCCCTCCCCCGCTGCACAGCTCAAGTTATCAGCCTGTGCGTGGGGAAGGCCTGCCGAGGCTAACAGAAGCAAGCACAACTCCGACTCCTGAAAAATAATTTCCCAAGTCCAGACAGCCCAGAACTGTATTGATACCCATCTACTTTACAGCTCTGTGCTGTGACCCACCTTTGTACGATAGATTGGTAATAGCTTGGTCCAGAGGTAGGCAACCTATGGCATGCGTGCCGAAGGCAGCACGCGAGCTGTTTTCAGTGATACTCACAGTGTCCGGGTCTTGGCCACCCGTCTGGGGGGCTCTGTGTTTTAAATTTAATTTTAAATGAGCTTCTTAAACATTTTAAAAACATTATTTACTTTGCATACAACAATAGTTTAGTTATATATTAAAGACTTGTAGAAAGAGACCTTCTAAAACCATTACAATGTATTTCCAGCATGCGGAGCCTTAAATCAGAGTGAATAAATGAAGACTCAATACACCACTTCTGAAAAGTTGCCGACTCCTGGCTTGGTCCTTAAGGGAATCTCCAGCTCCTCTCTTTTTGGGAGGTACAGCGCTCTCTTTTTCTTGGAGTAGGCTTCCCCACCATGTTTTGGGGAGGAGAGGTGGGTCAGGGTAGAGAAGCTATGGGGAGCAAGGATTTGCAGTGTTCTCCAAAGGTCAGCCTCTGGAGTTGTCTCCCAAAGTAGATTCCCCAGCCAGATTTCCCCGGTCGACAATGCTCGGTTCCCCACTCTCACACTCTTCACTCTAACTTGTGTGACCTGTAGGTTAGAGTACAATGGTCTTGACCGCTCATCCACTGAAATACGTCTGCCTTGATGCCAACGAACTACAAAGCAACACAGCTAACCAAAGGGGATGAACTTCACTCACCTCCACTGGACAGGTAGCTAGCCAGACCTTGGTAACGCATGTACATCTTGGCGGGAGTGGTGGGATCTGGGACTGTATATTGAGCAGCCATATCCGCACAGATCACCCAGAATCTGAAACAGGAGCAGAGATACTGAGAGTGAGAATCTATAATGGGTACGTTTCAATGCACAGAATAACAGCCCTGTTCAGGACTCATACAGGTACCCGACTTAATTCTGACAGACTTAGCAGGGCCATGGGCACTGTTCCCATTTCAAAATAGATCATTGTTCAGGAAAAGCCATTCCACCCCCACGCACAGGGCTCCATTCCCAGTCGCTACGCAGGCACGAGTCGTAGGCTGTCCAAATTTGGAGAGTGGCGCTACGAGTGCACAGAGAGGATGGATCTGCTACCCATCTCCACACCACAGAGCAAGTTGTGTGCGTCCAGAAACAGCAGGAAATGCATTCAGCGTATTGGAGTATGACTCAGACAAAAATCAGACTCCCACTGTGTTACATGCCCCACAGAAAAACAGAAGTAAGAGTCGCTGCTCAAAGAGCTTAGATTCTTCGTATAAACAAAATGCTCTTCTCCTGTTGTTCACACAGGATTTAAGCAGGGAGAGGACAAGGGAGAATGGCAATAAATAAAGGGCATGGCATAGGCTGCAGGCAGTTCTTAAAGGCTCTCGATCATTCAAAGGGATCTCATTAGTTGGCTGGTTTCTGTTGAGTGTCATAAGTAGTGTCTCTCCAGGAGGAATTTGAGGTTGGGGCGGGTAGCTGCTTTATGGCCTAGTTTAAGGTGGGAATTCCCTATATACGGAGAGCCATGAAAACAATTCCAGCAGGCTAGTGGAGGAATGGATTACTGGACAGTGAAGGCTGGCAGAGCAGGCCCCAGAGAGGTGATCTCCTAGGTAGAGAGGGGCATTGAAAATGACCAGCAGCTGCATGTCTCCTCTGGCTCCCCACTGTCCACACTGAGCTCAGGTAGGGGGAGATTTGGCGAGAGGGGGCACTCTTGTCCGCTACACCTCGCAGAGCCTGGCGGGAGCAGGCTGTTGCCATAGTCGGGGAGGAGACGCATTTCAGCCATGTGGACAGTCAGATTCTGCAAGCGAGAGGGGAGAGCAGCAGGACGTGGGGTACAGGAGGAGGAGCTCAGGCCAGAGCCACGCAGGAGGAGCAGGTCACGGGTAGCACGCTCATCTCAGACTAGCTCAGCATACAGAGACCAGCTGCAAGTCGCAGCAGCCGCTAGCAAGGCCTGGCCTACCCTGGGGAAAGGGTAGCTAGCGTAGTGCTTGGACACCAGGCAGGGCCATACGACAGGGTTCACAATGAGTGGAGATGTGTCTCTCGTACCCACCCGCTGCAATCTTTGCAGAGGCCCTGCCCTCAAGTGTCACCTGAGCCCCGATGATCGACAAGGTGGGAAGGAACAGGTAGGTCCCTGCCAGGACAGACCCTGGGCAGATACCAAAGCTTTCACCCCACCATCTCACTCCTCTCAGGTGCCCTTCACATGTCCATGTGGCTCCCACAGGGTGTCCAAGTGGGAAGTGATCAGGCTGACCAGGGCCAAGCATACGGACAGTAGTGGTCAGATGGGGAAAGCAGGCTAAGGAACTTGCAAGAGCCAAGAGACTGGACAGCCAAGGCCACAGAGCACGTTCCAAGTCATGTTCCCTGCAGTTCAGACCCCGGGCAGATACCTTCGATTTACACTCCTGACTGAACTGTCCGGTGTCTGACCACAGAATTTGCTGCACCCTCACACTGGGATCGGAGTTCTCTGACCCTAATCCGTCCTCCCACAGCTGCATTTACATTGGGATGAAGTTGCGTGCTCAAAGCCTACTGAATACAAGGAGTGTAACTTCAGCTATGAAGCAGATACATTCATGACAACAGATGATTTTTCAGTTTTCTTGAGAGGCTACCCAAAATTGACAACTCTGAGTAGCCAAACGTCTTCCTTCCCACCTGCATTACGTAGTACTTGTCGGCTGAACTTCACCTGGCCTTTTCCTCAAATGTCCTGTAGTCCTGCCCATTCTTCTCTCTTGACAAACCTAAGGTTTGTGTCAGTGAGTTTTACCACCTCAGGGCACCCATCTTCTATATTGTTAGCTAATGTTGAACAGCACTGGAGCTAGTATTTATCTATGGAAGGTCTCAGGGATTTTTCTTTCTACATGGAGAAAGCTATTTATTCCTACTCAGTTTAGTCTCTCAACCACGCTGTCATCCCTTACAGTAGCCACGGGTGACAGGCAAAAATCTTAGATTTGCTTCCATCTGTCTATCCAGTGTCCGCCCATATTATGTGAGGGCTTTTTGAGTCTTGCACAGAAAACTAACCAGTGTCAGGTGAAAAAATCCACTAACATAAAACCCACTTGGCCCCTTCAACCACCAAATCTTTCAGGGAAATCTAACCAATTAGATGCAGTTTGCCTTTCCAAAAGCTACACTGGTTTATTTGACATTACCCTCACTGGACTGCTTTGCCACTCTGCATTTAATGATTTTCTTAGCCAGGCTTCTCTATAAAGAAGCTACGCCTGAGGTATAATTCCTAGGACCTCTGTTTGAATAGACAGGTTGAACACTGTCAAACCTTCAATACAGTAATTGTTTTTAGGGGTTTTGTTGATAGCTCAGTTCTTTAGGTTCCTCAAAACTCAGAAATTCCATCTAGGCCTATTGACTTGTTACCATTCTTGAAAACTTAGCTTTTCAAGTCCTGGGCCTCTGAACACAAACTGTCAGAAACATGGTGATTTTGTGACAGGCACATAAGAGATCAGGCTGGCTTTGAACTCGCTGTCACTGGTGGCTTAAATAGAAAATAAAGCCAGGCCCCTAGAAGCAGAAGGTTTGAGGTTTTAACATACTGAGGTTTTTTAGGTTTTCCTTCTTGAACAAGGTAACCAGGTCACGTCATGTGCCTCAGATACGTTCCCAATCACAAGGCATATTAGTGTGTTCGATCACCAAGCACTCACCCAAAGAGCTTCACTCTGCCTTTGGAAGATGCAATCATTGTGCCATCCTCCTCGATGGTGTATTCAGCAGAGATGTTATCCTGAAGGAAGAGGCCTTCTGGGTCCTTCTTTGCTAGGGCATACCATTTCCCTGCATACTGAAAGGAAAGGAAAATATCCCAATTAATTTTCACTGCATGGCATGAACATCAGGCACCCATAACCACCCGTACTGCAGCAAGCTGTTTGCTGGAAAGTTTGTAGTTCAGCAGGTAGGTGCCATGAAAACCAGGGAAAGGCCTGTGTGTACATTTGGTAGGTGCTTGGAGGAATGGCTCCGCTGTGCAATTGCACCTTGGACTTTCTGACAGGAGCTGGGTTGGTGGTCCTGGATACTGAAGGCCCAGTCACTCACAGTGCAGGTAGCAGCAGCGTAAGCTTCCCTACACTGCCCTATTTACTTGTCTCAGCCATATCCCAGATGAACCACAGCTGTAAATCAAACAGTAGCACATTCTCTGTTCAGTCCTTGGCCTCTTTGCAACAAGTGAACCAGTTAGAGCAAACTGCATGCCGGTTTTGGGGGGCCACTTTGCCATTCATAAATTGGTTGGGACTACCATCTCTTTTCACAGTTTCACTAAATAACCATTAGCGGGTGACAGGTGTCACTACTGAAAGAGACTGAATTTGGTCCTTTGCTGGAGGGACGCACCCTTGGTAAGTTCCTACGCGGACAGGCAGAAAACATTAAGCTTACTCATTAGAAACAGAGGAAAAGAGGCCAGTTTGGTGGGGGAGGTGGTGTGCGTACCTCTGACAAAGAAGAAAATGCCCAGGAAAAGCATCACTGAAGACCTAGCACCCTCTGTGTTGAAAAGGAAAAGGGATCAACAGAATCTAATCCAGTATGGTCAGACCCACAAAGAGTTAACCGTAGAGGACTAACAGGAGTAATGCACAAGGCTGAACACAAACAGAAGGCGAACATCTGCCTACACCCTAACATCTTGCACCCTTGCTCTGGCGCTCTTGAAAATTGGGACACATATGGGGGATTTGTGTCTGTAAAGGAACGTAGGGATAGTTAAGAGGCCAGGTGATCCTGGAAGTCACATGCCTGTTAAAGACTGAAATGGAGCCTGTAACCGAGGAACAGATAAATCAGGGTGATGCTCAACCGTTAGTCAGAGCACGGGTTCCCTGCAAGCCCTCCAGAGTTGATGTGCATGGACACATAGAAGGCTTTGCATTGCCTCTCAAAGTCCACCTCAAGGTGGGGGTCTAGCAGTGAAGTGGGGAGGGAACAATTCCTATTCAGCCTTACTTGCCCCTTCTGTGGGCCACCAAAGGCCCCTTCTGGAAGAGGTTCTACCTAGGAGGGCTGCAAAGAGGTTTTGGAGTAGGGGAGGGTGGATTAGCTGGCTTGTTTGATCCTGCCTTAATCCTTCACTGTCCTAGGGAGCCAAAGCATCATCAGTTCAGATTAATGACTGAAAGAGAGCGCCGCACAAACTGGAGCAGAGCCAGAACGTTATCAAACATAACAGTCTGGGCTACTTCCCTGACCCGGGTGATCATAGTGTCTGAGCACCTGGAATATATTGATTCACTCACCACTCCTAGGAGGTAGATTGAGGTAGATTTTGGTGGGGGATCGGGGTGCGGGGGCATCACCAGGCTAGGAAGGAGAGCCTCAGCAGTTCCGGGCCCCATGGCAGCCCCTCAATGTCCTGCTCTGACCTTTGTCCTCCCTCCAGTTCTGCCACCCCTGCTATTATCCCCATTTTACAGATGGAGAAATGAGGCCCAGAGGCCCCAGGTCACAGAAGAAGTCTGTGGCAGAGCAGGGAAATTGCGTCCTCCATCTCCAAAGTCCCAGGCTGGTGCCCTGGCCATGTCCAGACCCATCTTCTGTTTGTTTCCTGTCCCAATGAGTGGGTATCTATAGGTGGGGTCCTATTTGCTACCCTAATTCAGCCAGAGTCTCAGAACCTCTCTTGAGCAGCTGATTGACATCTGAGGTCAATGGGGCTACTCTAAGGCCCAATTTATCTCCCTGTGATTTGCTGAGAGCTCCCAAGGACCACGCCTGACTGAGGATTTGCAGCTCACTCAATTCAAAGGAGGCAAATACTGATAATTTTGGGGAAATGACTGTCCTGTGTCTTTAGAGTCAGGATTAGTTTTGAGGAGTCAGGATGAACTATTAATGGCAGCACATTTGGAACTGGAGCTTTGGGACCTCCAGCAATTCAGCAGATGTTGCTAAGTCAAACAGGTTTCCTTATGAGAGAAAATTAACCATCATATTGGATTTTTTGTGCTGAAGTTCTTACTGAGCAGAAGGCAATGGGGGATTAATCTGGCGAGTTAACAGCAAACTACAGAAACAGGGTTGGAGAGAATTTATTTTACCTCTAAACCGAAGAGGTTAATTTCCCAACTCGTGTTGCACTGAATTAGTACATTATGCAAATTAAAGAAGTGATGTAAATTGTGTAGCTTCTCCTGCCACACTGTGCCCAGCAGATGAAGCTGTGATAATTACCCTCTTTGGGTCGAAGTTGTCTTTCACAGAGAAAGAATCTACTGTACAGCTTTGAGCCAGGCAGTGTTCAATACCGGAGAGGAGTGTTGCCAGGAAGACATACTGTGAATATTTCATTCTGTAAGACAAAAGCGACCACGAAGAGTTTCATACAGATGCAGATTCACAAATCTGAAGAAGATTTTTGATTGAAAGCCAAAAAGCAATTCAGATACATTTGAAATATACCAGTTTCTGGAGGAGCATAGCCAATGGTCTTGTTTTAATTTAAACAATTGAGTGGTTTATACCTTTGTGTGGTTAATGGTACAACCAAGCACGTTCTTGTCCATTGCATTTGGGGTGTGGATGAGGACAACAATCAATCTCACTTTCATCAGCAAATCATGAGTTTTCTACCCGCATTAAGAAATTCGCTAAGATGGAAACAACAGTAGTTATTAAATGTAAGGTCAAGGTTAAAGTAAAATGCCTGCTTCTGCATGCAACAACTGGGATAGCTAGTGCTACAAATACTAATTCCAGGCTTCATGTTTTTAAACTTGTTTCCTTTCATGTTACTCTAAGTACAATAATGAATAAATCCTTCTTTAGGAAACTTGGCCAAGTTAAAATGCCTCAAACAAGTCTGATTAGCACATCAGAGCACCTACAATAATTTTTGGTTTGCTAAATTAGTCTTTTGCTTGCCACAAATACTGGCATTTAGGCCAGCTATATTTTATTGATATGAATACAGTTGATCACATCTTCTGCTTTTCCATTAAAATTTTGTTTTGAAGAAAGTGTTCCAGTGAGCCCCACCTCTCTTTCCTCCTCACTCCGTGTCCCTATTAAAACCGTTCACCTGTTGGTGCTATACTCCACAGCAACTCAAACTAAGATGAAGTCAGAAGATGCTTGAAAAAAAATGATTTGTACCAATTTGTGTCCTCCTCAGCCTTAGTCTCTCATTTGTCAGAATTAAATTGTTTTTAAGTATTTACCAGCGTTGATCCCTGGGACTCTATCTCTCTATATCCAGCAGGGTTATTACCTTTCGTAGGAGATTTCTCACAATCTAATCAGTTGTTTTCTAGTGGCTTATTAAAACATGAAATGCATTTAACTTTTATACTAATCCCTCTCATAGTCTCACCACCTCACATCTGAGAGACAATATTCAGAAGCTGAATTACTGACCTGCCTTTAGAATATTGCCACAAGTTCACCAAAGTAACTCCCCTATGCGTTCACCGCTTGGCATATCCCAGCTCCTCCACACACCCACATTAAACTTAAATGCTTACAGGAAAAAAAAATCTTAGTGATTATCCTTTTATTATTATTACAACTTTCTGCAGGGTATCCAACCCTTATATTCTGTCACCACATCAAACAGCGAGTCATTTAGATCTTTTAAACTTCATAATCTTATCCCTGAGCTACCATCCGGATGGTCCCAAAGACGTGCACAGTTAACTATTTTCCAACTCAAGTTACATCTAGGCCCTGGTTACACTGTCACTTTATAGCTCTATAAAGCTGTCAGGAGCGCTATAACTCACTACCCGTCCACACTGGTGAGGCACGTAGAGCGCTATAACCTCGGAGTTATAGCGCTCCAGGTAATCCACCTCTGCACGGGGAATAAGGGCTGTAGCGCTCCCGCTGTAGCGCTACGGCGAGAATGTGGACAGCCACTGCGCTACAAGTGATCTCTTGAGATGCCTGGAGCCATTTAAGGCAATTGACCTCTCTTCCCTTTCTTTTGAACTTGGCTGGAGGAATGCGGAAGTACCTTTTTAGAGTTTCTCTCTTAACTCGGCAGATAAGCAATGCAAATGTTTAAGAAGGGAGCCTGTGTGAGAACAAAGCCTGCTAATCTTCTCTGTGAACGGACACACGCTGACAGGCTCTCAGAAGGTTGGAAAAACCACTCGCTCTCTCCCTCTGCATACACACAACACGTCCCCCCTCATCCCCCCTCGTTTGAAAAGCACGTTGCACCCAGCTGAATGGTGGGATACCTGCCCTAATGCGCTGCTCCGAATGCCACCTGAAGTGCCGCAAATGTGGCCACGCTATACCGCTGGTGGGTGTCAGTATGGCCACGCTATAGCGCTATCCCTATAGCTGTGTGTGAGGACAGCTATAACCAATACCGCTATAATCCTGTAAATGTAACCATGGCCCTAGACTAACACATCAGCAAATGCCATTTGCCATTTTCTGAGGAATATTTCACATAAGATGTCAAGTACAGTAGGCTGAATCGCGTGGCAGAAGAAGCTGTTTCCTGAGCTGCTAACCTGCTTCTTTATTGAGACCTACCTGCTGGGATATTGTAGCTGGAGCCCTTCGAGCTTACTCCAAGGCAGTCCGGGACTCAGTGGTCAGCTAGAGAGTGTTGTGTGAACTGCCCTCTGGCTGCCTTTAAATAATGAATTGACAAAGTCACTCATTGGTTATTTTCGCTGGTGTGCCTGAATAAGACCCTTAATCTTGGATAATCCATTATGTAAAAACCAAGTGTAATCCTCATGGTGGTGTGTCTGCCTGCTTCACTAATACAAACGCAGCTTTTCCATAATGGAAAAAGAAGGCCAGAGGGCTAAAAGGTGTGGTGAAGCAAAAGCAAGGACACCCTTGTCCCATTCCACTCTGCCTGCCTCTTTAACATGTGTTGCAGGGGAAACATGGACAGTTAGTTAATCAGAAACTCGTGCATTAGCAGATATGCAAATATGCACATGCCCCGAGATATAGTCACTCACGCACCTGAGGTGAGTACAATATCATTCATTTTTTCAATAGATGTGATGTGTCATCGGCTAAGACCCAACACGATGAGTACAAAAATGAGGACTTTGTCTCAGGAGACTCACCCTGGCTGTATCCAAACCCTGGAGTCCCCCAGTTTTCCTCCACATGGAAACACCGCAAACACACACTAGGCCCAGGTTGTCACCCCAAGACCCCAGTGGATTTGCAATGGAGCCAGTTTCACCTCTCTTTTCTCCTCACCCCATATCCCTATTAAAGCCTTTCACCTGTGGGCGCTATGCTCCACAGCAACTCTAACTAAGATGAAGTCAGCAGATGCTTGAAAAGAAATATGTCTTGTACCGATTTGTGTCTGCCTCAGCCTTATTCTGTCTTGTAGCCTCTTGCAATTCCCACCTGCGTATCATGGGTGACCTGCTGCTTCCCATGGGTGGATGCTGATTTCAGGTGGAGGATATTACACCCGTCCATGGGTCAACGCTGATGTGGGCCTCTCCTCATCTGCTGCAGAGATGAGCTTTTCAGGGGTTCGGCGCTGTGGGGGGAGGGAGCTTTTGCTTTGGTAGTTTGTTACGGGCACCTTAAGCAATGGAAAGGAGCCCCTTTGTGTACTGGAACAAGCCTGTGGATCTCCCCTAGCTGCACACTGCAACTCCAGATGTCTGGCCTCAAGGTCTGTGCCCAGTACAGCACAATGACATGGGGGCGGGGAGGGGCACTCTCCTGGCACCCTCGCTGCTGCAAGCCACCTCAAAGGTGCCAGGGAACACACAGGTGCAGCCCCGTGCAGCCTTCCCAGACCACAGAGTGACCGACGACAGAGACGAGGGCACAGTCCACCTCCGAAGCCATGATTCAGTGAACTGCATTCTGCAGGACAACCCCACCCAGAGCTCTCCCTGCGGGGGAAAGCAGGTGCCTCTGCGGGCTTTGCCCTGTTTCCACCACGCTCTGCACGCACTGGTAACAAGTCGCTTTGGAGAGATGGTGGCACTTAAACAGTGGCCCATGTTAGCGAGTTTGGGGCAGTACAATGGCTCTCAGAGCTGCACAAAGGCCAGCGGGAGGAATGGCCTTCTTCAACCTCTTAGGATCCCTTAGTGCTACAGTCCTGACTCCTCTCTGCACCCTTCACTGAGACTTGCTCTACAAAAGAAGCAGCCCCTGGATCTGGGGTGCACAGATACTAGCTGTGCCCAGCTATTGTGTAAAATTCCTGTGCCTGCCACACCATCTCCATTTACATTGAAGCAGAGACCAGGGATATGGTGCCCCTTCACTGGGGCATGTTTTTCAGTAGGCAAGGTGGTCTAACGGAAAATGCATTAGACTAGGAGTCAGGAGTCCCGGCTCTGATGCAGATGTGCTAGGTAACCTTGGGCAACCTTGTTCACTTCTACGCCTACATTTCCCTTCTTGCCCTTTGTAATCGCTGTTGGGCAGGGACTACCTTACTGTTTGTACAGCACTTCCCACTGCGAACACCCCTGACCCCACCTTATTTGGGACCTTAAAAGCACCACTTTAATTCGAGCACTGTTCTAAACCTTTGCCTGTTTTCTAGAAAGAGACCAAATGATTGTTCTCAGAGTTAATCCTTCAGCCATTACGCTAAGGGATAAAAGGTCACCATGAGTACCAGCTCTTGGAGATCAGCAGTGACCCTGGAGAGAACATACACAGCTACTTCTTCCACTCCAGACAAGGTGTCACGATAACCAAGGCTGTTAATTCAGGCACAAGGTATTATCTAAGACACCATGAACAAATCTCTGCTCCCAGCTATTTGGTCAACTTCCTGGGGATGTGAACCATTTATATGTACTGGAAAGGAAATGTTTAGTCAATAAGTGTCCATTTTTTAATTTTTTTTGGTAACATGGGGCTTCTTAAAAAAAAAGGCTTTTAAACAGTTGGAGCAGTTAACCGTTCTTTGCAACACAACCAGAATGTAACTTAGCCGTAAAAGGACAGTCACCTGAAACAAATGCACAACTCGATAATTATGTTTTCTTCCAGTACAGATAAAGTGGCTATTTAAGGACAAATGAGTTTGGTGTATTTTCTGTAAATTAGAAGCATTTGTAAAAAACATACCATTTAGGCTGTGTTTTCCAATCAAACCGATTAGCGTAGGTCCCGGCCAGACACTGGTGACACGTGAAGCCATACTTATGTGACATGTAATCCCATTGGGTTTATAGACATGCTACTAATAGCTAATTACAACACAAGCTTTTGGTCTGTAGCAGTAACATCTGTCACTGCACGGTGCACCATTTGCAGCAATGACATGCTTTTGTTGGTATATTTTCTTCCAACCGCATCAAGGTGGTTCAGAAAAAGAAAGGAATCCAGAAAAGTGTCAAGATAAACTTTTCTAACTCACCAATGCACCCACTACTGTTGCCCAGTTTAATCTTGAATAGGATTAGTACAAAAGAGTCCTGGCAAAAGCATTATCTGCCAAAGGAGTTGAATGAAGGACGTGACTGCAGAACCTAGAGCATGTGGGGCCAGGAGAAAGGGGGCTAATGTAGACCCCTGCATATGTCTCTATCAGAACAAGTGTTAGATAAACTGCTCTAGGATTTACTGGGATTGTTCTGCCTGCTCAGATTTAGCAACATGTGCTAAGTCAGCACTGGAAGGCCCAGTATGGGGTCCCTAAATCATCTCCTCTGTCATGCACTAAACCCACCCTCCATCCCACCCCCCGCACCCCCAGCTAGCCATCAGGTGGTGCAGACCTGTGAGAGCAACTCAATATAGAAGCATTGTGAGCTGCCCTTGACAAATATTGTGGCGGTTATTTGTACATTGGGATGAGAAGATTTCCTGCCTCAGCTTTAGCTTATCTAGATCTAATTCATATTCTTAAAGAGCCTGGAATAAAGGCTGCAGTGAAGACACCAGGCCTGGGAATCAGGAGACCTGTGGTCTACACCAAGGCCTGACCCACTGGAACTATGTCCCTCTCCCCCCACAAAACGTATGGTGCTCACCCAGTGTGAAATGCTTGGTGGGGCACTGGCTATTTTGCTTATCGCTCACTTACTCCGTTTTCCCCAGGAAAGAAGTGATGGAATTAACACAGCCAGCCAGTCATTAGAGAGTTGTTCACATTCGGTTTGTGCGTGAGATTCGTGGACTTGTTAGGCCTTCAGAGGAAGTGTTTCTTGTTCATGCCCCTGGCACTTGGAAGGAGACAATTTTAATTACGTGAACTGAAATGCCTCTCCATCCCCAATACATGAATGTAGCTGTTGCCAAGTGCCCCGAGTGATGGTGCTGAAGGCTAAATCCCAGTGTTTTCCTGAAGACCAGATACGGCCTGAATAGAGGCAGGGACAGTTTCTTAGCTGTAACCTACCATCTTGTCCTCGTGCAGAGACGGTGTCTCTACAGAACATGTCCATTCAGCTATGGCTTCTGTGCCAAGACTGCCAATTAGCATTGGTGCAATGGATGTCTGATTACTAGGACCTGGACCTCAACCACCAGTTCACTTCCTCTCTGCCATATAACAGCTAAGGAAGGACTTCCAAGCATGACCGCCCTGCCCTAGACTTGAAGCAGTGATGTAAAAGGTCCCACAACCCATAACCCTTCCTCTGCACTACCTCATCCCTTCACAGTTACGTTGTAATGAGTCCAGTGGCAGGTACACTCATAACCAAGGTCAGGAGCGGACCCTACATAGTCACTATAGAGACGACTTCTAGGGTCTTTCATTTGCTTTTTCTGACAAGTCGTTACTGCTTTTGAAACCTGCAAATGGTTTCAGTAGTACTGTATCAAAGATGTATTTAAGCATAAACAACATTAAGCCAACAGTGTCAATTTCAAGCAGAGGAAGAGGCCAGAGAGCACAATAGAGCTGCTTGCTGTGCTTCATTTTAGCCTCCTTTTCCTGCTTTGTCTCCATTTTTGTTACATTCCAGTATATACTTGGCATTTCAAAAGCACATTTTTTAAACTTCAAAGTAACTGCGGCAACTTGTTCTGTATCTGGAGGAGGAATTTAAACCGCTGGCCATGAGCAGAGTGCAGGGCATTTTAGTGGTTCTTTGAGTCTACTCAATGTTTAATTATGAGCTGGATTAAAATTGATTCAAAATCTTGGAAGAAGCTAAAGAAAGTTAATCCACCATTAATACGACAAAAAAATTACCATAATACAGAAAGTGGCTAAAAACAGAATGAGTAAGGAACTCTGTACACATTTGAAGTCATAAGGGCCAGATATTGTCCTTTTACTAAGACAAAGGAACCTATTCCTTGAGCCCAGACCTAGACAATGCTTCTATTTGTGGTTCTGGGACAGGATGGACTGATTTAAAATCAGAGCAAGCTAAAGCACAAAATTTAATCAGAATTTAAAATTAGCAAGCAGAAAACCTTGATTTAAATCTTGTTTTGCTTCTGTATTTTTTTATTTTCTAAAAGAAATGTTGATTTTCATTGGTTGCTAACTATTAAAACACTGATTTGCAACTAAATATAGCCTTCACCCTAAATTTGGTAATTTTTGCTGACCTCGCAGATATAGCATCTCTACAGATGTTAAAGCAATTATATAGCTTAACTTACATCTATTCATAGTTTTAATTTGTACATCATCATGTTAGAACTGGTGAATGATGCATTTCATATTTACTAGAGGATTAAATATTTATTTGTATCAAGCTCTATTTGTATTAAGGGCTGGCTCTTACTTTTTTGCTGCCCCAAGCCAAAAAAAAAAAAAAAGTGGGGGCGGCCAGAATGTGCCACCCCAAGATTGGCCAGAATGCCCCTCCTTAAAATGTGCCACCTCAAGCATGGGCTTCCTCAGCTAGTGCCTAGAGCCAGCCCTGTTTGTATGGAAACTTGGAATTCAACACAAATGCTCTAAAACAGCATTAATTTTGGGGGCGAAGGGGTTTGGTTCCTTAAATAAAACTAATTTAAAAGTGCTGGATCCATAAGAAAAGTTTACCACATTTTTTTTTCCCAATTTGTTCTTTAAAAACAGTATCTGTAGTTAGTGAATCAAAGTTTCTGGTCATGATTGTAGGACTATTAGATCTCCTCCTCTTGCACCTAGTTTAATTCATAGATTGGAATAGGACAACAACATTTCCTGATTTTTCAGATTCCAAGCAGTTTCTTAATGTTGAGTGAACTCGTCATTGAACTGATCGAGTTGAATAAACTAAAATGAAGAAAATATTCCCTCTACACCTGCAGAAGAGGCTACTGCTGTCGAAAAGCTGGTTTAGTACTTCAGCTATTTCTGGTTTCTGCTGCTTTACCAATGACTTGCAGCAGTTCAGTGGTTTGATTTTCTTTAAAAATGCAGCAGCAAATATGCTGCTTAAAATAATTTAAACGAAATAAACAAAAAAAATAGATTTTAGTTTAGGTCTTAACTGAGGTTATCAATTAATTTTAAATTTAATTTTAAACAGGTTTATTAAAAAGAAAAATGTATTTAATTTAAACTAAAAAAAAATCTATTTATTTTTGTTACTGACCCTGTTCTGGGAAATAAAATGAAGTCTCCCAAATCATTTTTGTAGGTGGTTTCCACTCCGGTCCCTCCATTCCCTTTACTTGGGGAAATGAAAAATGATCAAAAGAAGTGTCAAACTCCTTCATATATATATTTACACATGAAAATGACCAACACCAATCAGTGCATCACTTAAATCAACCCTACAATAGGAGTTGTCAGACTTCAGAAGATCCAGATCTTCTAGTCCCCACCACAAACTCCACCCTCATGTTCATTTAAGGTCTGTCTACACTGCACCTGAAAACCCATAGCTGGCCCATACTGGCTGACTCGGATTCATGGGGCTTGGGCTAAGGGTCTGTTTAACATTGTGTAGACGTTTAGGCTCAGGTTGGAGTCCAGGATCTAGGACCCGGTGAGGATGGAGGGTCCCAGAGCTTGGACTGCAGCCCAAATCCAAACATTGACATTACTGAGGCAATCATTACATGAGAATCTCATTTTAAGCCTTGGGACGGACAGTGCTGCGTACCCTGGTATAACAGATCAGAGTATTAAGTTCTCTACATTTGCCACATGAAGCCTTCAAAATGTATTATGCATGGACCATGTAGCAAAGAGAGCCTGAGACCTAAGCCCTTGTATCAGAGGCCTGGTGTGAGGCCTGAACTAAAGTAGTGGTCAAGTCTTGCTAATATCAAACAAAGTTAGCAAGAGACAGGCTGTGAGCAGGCTTCTGGAATCTGGCAAGAACAGGGCTGGTATTGCAAAACCACACACATTCCTGAGAAATGCTGGGCACAGGACCATAGGCGCCGACTTTAGCTGGTGCCAGTGGGTGCTCATGGCCCCTTGCCACCGGCCCCGCCCCCATTCCAACCCCTTCCCCAAATCCCCAGCCCCTCCTCGTCACCCAGGCGCACCGCATTTCCCTTTCACCCCCGTCCCTCCCAGGCTTGCCGCAAGGCTCAGAGGAGGGGGCAGAGGCAGAGCGGAGGTGAGCTGGGGCGGAGGGGCGGGGCAGGGAGCTGCTGGTGTTTGCTCGGCACTCACCCATTTTTCTCCATAGGTGCTCCACGGAGTCGGTGCCTATGCACATGACACTCGCGTAAACACATTCCAAAGGATGGTACCAGAACATCCCGAGGCCAAGTTTCAAACACCTTCCTCAGAGGTAACAGGGACACAGTGGCTTCTCTTAAAGATAAGGTTAGGAGGACAGTGTGATGGATAGAGATGTTTTGATCGAACCACCATGTACAAGGTAATGGGTGGTAACAACCCACTTCAGGGAGGAGTAATTAACCACGTCCGAGGGGTAATACATAACTTGTTTATATCCATGTATAAAATGGAGTCTCAGAGGGAAGGTCTCTGTCCAGCCTAAAGGGGAGTGGAAAATCCCACCACTGACTGAGCTGTGTCCATTGTCACGGGCATACATGTGCTAGGGTAACACTAAACTTTGTTCCTGGGAGCTAGGATGCAATAAACCTGGCTGGGCACCTTCGCTGATGGGTCTCATGGTCTCATTGGGCAATTCAATTGAGGTCCGCCTTGCCATCTGTGCAGAGCTAGGACAGCACACAGAAAGAAAACACACACAGCCCAAGTCTGACATCAGATGATACGATCAATGTTCTTGAGGCTTTGTTTATATATGTTGTGGTTAGTTGCTTTTCTGTTCATGGAACTGTAGGAGTTAGTCGTCTTCCATACAAGAGTAAAGCCACAGGCATTCAAATTACTGCGAAGCACGCTCTAAAAGTTAGGAATGTCTGCAATATATGGTACCAACACATGGTCTGCTTTAACTGCTTCCTCTGAGCTATTCCAGCATGACTTATGTAGCTCCTTGTCCTCAAGGTGCTTTACAAAATGGTATTTTTAGCAGCTTGAGTAGTTATGGATAAGCCAGGATGCATGTGCATGTCCTGAGGTTGGATTTAAAGAACTAAAACTTCAGAGACACGAATTGCCAGAGGCAAAGGAATTCCACATTCAGAAGCATCAGCTAAATACCCTCGGCCAGACATCTTATTCTGATCAGTGTTAATGAATTCCACTTCAACATGCAACAGAAGGCGGAAGCAGATAAGTCTGGGGGCTGGGTCAGTCTCAGTGCCTTACATGCAGAGAGCAGTTTTGAACTGTTTGAGTCACACAAACAGAGAGCCAGTTCCCTGAACGCACTAGAGGGGCTCACTACATAGCTTTGCTTTTGAAGCGTACCTGCAAAGAAAGATTAGAAGTGGGTCCCTGATACCCTGTAAAGATCTTTTTTCTTGAGCTGCATTTTTTTTGCCTTAACCTTAGACATGTGGTTGTCCTTGGTTCCACATCTGAGACGTGGGGAGTAACCTTCCTCAGCTCCAAGTGAAGAGGTGGAAAGCGTTGGTCTCTTTTAAAGTCGTCTTCTCCTCCAAGTTCAAGAATTCAACTTGCAAGTTGATTTGCATTATACTGATGCCCAGAAGCCACGATCATTTACCGGATCATGTACTGTCTGCTGTACAGACTCTTAGCAAGTGTGTTCGTGACCCAGAGAGCTTGCAATTTAGTTTAAGACGGAGATCTCAAACTCAAATGACCAAGAGGGCCACATGAGGACTAATGCATTGGCCTGAGGGCCACATCACGCACACACACACACCCCCTCCACAGCCCTCGGCCCTGCCCCCATGCCACCCCTTCCATGAGGCCCCGGCCCTTTCCCACCTCTTCCCACCCTTGCCCTGCCTCTTCTCTGCCTCCTCCCTTTCTGGAAAGTGTTAAGCACCGCCAAACAGCTGTTTGAAGATCTGAAGCACATGAAAGTAGGTACAGGAGTGGGGACGCAGTGCACTGTGGGAAAGGGGGGCTTGGTGGCTGCCAGAAATAACTGGGGGGGGTCACGGGGAGCTTGGCGGCTGACGGAAATAACTCAGGGGAATGAGGGGAGAGCACGGGGAGCTTGGCGGTTGCAGCAAATAACTCTGTGGGCCACATGTGAGCCCTGGGCGGTGCCATGCAGGTCTGCAGCCGCTCTGTCGCACCAGGGACTGCGGCATCCTCTTCATGACTCGGTCCTCTGGCTTGGCACTCAGCGTTCCCCCCTTCCAGGGTCTATTAACGTCGTTCCCTCAGCAGTCCTAGGCAGTCTTCCCATTCGCTGCCTCAGGCGCCACTCCTTCAGCAGCTGAGCGGGGAACCCGCCCTCTGCTTTGGGTTTCAGTCCAGGGACCCTCAACCCAGCAGTCCTGGCCTTTACTCTCCCAGCCCTCACTGCTCCTTCCCCAGACTGCTTCCTACCACACCTGGTTCCCCTTTCCCTGGGAGCACCAGCTCCAAACCCTCTTCCCAGGGAGAGACTGCCCTTTCCCAGAAGCAGTCCCCCCAGTCTGTTGCCAGCTTCCTAGGTTAACAGGCCTCGCCTGTTCCTGTCCAGTTGAACCTGCTTGCAATCAATTCCCTGCTCCCCGGATCTCCTTCCAGGTGCAGCCTGGACACCGCACCACAAGGCCTTACATTTTTCATCACCCACTGTAACAGTTGAGCTCCTCCGGGCAAAGCAGCCAGCAGTGCCCGGGGTGAAGCTCTCCCCCATGAGAAATGAGGCACTCCCCGCAGAGGGCCTCAAAGGAGGAATATCTCAGAGAGAAGCGAAGACCGCGCCTCAGTGAGTTCAGAGCAGGTTTGGCAAAAGCCTGCCCAGCAACCAGAAGCAAGCAATTGTTTACAACATAGTAGTAAGAGCTCATGTGGCTGGGAGACAGTGACGCCATTTTGGTTTCGGCCCTGCTCACTGTGATACCATACCTAAGCCAGACAGACCCTGCACCCTTTTTGCCAGGATGTTAGCTTGGTCCTACACAAACGATCCCTTCAACTTCATTCCCCTAAGCATTTGCCTTCCTGATTTCAGCCTGAAAGCCACCTACCCTAGCACCCATTTTACCACAAGGTATGTGTTTGGTAGCAGCCTGTACCGTAGGCGGAGCTGGTAATGATGCCTATATGTAAGGTTGCCCAACACTTCCCATAATAAAGACCTTGTTTTAAGTGGCTTTTACCTTTGAAAACTTCATCCTGAGGCAGGGAATTTTCAGCGCAAACAGGTAAAGTTTTATGGAAAGAGTCACCTAAAACAGTGTAGCCATTTCAGAGAATTTTAGGAAAAAATGTGATTTGCCCAGGATATAAAGCATTTTGCACCCATTACACTTAGTGTCAGGAATGTGCTTTTTGCTGATCCTATGAAAATTCACTAAGACTGAATTAAGTTTTAAGCCTCTGAAAACTTGCAGTTTGCACATGCTCAGTGGAGGTTTTGAGTGTGGCAACTAAATTCTCTGAGGGGTCCATCTGCATTGTGTGTGCTCCATCTCACGGGAACAGAGGCTGAAAAGGACTTTTCCCCAGTCTGCTGCTAGGCACTGAAACTGAAAGCACCATCACTGTTCTTCCTCTCAGTGCTCCTGCTGCTGGCAGTACGGAGGACCAGGAGGAGGAAGCTGCCTGAGCTGAATACAGAACAGTGAGGAGCAGGGAGTGGGAACAAATCGGAGTAAAAGGGCATGGGAGCAGAACGCTCCATAACCACTAGAGAACACTCCCCTCCAGAATCTGGTCTAGAACCCAGGATTCCAAGTCTCACCCTTCTTTTGCTGTGTGTGAAATAGCTGTGAAATCTACTGAAAGCAAAGCGTTCTCATCCCCCTCTACTGGCAGGACATGGATAACAGCCTGCTATTGCCGCAAATTACTCAGCTCAAGCCGTGCTCGTCTGGGCTGTGGCTAGAGCGATCTATAATTGTGCTGGTGACCCATGGGGAGGTTAGTATAGTCCACGTGATGGAATTTCCTTTTAAAAACGCTAGCAAATTATACACACACAACACAGCATTAGGATTATTACAGTCGCCAAGTCAAGCACTCAGGAAGTGCCAGAATTTGCTTGTGTAACCTTAATTCAACCCCTTTGCCCATATATCCATTATGAAACCTTCTTTAATTATATCGTCAAATACTATTCCCCATCCCGCCACTGGACTTCCTGCCTCATTTGTTGCATACATTAGGTGGCTCGTGAGTGAGGCTGGGGACTGCAAGAAGAGAAGGGAGGGTTTCATGGTAAAGCCAATTTAAATCCAGTCTGGAGAGTTGGTTTCTCTCTGCTTCTGCCACAGAGTTCCTACATGTCTCTGGGCAAGTCACTTAAAGCTCACAGTTGACGGTGCTCCTCCTTTTTCCCAGTACTCAATTTGGGAACACCCAGGGGACTGATTTGCTGTAAGATTGAACACTCAGCTGCTCCTGCGGTCCAAGAGACTGGAGCTCTACTCCACGCATGCAGAGTGCTAAAAAACACTACGGGCTGCGAAAAAGAACAAACCAGGCCCCTGGCTTTGCAAGGGGAGCACACAAAGTCAGTGGACACGCCAGTGTTTTGGCCGTACAGTATCTGCCTCAGTTCCCTGTCTGTATAATGGGGGTAACAGTATTGCCAATCTCAAGGGATCAAAAATCAGGAGTCAGACACCCCATCCCCGAACCAGCCCTTTTTTATCTGCCTTTTGCTGTTTAACTCCCTCTGCTCACCTTCAGTATTTGTATGACAATCAGTGTTGCCCGCTCACCCAAATGTATTGGGCAAGGCTATTTTAGCCCCTGCTGCTGGTGTTCTCACCCCCAGCTCAGCAATTATTTTTGCCCCCACCTCAAAATTAATCCAGTCCCCCCACCCTCACCTCTGGGCCTCTTGGGGCTTTTCACCTAGATCTCCCAGGGCTGGGGGGATGCAGCAGGGTCCCCCTCTCCTCCTTCCATGCTGGGATGGGCATCTCCCCACCCCCAGCACTTTGCAACACTCAGCCTGGAAAGGGACAGAAGGGAGCAGGGGAGGAACCAGCCCATTACTCATAGGAGGTTAGGGAGACAAGGGGAGGAGCACCCCGAGCTGCTGATCCTTTCCATTCCCCCCCTCCCATCCCTCCTGAGAGGGCTTTGGGCGAGGAGAGATGGAACTCTTCCTACCATAGCTCTGTTTGGTTGCTCTGCCCTGGGGGCAGGTAAATGAGGCAGGCAGCCAATCCAGGAGAGTTCGCATCCCCTGCCCCCTCCCACACATACACTTAAGGCTCATATTTACCAGTGGGCTGGCGCTTTGCACGGAGATACAAGCAGGGCTGGTGCAAGGATATTTTGTGCCCTAGGTGAAACGTCCACTTTGTGCCCTCCCTCCCTCAGGAGCATCACTTATTATAAACTTTCAAAATACTTTAAAGAGGGTGTATTTTTGAGTCACATATACTTCCTTCCTTCATTGTTTCATATCAAAATCCACTACCTTTTATTCTACCTTTAGAATATCCAATTATTGTTATTAATAAAATTCATAAAATTAGAATGGTGGATACTCCGTCATACAACAACAACTGACAATATCAACATGACAAATTTCAACAACCTACACACGCATATTCGCACAATAGTGAGTTTGGATCCCGTGCCACTCCCGGGAGTCAGGGGTGGATCCCTGGGGGGACAAGTGGATCCAATCGGAGAGAAACCCCCATGCGGCCCTGGGGTGGGCAGGTTGCCTGAATTAGGTCCTTTGTCCGATGTCCCTTGACCCTTTTTGCTTGGTGCCAGGGAGTCCCACTTTTCTGACTGCTTCTTGGGCACTGGCGAGGGGTAGCAGGCTGGTGCCAGACTGAGTCTGGTGCCAGGGGTGCTCTACAAACCGAGGCCGAGGTCCTGGGCCTAGAGTCCTGCCGAGACTACAGTCCTGCGCCGGGCGGAGCGCAGCCTCCATGAGGAGGGCGCTCAAATGAATATCCCGCTCCTTCGGTGTGATTCCCCCAAGCACTTCAGACAGCTGCTATGGGGGTCGCTCACAGGCTCGGGCCTGTTGCAGGCCTAACAGGACTCAAAACCTAGATACCGGGGCATGACGGAGGCTGGGGCAGGGAGAGGGGCACTGGGGCAGCTCAGCTCTGTGGACTGCCGTCCTCTAGCCGCCTGGCATGCCTGCGAACAAGGGGAGCACAGACCAGCAGGCGCCTGAGCTTGGGGGAAGCGCTTACCTTGGCCAACGCATTGGACCGCCGTGTGAGGTTCTTTTGTTCTCCGGAGGGGTGAGGCGGGTGAACGCGCTCTCCGTGCCCCCCGCTGGGGCTGAGCGTGAAGGCTGAGCCGAGGCAGCCGCCCGTTTGCTCGCCAAGCCCCACTGCCTCTGGGCTCGTCAGCGCTACGCGAAGCTCTGCCCAGCCGCTGGCACCTCAGCAATGAATGACAATGCTGCAGCATTTGCATGGAGCCGGAGTGGTGGCGGCTTCACCTGCGCTGGAAATCTGAGGGCCGTCAGCTGTCAGCACGCCGCGGGCAGTCTAGCGGCTGTGCCACCCTGAAACACTCTGTAAAAAAAATTTGGGGGGGCACTGCTTTTTGGCGCCCCCCAAATCTTGGCGCCCTTGGCAACCTCCTAGTTCGCCTAGTGGTTGCACTGGCCCTGGATACAGGCTCCTCACCCCAGCCCGAATCCTGTCACTGGTGAAAGAAGGCTGCAAGAGTTGGCAATGTTGGGATAAAACCACCTCCCAGGAGCGCCGTGATGATAAATTCACTATTGAGCACTAAGAGGTTTTGTGATGAGCCACAAAGAAGAGGCCGGGGGAAATGAGCAATTTGACACTTGGTGCAGGATTTGGATGTTGTACAGTAAATACCGCATGGGCGGCCACACTGACTGAAGATAAAAATATTGAATAGATCCCCCTTCAGTGAGCTCCATGAGCATTCTGTGTCCTGAATAAGGCAGGGGGCCTGTGGGGAGAAATATTGTCTCATGTTGCGTATGTGCAAAGGGGGAGAAGTTAGAGTTGCATGGGCAAAGTCAGTTCTGGCTTTCCTTAGCTTGACTTTGCAGCCATAGTGTTCTTTTTATGTCGTGTTTTAGATAATGGCTCCCCTGCACTTTTTCTGGTCTAGATCAGTACTTTTGGGGGCAGATGGCGCCTGTTTCAACCAATGTTTCCAGTTCCTCTTCTCATTTTTTAACGTGGCTACAGAGTTACCTTTCTGAATAATTTCAGCTGGAGAGTTGAGGTCTGTGATCTAGTCAGGTGAAAGAGCAGCACGTTCTTCCTGTCACACTCGCGGCAGATATTACCAGGCATGAGCGACTCCACTGTAATCATTCAAAACAAGCAGCATCGCTGCCAAAATTAAGAGCTCGTGGCCACCTACTGCTGATGCGAGGAGGAATCTTCGAACCATTCTCGCTCAGAGAAGATGTCTTGGGGTCTAGTGTACCTGTGAGGATTTTGATACTAATTGGCCAACGGTGTGCTCTTCATCAGCAACATGTCATCTCTTTCAGCCATTGGGCATTAGGAAGACATTTATATTATTTGCTATTAGTGAATGGAGCAGCAAGTAGGAAGTTGTTACGGTGACTACAGCCTTTAGACTTGGAGAACTGTGTTTGTGTGGCTCAGTGAAAAGAAGATGGAAATCAACAGCAGACACTTCAATGCTGCCAGAATCAGAGATGGAAATTTACATTTTTTTTTTTTGTTCAGATGCCACAGAGCAGAGCTTGGAGATGGTCTTCTAACCTCCTGGGTACAACGTTCCAGTTGGTAGAAACAAATCTGAATAAGGCATATTCCAAACAAGACTGAGCCTTGGGTCAAATTCTCTGCTGAGGTAACTCCGTTGAAATCAGATGTGTTATGACAAGAGATTTCGGCTTACTATAGCGTTGACCTGATCAACAACTCCTCCAAGTACTATTCTGCTTGTCACAGCAAGAGATGGAGTCCTCAGCAAATTCCGTGTCTGCCTAATGGCAGAACACGTAGGACCCTGCATATGGCTGAACAATATGGTTGCAGTGAGGAAGGTGTATAGCAGGGATTAGAGGGTGCACTAGTCCATGAGAGTCTCTTCAGAAGAGAACCACAGCATGGAAAATTTCTCACCATAACAAATAATATAACACTCACAGTAGACAAGCTGTCATCTAAAATACTCCAAACCCTCAGCAGAGAAATCTCTCCAGCAATAATCTGTGGTGAAAAAAAAGCTTGCCAAAAGAGCTATTCCCTGCATTGTACTCCAAATATGAATGAATGTGGGGTCTGGAAGTCCTACCATTAAGGACCTTTCCCTGGAAACTTAACTCTTGCCAGGTTTTTGGCATGCACCAACAGGGAGTGTCAGAGCTAAGAGTCCTCAGCTGATCTCTTTAATTGTGATGTTGGAAGGAAAGTCACCCAACCACCATCATCAAGTTGCATTCAGGATGGCTGCATTCTTTGCGAGTCACCAAAGCAACACTAGAGAGCCGAATACTGCAGGACTTGGGAACGTCAAGTGAAAGTTCCTTACCAAATGAGATTAAGACAGGATTTTAAGAGATTTGTGTTATTGCGCCATCTAAAGGTTCTGATGAGGAAATGGAGGGAACATTAGCCTACATCAGTGGTTCCCAAACTGGGATTTGTGAACCCTTGGGGGTTTGTGAAACGTTACAGGGGGTTCTCAGGAAAAAATTCCCTAATGGTGGACAGAGCTGTCCCTAGAGACCCAGGGCAGCATGGGGCCAGCATCCTGGAGCCCCTGGACTTCCAAGAGTTAAGCAGATCAAAGCAAGCATATCTATCACACTGAGGAGATTTCAACTTCAAGACTCCTTATAAGAAATGGAAAGGGAGGTGGATATTTTTTGCTGCTTTTAAAATTAAATAGGCAGCTAGTATTGTTTTAAAAATAATTATGAAGATCAAGTTTAAGCTTTGTTGTAATGTGCGTTGTTTGCCTGGACTGCTAAAGACCTGAATGCTTGTGTAGGAGGAACTCTCTGAGTTGGCTTCTTAAATACCTTCGTGCTGTCTCACATCTGATACTCCTTGATGAAACATAGGAGCCTTGTCTTATAATAGGCTTATTCAAAGTCATAGGAAAGTGAGATCTTGGAAGAGTGTTGCCATTTTCATAATGTAATAAAAATACTGTAATGATAAATAATAATAAATAGTGTATAATAAGCATGTCATAAAAAACAAATTTTATATTTCCAAGATCACTGCTTTTATAATTTATATTCAGGTAAAAGGAGAAAATCCCTGGAAATATTCATTTTTAGGAGGGTTTGTGAGACTTGACATGTTAGTGAAAGGGGTTCACAGGTTGTTAAAGTTTGGGAACCACTGGCCTATATGGTACTGTCTGAGGCCGTTGGATGAAGAACCAAACTTTTAATGACTGATCCTCCAATTAAAAAAACAAAAAATGCAGAAGGCTACAAAGGCATCTACTGGGTTACTAGTAAATTAGGAGATCCAAAGTCAGGAAGTATAAGATTGTCAGGGCGCAGCAAGGATAGAAGTCCACTGAGTATGCACAGGTCCAAACGAGATTGAGAATCCAGCAATGTTAGGCTTGGATAAGGCAAACTGTATGATTTACCAAGTAACAGTGGTGGATAAACTGCAGTTCTGTTATGTCAGTAGAGCTAGTGTATGACTGAGCTGGAGGAATGCTAATGGGGGTGTCAATACAGCATAGTTTGAAGATTATGCTAATCAGGTTGGTCATTTCTTGCCTCAATCTCCTAGGTAAGGAAAGGACTGGGAAGGTGCTAATCCCATGAAAGCGGGGGAAACAAAAGCACCCTGAGAGCTGGCAGGGGTTGGAGCAAGTACCTGCCATGAACCTTCCTGTAGAAAGGTGGGAATTTGTAGCTTCTCTTGGACCAAGGCCCATAGAGTGACCTGAAAATGAATCTCACTGTGGCATTATCATCTTGCAATGCAACTGGTTTGCCTTAGTGGGGGACAATCTTTTAAATATGGCTGGGGTGACCAGCTGTCCCAATTGTATAGGGACAGACCTGATTTTTTGAGCCTTCTTCTTATATAGACTCCTATTACTTCCCACCCCCGTCCCAATTTTTCACATTTGCTGTCTGGTCACTGTAAAAGTGGCAATGTTAGAACTGGAGGGGTACAGTTCTCTGATCCAATGGGGCTCCCGTTCCCAGGAATTTCAGTTTGTTATCCCCTCATACGTACAAGTAAACCTCCAGAATAGCTCAAGCACCTCCCATTTTATCTCAAAGCACCCTCCTAGGGGAGCAGCGAGCCACAGCATAATTATGGCTGCTCAGTTGAAATTCATTTTCTAAGACACTTAAAGTAAATAAGTATAATCAGAGCTGTTAAAAATTGCTGTGACGGTTGAGGTTCCTGGCTAGAGTTTGCAATACAGGAGCTCCTCCCTTAAAGTCATCCTGGTTAACGTTGTTTTGTTGTTACGTTGCTGATCAATGAGGAAACATGCAGGGCCAGTGGAACCACTAGGCGAACTAGGCGATTGCCTAGGGTGCCAAGATTTGGTGGGGTCCAAGCCCAGCCTGGACTGGAACATTTGAGAGTGTACGTTGTTTGTGGCCAGGAACAGATACGCAAGTGCTGGAGCACTGCGGGAAAGGTCATTCCTAGAGTCGTTTCTGTCTCAGCCAGCAGCAGAACAGTCTGCGTTTCCTCTGAAGACAGTTGGCCCAATTTGCCACTCACGTTCAGTGACAAATGTCTGGTGTAGTTGGGATCCAGTTTGCGAGGGCATCCAGGCTCTTATCTGATCAGAATCAAACTTCCAATTGTTTTTAGGATCTCTTATCTCTAGCCTTAGTAGAGAAAAAAAAGACAGTGGCCAGTAAACATAGGGGTCTTGTCAACATGTTATGCCAAGCCTTTTATATTCAAGCTCAACAGATTCACTGACAGATTTAACATTCACTGAAGTCTGTTTCTCTGAGATCTTCTCCGAGCACAGGAATAATAAGATATGCACCTTGTTAGCTAGGGATTAGACCTAGCAGTGTATATTTAATTAGACTCTAAAGAGCTTATTTCAGTGTTAGAGTGGTCTACCAGAAAGAGAAAAACCAACATAACCATTTCAGGAAGATGGATACATCTGTACCATCCAGAGAAAAGTGAGTGTGTTCTTAAATATTCTAAAAACATAACTCTGTTTGCACACAAGGTAAAGGGGAAAAATTGACTTGCGGCTTTAGTATGGATCATTTAATCTGTTTGCTTAAGACCTGTCCTCCCACGGACTCACCTTCAACACTATTAAGGAATAACTTTCCTAGTGACATTCACTCTTCAAAAGTGTCCTCAACCCCTGGCCATCCCAGGGGCAGCGTCGTAGAGCATTAGATCTCCTTGTTTGGGAAGCACACCGGAAGGAGGAACCCTTTTCAGGCAGAGAGTATTCCTGGGATAACACATCCCAAGGTCTGGGAATCTAAGAGGTTCACCATGAGTATCAAGGAAGATGATGTGGAGAAATTTCTCGATGGTAACCCTGCTTTTGCCAAGCAATACTTTGATAAGAAACTGCGACCCGAGACCCTGAGCAGCAATCAGAAATCAGAGGAGAGCGAGATACTTTTTGAGTTGATCCAAGACATGCAAGAAAGCATTAACATGGAGAAGGTTGTTTTCAAGACTCTAAGAAGAATCAGCTGTCTCATCCAGGCAGACCGCTGCAGCCTTTTCATGTATAGGCAAAGGAACGGCACACCAGAGCTGGCTACCAGGCTGTTCAATATCGAGAAAGACAGCACGCTGGAGGAATGTTTGGTCATGCCAGATTGTGAAATTGTCTATCCTTTGGACATGGGCATCGTGGGGCATGTTGCTCAAACCAAGAGAACTGTGAACATCAAGGATGTCAATGAGGTAGGTTTTCCATTGGTTTGCTCCTTCAATGGACGATTCATAAGAACTAGACTTTCTGTCAGGATTTGTAGAGTTAAGGAAAAATACGTATAGGCATAAGAGAAATCTGTGCTGTAGAAGTCTTTTACTGTACCAACGGTATGGCTGGAAACCAAAGATATGGTTGTGATTGTTACTTCAAAAAAAAAACTTTCCAATTTATTGTGTGAAATATTTCACGGATATGAACTAAATAACTGACTTGTCAGACTGTTAGTGTGCTCTGAGAACAATGCCTTGTGTCCTGTTTTACACTGGCTCAGAATGGAAAACGTATCTAGTGTAAACAAAAAAAGGCATTTTAGCACCGCAGTGCAGACACTTGCTACAATCTAACCCTGCACTGACTACACCCTGCGGCACTGCAGAGCAACTGCAAAGCCCTTAGAAAGAATCTGGAAATATTTTACCACCCAGGGAATTTTTTCTGGTTCAAGTTTCTACCATCCAGTGCAGGCCACAGCTCTTCAGAGATATTTTTGTGAGCCAAGGACTCAAGCCATCCTTAGCACTGATACGTGAACTCTCATCAGAAGCAGTGAGATATAAACTTTCCCCATACATCTTAAGGGCACTATAGCCAAGGAGTTTTATTTTTATAGCCTTATATATTTGTATATGATCATTATATACCCTAGTTGAAGCATCTGAATCCAAACTGAGGCAGGCTAATCTGAGTTATAATCTAAAATCCACGTGACCCAAATATGATCGCTGGGATTACTTCATTTATAGTTCTCTCATAACAACTCAGCCATCTGTCTATCCATTCAGCCGAAGCTCATCACGCTGGTATCCAAATGCCTTAGCAAAGTTTCCCTGTCTTACAGGGTAGCATGTTAAGTGCTGGTTTTGTTTTGTAACCATTCATTGCGCTAAGAGCAACTCAGAGGAAAGTAATATTTTAACAGTCATCTTTGCCATCACTCTCTATTCTGCGTTTCAGAGCAGGGAGCCCTCTGAGAAAGCTCATCTCTGGCAAGTTTCACCTTAACCATTGTCATTTCTCGTACCCACTGCATGCATTCATGATAGGTCCTGCTCATGGAGGGTGAAGAGCATTGTGTGGAAGGCCAGCGTAGGGGCTGATGCACGGGGATAGTATGTTTGTGTAGGTCACGGCTGCTTACAATGTAGATTGCAGCATATTGAAACAATTTGGGCTTCAAGGCTCCTGCTTTCAGTCCCGACTACAGTGTTTTGCAGATATGTGCTCGTCTGTCAGGGTGGGAGAGAGCCACCGGGTCAGCCAAAGGACGTAGACACAACAGGCAAAAAATGACTATTTACCTGATAGGGTGAGCGGATGTCCCAGTTTTTGGGGCTTTTTCTTATATAGGATCCTATGACTCTCCACAGCCTGTCCCAATTTTTTACACTTGCTGTCTGGTCACCCTATTACCTGGTAGCAAAGGGAAGGCTGAGAGGATGATCTAGATGACTGGGGGACACAGCGCCAACAAAAGATACTATCTCACTGGCTAGCTCTTCCTAACGCTTGTCCATCCCTTCTCCCCCCACAGATCCCTTCGTGCCAGCATCTGTTCTTTGTCCAGAAGACAGTTTCATTTTAGACCAGTGATACCCAGACCTCAGTGGTTCAGGAACCAAAATTAGCGATCAGCATTCCCCACGAGAGCCACAATAGTGTGAATTCATTGTTTCATGACTATAGTCCTAGAGATTCGAATTTAAACCATCTGACAGGGGAGATATTGTTTTTATACATGTATTTTATTTTCATAGCAAAATGACTGACCAAGTATTATTATTTTATCAACTACAATTGGTTAACAACATTGTAAAAGCCTCCTGATTGGTTAATAACTTAGCTTGGTTAATAATTAAATCACACAGTGTTTTAATATTATGTGCTGCAAAGTGCTGCAGGAGACACAAGAAAGAGCCACTTGTGCCTCACGAGTCTCTGGTTGAGTATCTTTGCTTTTGACGCAGGGAGACGGTCACATGAACAGAGGGTATTCCTGGGCACGGCTGCTGGAGCAGTGCTGAGGGGACTTAGGGCTGCCCTCTAGGGGCAGCTGGGGATTCCCCTCCGGTAAAATCCCTGGGAGGGGCAGAGCCAGCTCTGTGCTATCCCCGGCACACCAGCCACCATGTTCCAGAGGTGGAGCTGGGTGTGGCCTTTATGGGGATTAGCAGAGTGCTCTGGTGATCCTGAGCTGTTTCAATAGCTCCTTTTCTTGACACACAGTCTGGCCCCATGTTTAGGGGAGCCCAGCATGATACTGCTTCATTCCAACACACAATTCTCTCTCTGCTCCCCAGAGCGTAGTAATTAAGGGTACGTCTATAGTACCCGCCGGATCAGCAGGTAGTGTTCGATGTATCGGGGATCGATTTATCGCGTCTCATCTAGACGAGATAAATTGATCCCCGAATGCACTCCCCGTCGACTCAGGAACTCCATCTCAGCAAGAGGAGGAAGTGGAGTCTACGGGGGAGCTGCCGTGGTGGACTCGCCACCATGGGGACGCCCAGGTAAGTCAACCTAGGATACTTCAACTTCAGCTACACAATTTGCGTTGCTGAAGTTGCGTATCTTAGGTTGACCCCCACATCCAGTGTAGCCCAGCCCTAAGTTACCACTGGGACATAAACAGCAGCACTTCCCCCTCTTCAGCAGCATGGCTTTCTCAGCCAGCACACTGGCAGTGGAGTGAAGGCCCAACTCCCTATATGCACCCCTTAACCCTTCTCCTGGCATCAAGTCGACCACACAGACACATTAAGGGCTTCTCACCAGGAGGTTGTCCAAACGACAAAGGAGATCACAGACCCACACCTGGGAGCTGGGGGTGCTCAGCAGCTTGGGAGGGGAGGTCAGGTGGAAGGAGGGCGAAACTGGAGTCAAAATGAACCTACTGTGATTGCAACTTATGGGTTTCTCTGGAGAGAATTTCCTGGTCCTGAGTCTTTCAAATAGGGGAATGCTGCTAAAATCTCTCGAATGCATGAGATCTTTCCAAAACAAATTACATGACAGCTGTAGGAAAAACAACGCTTGGTGTTTAATAAACTCTGAATGCATGTTCAACCACCTCCATTCTTCTTAACGGGACACTATCCCCTCCGCCTGAATATATACTTCAGGCCAAGCTTCCTTTAGGTGGTTGCACGGAGGAGATTTTTCTGGCTTTCAGACTGCTCCCATTTTGGATGATGCTTTGTTTTTCATTTTTCCCCTCTTTTAAACAGTGCACTCAGTTCAGCAGATTTGTTGATGAGCTCACCCAATACACTACAAGGAACATCCTTGCAACTCCCATCACCAATGGCAAAGATGTAGTTGCTGTGATCATGGCCATTAATAAGATGCATGGCCCCTTCTTCACCAGCTCTGATGAAAGTGTAAGTGTCCATAAGATCCACTGGAGGTCAATTTCTATCATGCATGTACCTTACTGTGCATATATATAGGCTCATCTAAACTAACCTTGTTTGCAATAGTATAGCTACACTGGTGCCAGTTCCCTCACTGTAGACCAGTGGTTTTCAATCTCTGGTCTGTGGGCGACTATGTTTAGGGGTCTGTGAAAGGTGACTATGAAAATAAAGTTTCAGATCCCCGAAAAGGCAATCTGTTTTTCCGATCAATCACAAGCATGTGTATACTCCCACCTACAGGTCTAAGCCTGTAAGTGTTATCATTACCTTAGAAGCCCACAATTTAGCATAGAGGTGGGCAAACATTTGGCCTGAGGGCCACATCAGAGTTCCCAAACTATATGTTCAACTATATATGGAGGGTCCGGTAGGGAAGTCTGTACCTCCCCAAACAGCCAGGCCCCCACCCCCTATTTGCCCCATCCCAATCCTGTGGCCGGATGTGGCCTGGGGGTTGTAGTTTGTCCACCTCTGGTTTAGTGCCCTTCCTCACACCGTGTCAAATGCTGTGCCAAGCACCTGCAATATTTATCATTGAATTCAGTTCAGTCAGTTTTCAGTCTAAAACGTCTACAATAGGGATCCGTGGACCACTGGTTGAATTTCCAAAGGGGTCCGCACCTCCATTCAAAACATTTTTGGGGTCTGCAAATGAAACAAGTTTGACACCCACTGCAGTAGACATTGCTATGTTGTAAAAGGGGCTTACATTGGTGCAGCTTTAACTCAATAACTGACCAGGGCAAGTCACACTGGTAAAAGCCTCCCCTTATATCAGCACAAAGCAAAGTATTTACCTGGGTTGGTTTGTGTGAGTTTGAGCGACAGACTAATGTAGTTGTAGTGGTGCTATGAAATCCAATACCCCCAGGACCACTGTTGGGTTCACCTCAACATTGACTGTTTTCCATTTCAGCTTTTTCTGAAGTATCTGAATTTTGCCTCCTTAAACCTGAAAATTTATCATTTGAGTTATCTTCACAATTGTGAGACTCGAAGAGGCCAGGTAAGATAAAGTGGCAGATCCCAGAAACTCTTTCATTGTCTAGGTTCAGAGCTATTTCTCCTGTACCATGGGCCAGGCTGAATATCTCATTGACTGGAGAAACAGGGATAAAGCCCCCAGCCTAGGCATCCTCTCAGATTCACTAGGCTCCACCTGGGTACAAGTGGCAGGATTAGAGATTCGTTTTTCTGAGTGGTAGAACTATTTGTCCGTTCTATTGGAATTCTTATTGATGAGATTACTCAGTATTAGCATGACTTGCTCTTTAATTCAGCTAAACAAAAATGTTAATTACCCAGAATTACTAAGAAACTGAATTACTTAGTAATGCTAAGTTATCCAGGTAACGATTAACTAATGTGCATTAATATTGGAGGTTCAGCTGTAGCAGTGGGGGTTGACAGAAGCAGAGGAGCAAGAATAGAGAGAGATGGAGGGGAATATATCCTAGGATAGTCCCTTTCAAAACCTGCAACTGAAGCCAGGAATCACGAGTCTCTACATTCCTCTACTGTCAGCAAATAGCTGCGCTACTATAGGCAAAGTCATCCCCACCTCAAGACTGGGTGAGTCACTTCCCTTCCCCTCCACCCTTTAGGGTGACCAGATAGCAAGTGTGAAAAATTAGGACAGGTGTGGGGGGTAATAGGAGCCTATATAAGAAAAAGATGAAAAATCGAGACTGTCCCTATAAAATTGGGACATCTGGTCACCCTATCTGAGACTGGTTAACAGAGGAAAGAAAGACAGATTACTACTGTTACTAGTTATTGCACTAAGTCAAGTCGTCAAAGTCTGTGCTGTGAATCTGAAGGTACAAACTCTGCTGATGACCCAAGTCAGGGATCACTATGGTTCCACCTGATGGAACTTGAGTTTTAGTTTTGGACTAAGAGGTATTTTTGGGGTGCAACTTCCTATCCTAAAAGAACTTTAAGGTTGCAAAGTCTTCAACTCAAAAGTTTGAAAATGCTCAAATTAACATTGCCTGTGCAACCCACATTTGGCCTCCTTGCACATGCCAAACTAAGGATGAGCGGGCGATATTAATTCTAGCATCCCCAGCTTAAATTGAAAACTTTGCAACCCCAATGTTAGTTTAATATATAGTTTTGGGGATGTAATATTTTACTTCAAGTTACTTACAGAACAGAGAATTGTCAGTGCTAAGTGAATTTTAAAACAGTAGACAATTTTTTTAATTTAGAACTATTTAATTTTGCATTACATCGCTCTAACGTGGGATTTTACAAAATGCTGAATGTTGGCTTAACTCTGCTCCCAATAAAGTCAATGAAAAAGTCGCACCCTCCTAGCCGAGCTGGAACAAGCAGAGTCAGTAGACTGTAAAATACTGTACTGTTGCATTTCTAGGAATCTGTGATATCTTTGCGTATTATTCACATATTGTATAGTTAGCATTCCAGGAGGAGCGGTCTACAGAATTGGTTTTATTCTTCAGGTGCTGTTGTGGTCAGCTAATAAGGTATTCGAGGAGCTGACGGACATTGAGAGGCAGTTCCACAAAGCTTTTTACACAGTGAGAGCATATTTGAACTGTGATAGATATTCAGTGGGCCTTCTGGATAGGACCAAACAGAAGGTAAGCATTCATGTGTATGGCAAGATAACACAGCAAGGGTCTTTAGGTTGCTGCTAAATGTGAATTGGGCAATTTCTGGCATTAATTTTTGTCTTAGAATCATAGAATACGAGGGTTGGAAGGCTCCCCAGGTGGTCATCTAGTTCAACCCCCTGCTCAGAGCAGGACCAATCCTCAACTAAATCATCCCAGCCAGGGCTTTGTCAAGCCTGACCTTAAAAACCTCTAAGAAAAGAGATTCCACCACCTCCCTATGGAACCCATTCCAGTGCTTCACCACCCTCCTAGGGAAAAAGTTTGTCCTACTATCCAACCTAAACCTCCCCCACTGCAACTTGAGACCATTACTCTTTGTTCTGTCATCTGCTACTACTGAGAACAGTCTAGATCCATCCTCTTTGGAACCTCCTTTCAGGTAGTTGAAAGCAGCTATCAAATCCCCCCTCACTCTTCTCTTCTGCAGATTAAACAATCCCAGTTCTCTCAGCCTCTCCTCCTAAATCATGTTCTCCAGCCCCGTAATCGTTTTTGTTGCCCTCCGCTGGACTCTTTCCAATTTTTCCGCATCCTTCTTGTAGTGTGGGGCCCAAAACTGGACACAATACTCCAGAGGAGGCCTCACCAATGCCGAATAGAGAGGAATGATCACATCCCTTGATCTGCTGGCAGTGCCCCTACTTATACAGCCCAAAATGCTGTTAGCCTTCTTGGCAAGAAGGGCACACTTAACAGTGTATGAAATTCCAGAGTGCAGTCCAAACCAGCTGGGGAGCAGGGCAGTCCCCCCCGGCCTGCAACCTGGGGCAGCTCACAATGCTTTGCTGTTGTAGCTCCCAACTTGGGTTACTCACAAACAGCCAGTCAGCATGTGGGTCACACACCTTGAGTGTGTGTGTGTAGCCACAACCCTGGGCCAGAGGCTCTGACCCTTGCAGTCCATCAGCACACACCAGCCACCATCTGCCTTGGTTCTCACTTGCAGGGTGACCCCAACACACACTCAGACCTGGATTCCCCACCCCCCTTGCCCCAAAACCTGTGTTTAGCATGGTCCAGCTATAGGTCTTGTCTGCAGATCTGTTTGTTCCTGGCCCCCTTCCTTGCCTAAGAATGGCCATTTGATCGCTAATGGCCCATCAGAGGTCATGACACCTGGCTAGAGGCAGCAACTTGTCCTTTGTTTAAGATCTGCTCAGCCAGTTCTGCCTAATTGGGGCTACATGGGTATGAACGTGCCCCACCAACAGAATTTGGGTGGAAATTCATAACTTTACACATCATGTTACTACATACATTCTACCATGATATTATTGACTAGCTTGTTATTAGTTTTCAAACGATACCTTACAAGGCATATTTTGGACAAAGATTATTATGAGTGGTTGGGGTGTGAGCACAGGGGTGAGTTTGGTCACACTGTGAAAATACAAATCAGTTCTGGATCATGATTATCTAACTGGAAAGTATACTGCAAAAAATGCCCCTCTAGCCCCCTAATGCAGGAGGGGTCAGAAACCGTGACTGGGAGTTGAGGAAGGGACTACAAGTCATGGGGAGTAGGATCTGGGAGACGGAGATGGGACAAAGATGTTGAAGGGCATGGGGCAGAAGGGTCCAAACTCTAGACACCATGCTCTCCAGAGCGTGGGATGGAACCTAAGATCCAAGAGTCTCACCATTCCTGCTGTCAGCAAATATCTCTGAAAACCCGAGACAAAGGGTCCCAGCCCCCTCTAGTGTGGGTCCGCCCAGCAATAGTAGGTTGTGCTCCTCTGTCATTGCTCCATTTGCTGAAGCGGCAAGGGTTTTTGCGGTGGATCGAGTCCCACCTTGGCTCCGAAGTGGCTCAACAGCAACGTGATGCCACCTCGTGAAGTTTATTTTTTAAAAACCTAGGCAATTACACGAAATGACGTTGAACGCTGGCAAGGTTACCAAGTCAAGCACTCCAAAGACAGGAAGGGCCAGAACGAAGGTTGCCTGTGCAACTTTAATTCAGTTCTCTTGTGCATATGCATGAGGATACAAAGCAAAGGTTTCTAACCATCAGAGGAGTGACGCTCTGGAACAGCTTCCCAAGGGAAGCAGTGGGAGCAAAAGACCTATTGAGCTTCAAGATTAAGCTTGAAGGTTTATGGAAGAGATGGTGTGATGGGACAACATCATTTTGGCAATTACTTGATCCTTGACTACTCATGGTAGATGGGCCTGGTGGCCTGTGATGGGATGTTGGCTGGGATGGGATGTGAGTTACTACAGAGAATTCTTTCTTGGGTGTCTGGCTGGAGAGTATTGCCCACATGCTCAGGTTTTAGCTAATCGCCATATTTGGGGTCGGGAAGGAATTTTCCTCCAGGGCAGATTGGCAGGGGCCCGGGAGGTTTTCTGCCTTCCTCTGCAGCATGGGGGCACAGGTCACTTGCTGGAGAAACCTCTGCACCTTGAAGTCCTTAAACCATGATTTGAGGACTTCAATAGCTCAGATATAGGTGAAAGGTTTATTATAGGAGTGGGTGGGTAAGATTCTGTGGCCTGCATTGTGCAGGAGGTCAGACTAGATGATCATAATGGTCCCTTCTGACCTTAAAGTCTGTGAGTGTAAGAGTAATCTTTAATTACGTGATCACGAACTTATCTCCAAGTGACCCCACCTCATTCAGTGCACAGGATGGATCTGCTCCAGGGGTGAATCAGAGTTGTGTGGGGAAGGAGGCTGCTGTCCTTAGGACTCCCTGACTGGCTGGCTGCAGAATTTGGAAGGTACATGGTGAACGAGGCACGGGACTGCAGGAAGACAAAGGATGGCTGCTTCCACTGAACGCGTCTCTAGGAAATTGGATTCTCTTCCTGCCTCTGCTACCGAATTCCTGTGTGATGTTGGGCAACTCACTTGCATCAGACTTTTCACAGATGGTC